>JAKSZT010054030.1:5398848-5500507 GCA_026826555.1 Tolypeutes matacus
ATAGATAGATAGATAGATAGATAGATAGATAGATAGATAGATAGATATAGATGATAGATAGATTATGTCTGGGTAGGTAGGAAGGTAGATAGATAGATCGATTTTGATAGATAGATATCACAACAATCCATGAGTTCTTGGAAGTTATTACTACTTTTGTTTTAGGAGACAAGGATTCAAATCAGTTAAAGTACTTGAGTGAGGTCACACAGTTTTGGGATGCCAGCATTGAGATCACAGCCTAATTCTTTCTGACTTCAAGTTTTGCAATTGCACACTGCACAGATTTACCCCTAATCTGGATTAAGAGCATTTTTTAAATGATGAGATGCTACAGTTGACTGACTGAAACTTATCCAACCAATTTTGTGGCCAAGTGATATGTTGAAGTGGTCTGAGATACCGGGAACTCGAGGAATTAATTCTGCCATCAGAGAAAGTAAGAGAAGCATTTATTGATGAAGTAACACCTATCAGCCTGCAAACTCAGGATGGCCCAAATATTTTCTGTGTTGTCCCCATGCTTTGGTTCTGGCACTGTATCAACATTGGGTACTTGGGAACTGTTCAGTAAATATTTACTGAGTGAACTAATATGTACCCAGTTTATAGACAATTAACTTGCTGGGTTATACACAGGAAATGATTTCACTTTTTCTAAAAAAATATTTCCCCAAATGTGTCCTGCTTAGGCTCACTTCCAACTACTTAATTATTACCTTGTCAGTATCTTTATATTTTAGCCACCCCTGTATACTCAGTAGTCTCATTTTGGTTCTTAAAACTGTGTTCTGTTTGAGTTCAAAATTGTGATTTTATATTCAATTCAAAAATCTTCTCTGCTCCCTTCAGTGCAGACTCGAGCTCTGTGATAGCTTGGTCAAAGACATTGTTACCTCCTCCAGTGTTGGGACAAAATAAGGGAAAGGAAAACAAAAGCAGACACAGCCTTCTTTCTTGAATTTAGTTGACATTTCTCCTCTCAGTTGGTGATGGCTGGTACTCTATCCGACTTATGATAATTTCTGTACTTGGTGTGGATTTAGCTGTGGCTGGGGAGGGGTAGGGGAGGTTGGGGAGGAGAGCCAAAGAGTCCCGAAGACAAGGTGCTCACTTCTGAGGAAGCATGGGAGGCAGGGCAACCCCTGCTGCTCCTGTTTCAGCTTAGCTGATCTCCGCATTCCCGCATCTCTCTTCAGATCCTCTGTTACCTATTTTGGGCAGTATGGTACATGTCAGCAGGACTCCTGGCAGAACACAGTCTGAATGAAGAATAAATAATGACCTCCCAGTTTTCAGTCTATAAACATGATTCTATTTGTGCCCCAACCCTTGGCCTCCAGCAAGATAAGTACCATTATCTTCTTTTTGAAAGGAGTAGGAAAAGAGAGAGTAATTGACTACTCTACATGCAAAAGGCATATTTTCTCTCCTCCTTAGATGGATGTGGGGTGTGAAGACTGGTGACTTTTTGTAAGCCTTGCTGAGAGAGAATGGCACCATGTGCTTTCGGTTTATTTTACTTAAAATGTGAGATAGTGGACCACGTATGGTCAGTGCCAAGATTTATACCACAATTCTAGGACACAAGCAAAAAATTCTTTTGGAAATCCATGTTACAAAGGATTAAAGGAATAAGCCAATGAATTAATACAATATTCTGAGTTGTATCAAAAGTCTGAAGAAAGATTGTCCCTGAAGAAATCTGAGAGTGGAGAATATTCCAGGAAAGGGGAAAAAGTTTGTGGGAAGACAGAACAAAATGATATGGCCAGACTGGATGTTGAGAACCAACTGTGCAGAGTGACAAGGTTTTGAACCATATTCTAATGGCCATAAAAAGGCACTGAGACATGTTAAGTTTTAGAGACACCTTTTTGTTTCTACAATAGAAATATAACACTTATATCAGCACTTGAGGTAGAAGAGAGTAAAGGTAGTGTCTTAGGGAAGGAGATGCAGTAATATTTCAAGAAAGACACAAGAAGAGCTAGTGCTGTCACAAATGGAGTGGAAATTGAAAATCACAAAAAAGGAAAAGATTCTAGAAATAAATCAGTTGTAGTAGAATTTATATCAGATTAAGTGTGGTAGGATTGTGGGATGTTTTCTCTCAGAAAAGACCTGGAGTATATTTTTGTCATTCACTGAGACAAGGAAGTACAGGTCTTATTTTTTAATAAATCTATAATATGAATTGTAATTATTTCTTTTTATTAGTCTAATCTTCCTGAAAAGTGTGTGTATTAATTCCAAAAAAGGGTAACTTCATTCAAACTATCTCAGGTTTATGGAAGCATTCCTACAGCTGTTTTGCAATTCAGCTACTATATATATATATAAAAGGAAGATTCATAGTTTGTCTTTACTTACCATCAAAATGCAGAGGCTATATCTTGATTATTTATCCTCTTTTGGGGAACTTAATTTCTTTGACTTAATTACAAGAGGTCAGAACTCAAAAAGATGTATTACCTTAAGTAATGCAGGGACAAACATCTACTCCTTTAAACCATTTCTGGCAAAACTATTTATGTAAATTGAATCCAACCTGTCATCCCTATTTATTCCTCTGCCAAATTTTTCATCACAGTTCATTGCTTACTTTCTTCTTGTTGTTTTAGTTGAGACTTCCCAGATGAATTTTTAATGGCATGACTTCAAAACACCATAGAGGTAAATGATGTTTATATTTTGCTTGCAAAATCTGCATTTGAGAGAATTCCTTGCCCACAAATTGACCCTGGTAAGTTCCTTTTTTTTTAAAGATTTATTTTATTTTTTATTTCTCCCTCTTCCCCACCCCCCTCCCCTGTTGCTCTGTGCTCACTGTCTGCTCTCTGTGTGTTCTTCTGTGTCTGCTTGTCTTCTCTTTAGGCAGCCCAGGGAACCGATCCTGGAACCTCCTGGAGTGGAGAGAGGCTGCTCAATCTCTTTTGCCACCTCAGCTCCCTGGTCTGCTGTGTTTCTTATTGTCGCTTTTCTGTGTCTCTTTTTGTTGCATCATATTGCTGAGCCAGCACTTTGAATGTGCCAGCTCACTGCATGGGCCTGCTTGCTCTTCACCAGGAGGTCCTGGGAATTGAACCCTGGACCTCCTATTTGGAGCCCAATCACTTGAGCCACATCCGCTTCCCTGGTAAGTTCTTAAAAACTGCAACCTCATGCAGACTTTCAGGTGTGAGAGGGTGCAGTTGGCTTATAAATAATCCAGGTTACCTGTAACAATGTTATAGGATGGAGACAGAAGAAAACAGGGGAATATTATGCTTGAGGAATAGTTTCTGAATGTCTGCCATCATTTGCGGGTAATGGAAGACTTCATTAAATGTGCAATCACTATCTTTGGTCTGAGAATTGTAAACACTACTATTTCTTAAACAAGTTTGATTATATACAAAGAAAAACTCAGAATACTTGTTGATTCTGATAATCTAGTATTATTTATCAAACTAATTGTATCTTGAATCTCCTCAGCTTCATTTGCTGAAGCAAGCAGCATTTGTGGCAAAATTGTTCCTTTGCAGAAATTTTGATAGATTTGACACTGAGGAAGTTATTATTTGGTTAAGAAGGTTAGGTGTTAAACCACTCTGAGTGTGTGAAGATAACTAAAGACTCAGAACATGCAGCATCAAGTGCTTAATGAAAAACGAGCTAGTCAATAAAGACATCTGAAGAGAAGTCTTGGAAATTGTCAGTCAGGCTTCTCCACAAAAATGAAGTAATAGGATATATATATATCCTACTTTAAGGAAATAAGAATATACTGTATTTATCCTATACTTGAATAAATTAATTTAAATGCCAGAAAATATAAATAAATGGAACTGGCAAGTCCAATATCTGTTGGGCAGCCTGGAAAGCTGGATAGTCAGGCAAGAGTTAGCCTTGCAGTCTTGTGTCTGAAATTTGAGTGGCAGGCTGGCAGGTGGAAACTCAGGTAGGATTTCCATGTTACAATCTTAAAGCAGAATTCCTTCTTCTCTGGGAAATCCCAGGTTTCCTCCTAAGTCTTTCAATTGATTAGGTGAGGCCTACATATTATCAAGAGGAGTCACCTGTACTTAAAGTCAACTTATTATAAATGTTAATCATATCTACAAAATATCTTTGTAGAAACATCAATTCTAGTGTTTGATCAAACAACTGGGCTCTATAGCTTAGCCAAGTTGACACATCACTAGAATCATCTACAAGAAAGGAATAGAGATGGATTTATGTTAGAGGCTTTGGTGATTATGAGACCAAGGGAATATTTCCAAGTCAATGTCTTTTGAAGTATACATGTTTTAAAACTGGAATTTATAAGATATCTCCTGAGGTTCATTCAAAGAAATTGTAGAAATATTCAAATACTTTTCTTCCTTTCCACATGAATATTTAATATGCTGATTTTGTAAGTATGTTACCTATGGGAAACAGCAGAATAAAATGGCAAAGAGTTTAGAATGAAACACACTTATATGCAAATCCTGGCTTCCCATTAACTCACTCTGTGACCATAGTCAGTTTAACTTCTTTAGGCTTCAATTTCATTATCTCAAACATGAAGAAAACAATACTTGTCTCAGAATTCTTGTGATTATTAAATAAGAAGACACATATAAAGGCCTTAGTACTGTACCTGGCACTAAGAAGACACAAGTAATCATCTGATTTTCCAAACAACTAGATCTACACTTGCAAAATTATAAGTGTAAGAGTTCTATGAAATGCTTTGCGGCAAACTCTTCATGTTATAACCTCACACTTTGAGCATCACAGTGCATATTATTGGCTCCAAAAAAGCATGAGAGATTTAATACTATTCTACCCATTCCTTCAATTTCTTAATGAGACAAGTAGCTATGCAAAGTAAATAATTTAAAGAAAAAAAAAGCTATTCAAATGTGCAAATGTGGGATTCAGAGTCAATTAATTAATTAATTCTTCTAATTATTATTGATCTTATCTATAAAATTCATTCACTTACTTATTCAGTTAAAATTTATTGGGCACTGACTATGCTGAAGAGGCTATGAGGTGCTGGGTATTAATCAACGCAAACACATAATCTCTGAATGCAAAGAGCATCATCTAATGGAGGAAACAAACAGAAAAGAAAAATAAAGAAAAATAGGAAAAGGAAAGAAGAGAAAGAAAGAAAAAGAAAAAGGAAAAGAAAGGAACGGAAAGGAACCTGTGATGGTTAGGCTAATTTGTCAACTCAGCAAGGTAAACAAGTGTGACTGAATTTATTCTCATGGGATTTACTACAAATAACAATATGCACATTTTGCATTCAGTGCTCTTCTCATTCATTTACTTGTTGGCCCTGATGGGAAATTGCCTCATTATCATGATCATAACTTTAGACCAGCACCTCCAAACCCCCATGTACTTCTTCCTGAAGAACTTAACCTTGTTGGGTCTCTGCCTCATTTTAATCACTGTCCCCAAATCCATTGTCAACTCCTTGACCCACAACAGTTCCATCTCATTTCTTGATCAAGCAATCACTGGGTTAATTGTAATATAAAGAGCTTAATGGACTTTAGTTACTAGTGAGTTTACTGCATAGATGGCTGATTATATTTACATCAATCAGGGAGATTGCCATCAGCAATGAATGGCACTTTATCCAATTAATTGAATAGGCATAAAAGGGAAAGTGATTTCAGCATTCAGAGAGAATTTCCCAGCATGTCTTTGGACAGCCAACATCTCCTGGAAACTCATCAAGGACCTTTACTGGAGTTTCAACTGAGCACCTGGTTTGCAGCCTGCCTGCGGAACCTGGACTAGTGCATTCCCACAGTCACATGAGAGACTCATAAAATCTCACACTATTGACAGATATCTCCTGTTGATTCTGTTTCCCTAGAGGACCCTGACTAATACAGAACCCAAATGACAGTCCAAAAGATGAAGGTTAATATAGGCACAATTATAGATAACATGTAGAATTTGGTATTTTGAGAGCACCCTGGGGGCAGCAACTCACCTTCGAATGTATCTAGGAGGACCTCATGAAAATCTTAATGCACCATTCACGTGATCAATCATTCAACACATATTCTCTAGATATCTATTAGGTGCAAGGCACTGTTCTAAGAGTTGGTGGTACATTTGGTAATTAGGTATAAAAATGGTCTTGGCTTCATGGAGCTAATGTTATAGTGAAGATATGAACAATAACCAGTTAAATAAGTACTACAAAAAATAAACCAAGAGCGGGAAGGAGTGAATGGAGTTGCCCTATTAAATGGAGTAGATAGAAAAGTGTCCTTTGACAACTCAATTTGATTCAATTTACTTTATTTTCTATTCATAAACCAATCCTAGAGTACTTTACAATGAACTGCATTTATTTATAAATTACATAAAATTTAAAAAATATACTAATTTTAAGTGCAGGGTTAGATACAATTTCAGAAATATATACCTATAAATACTACCACAGACAATATATAGAACACCTGCATCACTCCAAAAAGTTACTTCAGGCCACTTTGTAGTCCATTCTTTCACCCCTGGTCAAAGACATTTACTGGTTTCCTTTCCATAACATTTTATTAATTTTGCCTGACCTACAATTTTATTTTATTTTTTAAATGAAATGAATAGAGTAAGTATTACTTTGGGTCTGACTTCTTTCATTTAGCATTAGGTATTTGAGGTCCATCCATGTTCTTGTATATGTCCATGGTTTATTCCATTTATGGTTGATAGTATTTCTTTCTATGAATATACAGTTATCCCTTCTGCATTGCGAGGGTGAGGGGAATGCCACCCCCCTGATCTGGAAAATCTCCATAAAAATTTTTGGCCCTCCCTTCTTACCTTAGAAGAAGTTTGAATTTTTCATTTCTCATTTATGAGATGTTTACAGTATCTTATTGTAAAATCTGGGTTAAATATTATACAATACGGAACATATATTTTATGTATTTCTGAGTTTCTAAACTTTTTCTGTGTTGTCTGCTGGCCCTTGCCTTTCCTCTGCAGCTTCTTCAAAATTTCCATTTAATTTATTATGCCAGCAGGGAATATATTGAAACCATGATGGAGAAACACCACAATGGGGAAAGGATAACTCTACTAAAATTTTCCGAGAATCGGAAGATGGTCATATTGAATATTTCATGTTTCTGATAACTATGAATAAAGCTACTAAGAAAATGTGAGTACGATAGAGATGTGTCTTCATATCTTTGGTGGTACTTAGGTGTGAGGTTGCTGGTTTTATGTTTAAGTCAAGGTGTAATAGCCAAAGGGGTGCTGATGCAATACCAGAAATATGTTGACTTTTATAAAGGGTATTTAATTGGCATAGAAGCTTACAGTTACCAGGCCACAAAGCATAAGTTACTTCCCTCACCAAAGTCTATTGCCGTGTGCTGGAGCAAGATGGCTGCTGATGTCTGCAAGGCTTCAGGCTCCCCCTTCCTCTCTTGGCTCTGTGGTCCCAGCATCTTCCAATATCAGCTTATGCTGGGATAAGTCTCTTCTCTCTCCTGGGGCTCGTTCCTCTCCAGGCTCAGCTGCTTTGTCTGCTCCACAAGGTCAGCTGTAAACTATCAGGCAAACAGCTCATCACTCTTCCTGGGGCCTCTGCCATGTCTAAAGGAGCCTTCTTTCTTTCCTCATGTATCTCTTTTTCTGTGAATTTACTTCCCAGTCTTCAGCTCAAAACTCTAATCTCCCTTCTCTGTTGTGTGGTTTCTCTGTGAGTCTGTGCCCACTAAGGAGGCAGGGTCTCAACATCTTTCTGACATGGCCCAATCAAAGCCTTAATCATTATTTAATCAAGTAAGGGTGAAACCTCTGAATCCAATACAATGTATCACTAGCCCAGAGGAACAGACCAGTTTGCAAACATAATCAGTATTTCTTTTTGGAATTCATCAAGAATATCAAATTGCCACACTGGGTTTCTCAGCCTCATAAATAAATGGCTATATTGTAGGAGACTTTACTATACATTGTAGGATGTCTGGCAGCATCTTGACTTCTACCCACATAGATACCAGTAGTACCATTTATCAGTTCTGTTTACCAAAAATGTCTCTAGATAGTGCCAAATATCCATTGGAAGACAAACTCAGAACCAATGGTTTACTTTATATGAAAATGCCAAACTATTTTCCAAATTTGTTGTATCATTTTACATCCCCATCATAAATATATTTGGTTGCTCTACATTACTGATAACACTTGATATTTTTAGACTTCTTATTTCTAACCATTTCATGATGCATATATTGATATACCATCAGGGTTTTAATTTGCATTTCCTTTATTTGTCTTTAGTCATTCAGGTAGTAATACTCTTGGTTCTTGGTTTTATGGGTGATTTTTTATTGTTACTAGACATTTTGGTTATTATATTAGGAGATTCTCAGTCTTATTTAAATCTTTTGCTTTAGCAGGCACCCCATTTAGCTTTGGCATACTGGTTCTGGCCTAAATAGTAGGTTGTGGTTCCAATGACAATTTAATTTTCAGAACCCATGTGTTATTATTTCTGTTTGCTTGGTTTATGTGGTATGAGGCCTCCCAATGTTTCCTGGTGGTATGCGTGAGGTAGAGAAAAGGGTTCTCCAAGTTGAGCCACTGCATGTCTTACAGTGAGGCAGGGGAAGAGTCTCAGGGCCAAGGGGACAAAGCAACTTCCCTGGCTGGGCCCTTTTTATGTTAGTAATCCCCTGTCCATCACCCCAGGTGTGCCAACATCTCTGGGCAGGTGAGGGAAGTTTCAACCATCAAGAGGCAATGTTCGCAGTGCTTGAAAACGTCTCTTCTCCTCTTTTGAATAAACAATGATTTTATGTGTATGCCTAAATTAACAGGGTTATTTTCAAAGGAAGTCATTTAAGCAATTTTCAGGTTTAATAATCAGAAGGTATAGTTAATTTCAATTCAATAAATCACAAATTTTAAATTTCTAAGTCTAGCAAAAATTAAGAATAACACTAAGAATTAATCTTATTCTACCTACATAATAAAAAGTATTACTGTTTAATCCCAAAACACCTTCCAAAATGACAACATAGAGAATGCAACAATAAAATTTGCATAAGATATTTGCACTTAAAATTCTAACCTGTAAGAGAAAGCAATTTTGACAAATGCTTTAAAATTTCCCTAAACAAAAAGAGCTGGAAGCAATTTAATTGTGATTCTTACAATATTGCTTCCATGCTGTAGGAAGATATAAGCTGATTTTGAAAAGATATTTCTTCTTGAATTTATCTAGAGGCTGATATAATTCTTGGAATAATTTAACCCTGTGAAAATTTGAAAATAGTGTTGTACTCAATTTTACATTCATACACATAACCACACATTTGAACAGCATCATTCATTCTATCAGAAAAGTTTAATTTCAGATTAGGTGCTTGAGATTAAATCCCAAATGTTACCAGAGAACTCCACTCTCCTCTTCCTCCTGTCACTCATGGTCTCAGATCACTACCTCTATTTTAGACCATGACACTGCATAACATATGAGGACCCAGTAGCATTTGATATCTGTAATATATATCTTCTGCTTCAAATTTGGAAAATAACCCATGCATTTCAGAGGTTGGCACTCCATGAGGTAGGATGCTGCAAGTACTTGGAAAACATTTTAGTTATTTTTAGAGAAGCTTCTGTTTTTGAAATTCCACTATATTGTCTACCACATATTAAAAATAAACATTACCAAATATCAATGAAACTTGGTGGAACCACTTGAAATGGACAAATGACCAGCTCTATCATTTTAATATATTATATATAGTCTGGGAAAAGTCACTTAATGGGACTTGTTATGACTTTATTCTGAATAATACACAATAGTATCTTAAGCTCTCACTTTCTCTAATGTTTAGTTAAATCAAATAAAACTCAAATCAATAAAATTAGCAAGGCCTAAAGCATTCATTCTTTAGCAAACTCTAAGCAATGCCAATTTAACCTAATTCTATAATCCACTATGAGGGGTTGTTGGCATTCTAAGCATGTGCTTATGTATGACAAAATTAACCAGAAAATATTAGCTTTGGAAGTTTCAAACCTCAAAAATAAATTCAATCCAGCATGCTAAAGTTTGTACCTCCAGAAAAGGAATAGGAAATCTTCCTGTGTTGTCTTACACCTAATAAAATTAAGAAGTTTCCTATAGTAAACCTTGAGCTCTATGGAAATCAGAAATCAAGCCATGGCTGGCAGAGTTATTGCATTCCTCTGCCGGCTTGTGTGGAGATAACAAGATATTGATGAAATATGGAGGTGGCAAAACAGACATGATCAAATGATTGTATATTTCCAGTAAAAGATGACTGGTTTGGAATTGGTGAATATTTATGAACTTTGTTCTCGTCACCAGTCTAGAGGTACTTCTGCAAAGACTTATCTAAATATTACAAAAATCAAAGCCATTTCTTTCAACATAAAGCTTCCTCGGGAGTCATTATACGGGAATGGTTGGGTAAGCTTGACAAGCCATTAACACCTAAATTACCCTCAAATTTCAAATGGTTAATAAGATTGTGGAATATAACATCAGTTTAATTAGTTTAGCATTTTAGATAAGGACTGACTCAAAATTTTGTTGAGAAAAATACTCCAAAACTGGGAACTAGTTTAATAAAATGATGTTTTAATTCCCAGGAGAGCCCTCACCCATTATTAGTTTGTTAGCTTTCAAAACTAAGCTCCATTTTCACACTGTCTTGTGCTTCAGTTTATCAAAACCCCTCATATATTTCTCACAGAAATCAATGGCAACCTTTTCTCATTACATTGTTATACTGTTGGTATAGAAAAGAATCTTTTAAAAGAAAACATATCTGTACAAATTGATGGTTAAATATTAAAAAAATATTAAAATCGTTTGGGTCCTCAGGATAAAGTGCAAAATCATTTCCATGCAATTTAAGGCAAATTATGTTGTGGCCCCTGTCTTACATTCTAGCCCCCTCATTCACCACATTCTGAGTTATAATTTTTGTTTCAGCCAAAATGAGTTACTTTTATTCCTCAGTAGTCTATGCTGTTCCTTTTTTGCTTCCTTTGCCTTAAAAGATCCATATTTCCTTCTTTACCCAGAAACTTCCTTCTCACCCTTCTTTTCTATATTTAGGTGATAAATCATCATTGGGGTTCCTTTTAGGACTATGTGCCCTCAGAGTAATATGTATTTAATAATATCAATTTATTTAGTAGCACTTACTGTTTATTATAAAAATCTCTTTACTTGTCTGTGTCCTCTGTTAGCCTGAGCTCTTTGCAGGGAGGGGGTCTCAACTCTGATGTTTAGCACAGTGCCTGGCACTAAAGAGGCAATATAAAAAATGCTGTTGCAATGGTGAATGGTTTGATTAATGCTGAATTTCAAGGTTTATGGTCCACAGGAGAGAAGGGTATGAAATTAGACTGCTCAGATTCAATCTCCATCTTCCCTACTTATTAGTTGTATAACCTTAAACAAGCCAAATATCCCCCATGATTCTCAGTGTCTTCATCTATAAAATGGGAATAATGATGGCTCTCAACTCACTCGGTTGTTGTGAGGATTTAATAAGACTACAGTCAATAAGTGCTCTTTGGTATTATTTTCATTCATTTCCAGTAAGGGTAAATGGTTGCAAAGAACAGGTTTTCTGATGTAACATAATCATTGGTATATTTTTAATGATCTAAAAGTTAGATTAGACATAGAAATCATATGACTAGAAACAAAAACAAATTCGTTCATCAAACACTGAAACCTGGGCACTAGATGACATAAATTCAAGAATGGAGAGTATAACCTTCCATATTTGAAAGCATAGTTAGTCAAACTCAGTTTCTCTACAGTTAATTGTATGTATCTTCTCCTTATTAAGATTCTCTCTCATATGCCAATACCTCCCATGCACACATGAACACAATAACACATTATCTGCATTATTTGTCACAATGATGGAGAAATGATTGTTTCTCAAAAATATTAACATATTGGCAAATGTTCTCCTTTTTATTTATTAT
Source organism: Tolypeutes matacus (assembly GCA_026826555.1). Classification (NCBI taxonomy): domain Eukaryota; kingdom Metazoa; phylum Chordata; class Mammalia; order Cingulata; family Chlamyphoridae; genus Tolypeutes; species Tolypeutes matacus. Next base: position 5,410,849 of record JAKSZT010054030.1, read on the forward strand.
TTAAATGCATTGGCAACCTAAATTCATGGACAAACATAAATTCATTAACTCCTAAGTGCCTTGGTAGCTCTTTCCACACCACTTTAAATGAACTTGACCCATCCATACAAAGGTGCTGCTTGAGGAGCACATGAAAAACCAATAAGATAAATTAATACGCCAAATCTAGCTTATATTTGACCTTCTCAATATGCTATTTCTGACACCAATTCTCCTACTTAAGCTGAAAAGACACTTCCCTCTTACCCTCTTTTGTGAGTAGTACCAGTAAACTAAAAGGGAGAGATTTTACAGCAGGCATGATAGTCTCTACATGACGCTACCACCCACAGCAATACATGATGTACTCATTTTAGTACTAATTTATTTATTCATTTACACATCAAGCATTATGGAATAAAATAATGAGCACAGGCTATAAACTTTCTTGGCACTGAGGATATAAAAATGTTCAAAACAGACATGCCCCTTTCCCCAAAATTTGCAATTGGTATAAGAGAGGAAGAAAACAAAATATCCATTTGCAGTATAGAGTGATGAGCTAGGAACTCTAATTACGGTGTGCTATGAGAGCTCATAAAAAAGGATCTAATTCAACCTGAGAAAGTTAGAAAACACTTTCCTTAGGAAGTAAAATATCTGGAAAAATCTAAAGCATGAGGAGACGTATTCACTGGGTTAAAAAAGAGGTGGAAGGTTTCGGCTGGAAGAAATAAAGGCATGTAAAGGGAGCATGGTGAATGAGGAAGTCTGAGTGTAGATCTGACTGGAAGAGAGTGGAGAGAGACATTGATGGGAATGAAGTGCAGGGGTAGACCAGTCATACCTACATAGAACATGTCAATTGTTTGAGTCTCAGTCCTAAAATAGGGAAGTCATAGAGAGTCTTTAACTAACTAAATGTGCATTTCAAAATAACATTCTATTTGTAAAAAGAAAAGATTGGAGAGAGGAACCATAAGAAGTAGGGAGATCAAAGAGAAGGTCATTGCAGAATTCGTGGACATTTCAGTATCCTCGTATTTAGACTTATTTGTCAGTGATGGCTATAGAGATTGACTTGACAGATTTATAGAAGACAATGAGTGGAAGGTTTTGGTAATGAAATATTTTCATTTCAGTGATTGGAGGTTGAGAGAAATGGACAACATTCATGCTTCTCAGATATACTCTAAGTTATTCTAGAGGCTTCCCTTGGGCAAACCCAGTGAGTGATGCTGAAACCTCACTGGGAGTGGGTGTGGAGACGTGGTGCCAGCTGTACTGGTCCTTTTTATTAACTTGATCTATACATACAAATACGAACTGTAAACTTTTTTTATGGCTTAAATCTGAATGTATTTTTTTTAAATCTAATATAAGCAATTTCTTTCTGCCTCTAAGTACCAAGATTCTATCTAATCCACATTTCTACTCTATACTTCAGTTTTACACACCCGAGCTAAATTGTGAGTTAAGACATAGTCTTAAATTCTGAAGCAGCCATGAAAATTAAAATTGAAACATAGCAGATTCTGAAGCACAGTCGACTGTCTACTAGGACTTCTATAATGAGTACAAATAATTCTGTAAAAGGCGATCATATCAGAAGGTTATCAGAAGGTTTAAAGTAGCAATTATTAGTATAAATTATGCTAAGCATTACACTGACATATGACCTACTTTATCTATTTGGTATTTCTCAAAATGAGTTCCACAGAACATCGCGGCTATAAGATACTCAGCTAAAGTGCATACCATGGTCAAATAATTTTAGAAACTCCTAAGTAAAGTCCAGATACTAAAAATTCACATAATTCTTGAGAATGGTATTGCTTAAGATAAATTTTACATCGTTTGAACATCTATTTTTTCATAGCACTTAACAGCCCAAATAACTGGTATTACACAGAAGAACTGGGAGAATTACAATCCTGTTATATCTTCCCAATCATGTACTTCTGTATTTTAACCTTGTTAGTTGTGCCACATAACCTCTACAGAAAAATGTACAAACATCCCAGCAAGTTATACATTTCTCTACAGCACGTATTCTATGAACTTATCTAAACCTCTAGATTGTTGCTAATGCTCTTTTGTCCCAGGTTGGGTACCCAATTCTGTAATCACCTACTTTTCTGTCCATCTTTTTGCCCCAATTCTCCTTGTCCTTTTATTATAGTAATTCAGGCTTAAAAATACAAAGTCCAGTAACACTACCCTCTCAGCTCAGGCTGCTGTCCTATCTGAGGTCATCCATTAAGTAGAAACTGTGCCCTACCACAATGGATACCAAATGACTAGGGGTCTCAGCATACCAGGCACATCACTGATTAGCTCTTGTGAATGGTCGCCCCAAGCACCAGCACCAAGGATATTTGAGGACGTCACCACTTTTCCACAGTCTGTCCCTAAACATTTTTGACCTCCAGGTTTCCCGATTAAGCATTTCCCTTCATTCACACTTTTTAGATGATTTAATTCTCCATGATGATCTCATTCACTAGTGAATATATATATCCTTCCTGATTTCACCCTACTGTGTCGTGATTGACTACATGCTGCAAATACCTACCTGATTTTTCCGGAGACAGCTCTGATTCAAAGTACCCCTTCCTCCATCCCCTAAGTTTTATTTCTCCTCCATTATCCCCTATCTTGGAAAAAGTCACCTTTCGCTCACAGACTAATTTCAGAGTAGACTCAAAATCTCACCAAATGTCTAGCTTCAGTCATTCTCAAATTCATCTTCTCTCCATTTTCTCTCCCACAAATTTAGTAGCATCTTTTTGCTGAATTAACTGCAAAAATTTCCCACAAGTCTCCTCACCATCAGTATGTGCTCTCTATAATACATCATTCACTGGAATACAGCCAGAATAAACTTTCTAAAGTATAAATCACTTTATACTACACATTACCTAAAAACTTTCAGTGCCTTTAATTTTAAGAATCAAATGCAAACTCCTTAGGTGACATACACACCCCGTTTCATTTCCACTCCTCAACTTAACACTGACTTGCTTCTCCCATTTAATACATTTCACAAAACCTACTTCTCATTTTTCACTTAGCTACTTGTCCACTATGATGTCCATAAATGCAACCATTACTTTCAGCAACCTTAAAATTTTATTCTGTTTCCCCATTTTGGGGCTCCATCAATTTCATATCAATTTATAATTGTAATTTTACTTAATCATCACCAATGGTAAATTCTCTCAAGGGCAGTGACTATATCTTAATGTGTTATACCTAATGCTGAGTACTGAATGCTGCAAATAATAGGTGATCAATTAACTTTTGTACAACAATTTAGTTTTTACAATGTGCCCTTATGTGCATTAATTAATTTTATTTATTAGAAAAAAACAAGGGGGAAAATATAATAGAAGTTTCTTTCCCAAGCCCTTTCCAATCAAATAGTGAAAGACCTGAAACTTGTACTTGCACTTCCTAACTCTAAGTTTAATGCAGTTTCCATTATATATTATCATACATAAAATCAATTCAAGACTGGGTTCCCATAATAAATATTTTCCATTTTCAACACCATAGTTTTGACAGGTAAGTTACTTCAGACAAACATCCATTATTCAAATATTAATTCAAATTTATAGTGTACATAGAAAGCAATCAGAAAAGTCACCAAAGATACACAAATCTGCACAAAATCTTGTGTTATGGGTGCAGCCATAGCTAAGTTACTTATATCAAATGATTTCCCATTGAAAATTGTGTTTTGCTATTTGAGTAATTTAAATATATTTTAAAATAATTCATGCTATGCATCTCCAATATTAATCTGTTACCTTGCTTACTTTTCCACTTTTTGATTTGTTTTGTTTTGATCAGAATATTTTCTGCCAACATTCAGGTATTTTGCTGATTTTAAGCTTCGTCACATAAATAGCAGACACTCCAATAAAAGATAACTTTCCAATCTAGTTATTTAATGAGTTCAAAGTTAAGGGAATATATTCTTCCAAGATACCACAGGCATACCCTTCTTTATTTTTCTCATATGTACTACAGATCTCAGATTTACTTTCTTAAATTTTATTAGAAGAATGCCAATAATTGTCAACAAACATCAACATACCTACTGTACATGACATGTCTATTGGTACTTTTAGAAAGCTAGTACAAACGTGAAATTAATTTTTCTTGGTATTTTATTCACCTATAAGTTTCATCTACAAACTAAAATTCATTCTGAGACTCTTTCCAGCTTTCATATGCTGTGCTCCTTTAAGTTCGGTCACATAATATTTTCACATTTAGAAATAAACACTTAGGGTATACTAATTTACAATTAACTTATTAGGCTTGATGTACCAAGCAAACTGTCTCCTCAGGCTATATTCATAGAAGTGGATTATCCAGGAAGGCTGTTCGTCTCTCTATAGTGGTCAGAATTGGTTTTTGCCCTTCAAATGAGATCACCAGTATTTGCTCCATGCTTCTAGTGGATTGCTTCTTACAAAGAAGTATATCCACATAATGAAAAAGAAATTAGGGGGGATTCATGTTGTAATTCAACGTGGAGGTAGACAGTGCCGGCAACGATCCAAAGAAAGATTGGGATCAGGGGACCTCACTCCATGTGGAATGCAGGCAAATTTATTTAGGCTGAAGCTGCTTTTATACTACAAAGCTGATAACAAAAGTAGGACATCTTCTGTTAGTTCCTCTGCATGGCATGTAAGAGCACTGCCGGTTCCTGTATCTCTAGATTAGGGATTTATACAATAACTTCTTAGTGGTGGGTTCATTCCGCTCTGCTTCCTCCCTTTGACGTCTGCAATGTGCAGAGTCCTTGGAGACATTTGCTAATGTTTCTTTTCTAGCAAGCATGCTTTTTAGATGCTTAACCCTTTATACTCTGACTCTCAGCATCTTCTCCAACAATTCCCCCTTTTTTGTTTTTTGTTCAGGGTGACTGTTCCTGTCTTAGGTTGCCCTCCTCTGAGGGTCTTACCCGTCTCTGGCTACCAGCCAAGCTCCATGAACAGGGGTCTTGAGAGTTAAGGGTTTTAAGCAGAATCAAGTTATTGGCATGGCTAGCCTTTTCAGCCCTATTGATGCGGGATAGCAGGGCTTTGCGAATGCCTCCTAATACCATTAAGAGTAACAGAACACCAGTGATCACCATACTGAAGTTAGCAAGTACAGAGGTTGATTTCCACCAATGTAAGGGGTTTATGTTATTTAATTGATCTGTTATTGATTGCCAAAATTCACTACCTGGAAGTGTAGAGAGTTGATTCTGAGACATGCTCAAAATCCTTTTTTGCAAATCTGTAATTTCTATAGATAAATTTGTGTGATGACCTAGTAAATGATTTTTAATTTTTTCCCATTCATAATGGGAGTCATTGTATGGGAGAGGAGTGATACAAAAAGCACTTTCATTCCAATCACACTTCAAACCTTGTTTTAAATTTAGATTATATACTTGATCTCCCATTTGTGTAACAGCCATCTCTAAATCATTAAGCCTATTATTAATTTGCTCATCTATATATGTTTGACTATGCCATAACTCACTAGCATTATGATGCCAATTTCTAACATATTGTTGTGTTTGAACATTTTCATGCAGAGCAGTTCCTGCTGTAGCGGCAGCTGTAATAATACCTATAAGCCCTAATACAGCAGCAATAATTAATCCAATCAAACGTTTGGTTCTTTTTAAATAATGATCTAGAAAGTGCCAAAGGATTTGGCTCTCAGGGGAAGACTGCCAGCAGCGATTCAGGCGAACCGGAAGCCATATTCCACGACGCCGTCGTCCTATTAGAACCACAGTAGAATTTTCCTGTAAAACAGACTTTGATATACAAGTGTAACGGGAACAATTGTTGCAGAAAAACCATGTTTGATTAATATTCACTACTCCTACTACAAAAACAATTGGATCCCGTACACACACTTTATGATATGAACTACCATTCCAATGTAGGGTAGTATTCACCGGTCCTTTTTTCACAGTTAGTGTATAAGTAGGGGCTAGTCCCAAAAATACTTTCCATAAATTTTTTTGTTTTTTCTTGGAACTGTTATCCCAAGGGGAGGGAATCTATCGTCCTTGATTGATCCATCGAATTTGCCTATTGCTGGTTAAATTAGGTTCATTTCCTAGCCATGGATATGGGTGTGTTTCAGAGACAGATACAGTAGTTTTATTAATTCCAGTCCAAGTAACTCCAGTGTAATTGCCATTTTCCGGGACTGGCAACCCCACAGGGGTGCCTTCCCAAACTATTCCATAGGAATCATTAAAGACAATTAGTTCACTTTCCATTTGGCATTCATGCCAACCTTCCTCATCGGTTTGTTTGGAAAGAGAGCAAGTGGAATTTTGAGATTTGTAACTGGAAACACTATAAGAGGGGAATAAAATAATTTTAATTGAGGTTTCATTTGTTCGGCTCACAACCACAGTCCGATTTTTAATTGACATGCATGGTGATTGTGGCCCAATGCAGAGTGGCCGACCAAAGAAGGGCAGAGTTAGATTACTAATAGTTTTCCCTTCTTCATTACTTAGGAAAGGTAGTCTTTTATCAAAAGGCCCAGGAAATTCTGAACTGCCATTTAAAAAAACTGAAAATGATGGATCTCCCCATGTAAGTACTCTTATAAGTGGAGGATTAGGTATATATGCCCAGTATGTAAAATTATTAGCTCTTATCCCCAATACTTGCATAATCAATAGAACTGTCGTCCAGAAGATCTTCATTATGGCTCTCACTTGAATCTGCTTCTCTCTGTTTCAGTCTATGGTTTGGCAGCCAAACGGAGACGTTGGAATCTGTAAGCACAAGAGCATACCCTCGTCCCCAAATTTTTACCCATCCTTTCTTCCACTGACCATCATTAACATCTTTCCAATATATAGGTTGATGGAGAGTTGATGCATTCTTTTTTCTAGGTTGCCAATGCACTTCTGAAGGGGTGCAATTTTTTAACTGTTGATAAACATTTAGAAAATTCAACGTATATAAGGCTTTATTTAATTGATCACGAGGGTTTATCATACCATCACCATTTCCCCCTTTTTGTTTTTGAAGCATGTATTTTAAAGTTTGATCAGCACGTTCTACAATAGCTTGCCCAGTAGGGTTATATGGGATACCGGTGACATGAGTAATATGCCAAGTAGCACAAAAACGTGAGAATGAATGACATATATAGGAGGGACCATTGTCTGTTTTAATTCCTTCAGTAGTTTAAAAGGAAGCGGTTCATGATGGAATTCCAAAATTCCCTGAGGATTAGCTTGATCAGGGGGTAGTTGAGTTATAGTTACAGGAAACTGTGCCACCATCTGAAGGGCTTCGGGATCACCAATACTTCTCCCCTGTGCAATACATCTCATGAGACGCGATGAAGCCTGGGTGTTAAGAACCTTTACACGATTGGTACACGGATTATCATCAAAACCATCAGGAAATATAGTAAAAGGGTTAGTAGGTGGAGGAGCAGGGTTCCAGGAATCTTTAGTAGAAGTTTTCTTAAATATACCTAGGTCTCCGGGATTAGTTCCCTGTTCCTTTTGCTCCTTAGGTAAGGTAGGATACAAAGGCTGAGCAGAAAAAGCAGCTGGCTGATTCAACAAACTAGTGCTAGTTCCCTTAGTACGGCAGAAAACATATCCTCCTGATCAGAAGTGCAACCCTCAGGAACTTCAAAACTTCCCTCCTTTAAAACAGGCTGTTGAGTACTATCATCAACACCTTTTGCAGCATTTTCATCATCCTCTTCTTCAGATTGAAGAGGATCTAAGGCAGTGGCTATTTGATGACAGAGAGTCCACACTTGAAGAGGAACTGTTTCCCCTTTTTGATAAGCTCTTCGCAATGATTTCATTACTAACCTCCATTGCTTAAAATTTAACACATGCCGTCCTTGCGGCTGAAACCAGTTACAATGTTTCTGTACAAGAGAAAAGAGTTCTAAGTAACTCGTGGGTCGTCACAGATACCCCTGTATTCTTTAACAGGGTCTTCAAAACTTGGGAATATTCCTCTAACCGAGTCGACTGATTACCCATTACCCTGATGATCAAGATTATTTGACTCACCTTATAAGATTCAAGGACCGTCCGACCCAGCAACAACAGTCCTTAGTTCCACGGCACTGATCCAGAGAAGAAGACGATGAGAGAAGACTAGTCGAGCCCCACGTTGGGCGCCATCTGTTGTAATTCAACGTGGAGGTAGACGGTGCCGGGAACGATCCAAAGAAAGATTGGGATCAGGGGACCTCACTCCATGTGGAATGCAGGCAAATTTATTTAGGCTGAAGCTGCTTTTATACTACAAAGCTGATAACAAAAGTAGGACATCTTCTGTTAGTTCCTCTGCATGGCACGTAAGAGCACTGCTGGTTCCTGTATCTCTAGATTAGGGATTTATACAATAACTTCTTAGTGGTGGGTTCATTCCGCTCTGCTTCCTCCCTTTGACGTCTGCAGTGTGCAGAGTCCTTGGAGACATTTGCTAATGTTTCTTTTCTAGCAAGCATGCTTTTTAGATGCTTAACCCTTTATACTCTGACTCTCAGCATCTTCTCCAACAGACTCATCTACAGAATATCAAATAAGTTTTTCCAACGTCAAGTGATTATTCAGTTCTTTGACTCCTATTTGGATTTCCAGCCTCCTTACTCTGTAGCTGATATTTCAGCTATGGGCTTGAATTCCTCAACTTGCATTTTTCTGTTACATGATATTGGTTTAACATGTATCAATTTGAGCCCTAACTTTTGTTTTGTGGATGTTATTTCCTCTCCTTTCCTCCCATTATTTTTCTCTTTGTCTTAGTCGATCTGTAGTGTTTCCTGAACCTGGTTCCATAGATGTTGTTTTTCTTATAAACCCACTCCATCCAGTGCCCAGAGCCAAAAGGAGGCATCTTTTACCCCATCCAAACAGTGTCTTCCATGCCATCAGCAATTGCTAGTCTCTTAAAAAATCAAGTGTCTGTTTGTTGTTTCATGCATCTCACTTCAGATATTTGATTCTGAAGTTTCTGCTCACACTTTCATCTGATGGATGTTAGGTTCACAATCATTTTTCATTGACCTCTCTGGGTCCTAAGAAAGAAAACAAAATAGCCGTAAGGTGCCCATAGGCAGCAGAAGAGGATCAAGGTGCTGCATTTAATTGTTGAGTTCCACTCTCTCTCAATGTACAGGGATCTTGGTTAAGGTAGATTGCAGAGCAAATCTGCTACTTTAGGCCCAAATTGAACTTCCTTCTACTTTCTACAAAGTAAAGAGATTTTGATCCACCTGAAAGAAATAGGAATATTCATAGAACTACTGCTATACTTATTTATGCAGCTGAAGTACAATTGAATGTCTTTAGCATCAGGGAAAATGAAATAGAGTGAAAACTAGTTAGTGCCTTCTAAGCATAATACACTTTAGCCCTAATAACTATGTCAATAAAAATCAGTTTTCATCAATCAAAGCTATATATTAATCCTTTTGTAAGGAGGAGATACTAATTGAATGGTGGGAGAAACTGGAAGGAGTTATTAAACGCCGTTCATGTCTTTGGCAAGGAAGTGGGGTAATGAGTGCCCCCTGTGAATATGGAAGGAGAAGAATGACCTCTCCTGTCCCTGCACCACCCAAACTACTATTTATAGTTTGCTTTTCTGGAGTAGGTACAATCTGAATCTCCTGGCATATATGAGGGAGAGCATGGCAAAGAATAAATATTTTAAAAAGCATGAATTTTGTAGGATGTTTTAAATTTCCCTGGGCTTAGGGAAAAGATTCAGCCAGGTGCATGCCTGCAAACATCAAATATTTGAAGAACTGAGAAAGGACGAATGTGGAAAAGGAATTCCAACTTGTTTTATGTGGCCCCAGAGAACAGTGCCAAGACTAATGCATAGAAGTTAAAGTGGAAAATGTGTAAAAAAAAAAAAATTGTTCAATTCAGTAGAGAAAGAACTTTCCAAAACCCTGAAGTTTTCGAAGATGGAATATGTTCAGCAGAATTGGAAGTTAGTGAGTTCACCATCAAGGGAAATAAAGACACCATAGTTTTAGGAAGTTTGGATTGAAGTGTTGAAGAGAGGATTTCAAATGCCACAGAGAATGTGGAAATACAGAGTCATGATTTTCCTGCCAGCCTTGAATTTTCTCTCCTCCTTTCTCTGATTTTTTAAAAAAATTTGGATGATAAAGTCACATGACTTTGACAGGGAGAACAAACTATGAAAGATCTTTACATACAAATAAAAGTTCTAAATTAATTTTATTTAAATACATATGTGTGTGTGTATATATATATACACACATATACATATAGACGTGTGTGTACTGAATAAAGGCAGTTTTCCTCACTGAAGAAGTTTTGCTAAAAATACTTATTAGCAAAGAGGAAAAAATACAAAAACATCATTCACAGTGATCTACATTATCCTGCCTTCCAGTACCCTCTGTTAGCATTCTATGGGCTCAGCAAAGATGACACTTTTTTGGGGGGTGCATCCATTATGGTCATTAATAGCCCTTTAAACCGAAAGTGCTGCATCTCAAAATTCTTTTCACTTTTCCTCCTTAACTGCATCTTTCACCTCCAAGCTAGATTAGACTATATATCACAAGAAACATAAAGTAGACCAATGACCTTAAGAATTTCAGAAATGGTAGGATCTTTGATTTTCAAAATAGATTAAAAGTAGGATGACTTCAGATGTCCCTGTCGAATGGCTCCTCTGGGAAGATCAGCCTCTGGCTATTAGTGTGATTTGTCCACTATGTTGGGCTATAAGAAGATTGTCAATTGCAATGCAGGATATGCTTCTCTGAAATGGATAATAGCTTCAGCTGCTAAGTAGAAAATTACCAGATATTTTCTGGTCACCATATAGAAGAGGCCAGATCCCTCAGTTATATCAACTGGAGGTTGAATGTAAGGTGAAGATCCAAACCAAACAAAATTCTAAAAAATTCCTATTATTTCCCACAATTCATAGGTGTGGGCTTCCTGAGTACCCTATGCATTCATTCATTCCCTGATGTTCAATGCCCAAGAAGAACTGGATGAAACACACTCACTGAATTTTCAAATGGCAGATACTGACGGAGCGAAAACTGAAAACGTGAAGTAATAATGGAAAGTTGTTGATAACATCTGCATCAAAGAAGATGATTTCTATTATTCAGTTTTTCTCTATATGACATTATGAGAGCATATATTTATAAAATAAAAGGAACAGAGTATTTTAACATTTCTATCTAAATGTTAGATATTACATCAGCTCTCTAAAAATCTAAGAATCTTTGTCATTGTTTTCTTTCCAGAACCAAAACAAGGGGAAAAATCAAGAGCTGCATTGCACAATCCATTTAAAAACCCATGGTTTTTCTCAAAGTATATAACTGTCTCATTTTTAGCAATTAGACCTGTGAATGTAGATAAAATATTTTCCATTGTATGATTGCTTAGTAACATTAAATCACTCAGAATGGCTTTTAAAACTTTATTCTTTTACCATTTGAAATTTCCCAAGATGTTTCAGAAAAAATAATACAGTGCTTAGCATGGAAAACTCCTATTAAAACATTCTTACTGAAGAAATACAAATTGACGAGTTTCTTATTAGAAAGAATTTGAATCTGATAAATCAGATCGGGCTTAAGCATGTATTACATTGACAAGCAGTGAAGTTTCTTTATAAAATCGTTGCATGTGCACATTTTCAACTCAAAAGGGATGTGAATGCCTTGAAGGCAAGGCCATTTTCTTTTTATGATAAAAAAAAAAAATCCTTGAGTTGATTATAAAAGCAGGGAGTGAGTACACACAGCTCACTGACAGATTGGCTCCTACTCTTAGTTTCCTAGTTGCTGTGACAAATGCCCTACAATGGGTTGGCTTAACTACAGGAATTTATGGTCTTATGTTTTCAGAGGCTAGAAGACTTGCTTCCTCATAGGGTAGATAGCTTTCTGGCTGACTGGCAATTCTTGGGTTATTTGGCTTTCCTGGTGGTTCCTTAGCTTTGTGGGTTCTTTGGCTTTTGCATCAAATGGCAGATGTCATCTCATTTAACTTCTGGTTTTTGTTAACTTCTGGCCTCTGGTTTCTCCCCATGGCTTTCTCTCTGAGAATGTCTGAATTTTTTCATCTTATGAAGGGCTTCAGTAATCAGATAAAGGCCTACTCTCATTTATTTAGACAATACCACAACAAAAATAATATGTTCAACAGAACTTATTTTCAATGGGGTCACAACCATAGCAATGCAGAATAAGATTAAGAAAAGGATGATGATGGACAATACCCATCCCCCCCAAAACAGAGTATCTACAGCTGGAAGCAAGACAGTTCCACTCATTTGTCCCATAGGATCTAAGCCCCCTCTCAATAGGAAGCAGAGTGGGCATCACCTTCCCCAAATCCTCAATATTGAGGAATAAACAAATATAAGGGGGGAAGCAATTATGGACTTATTATTCTAGTAATGGAAGAACTTGTAACATTGATATAAAGGCAGTAGCTACCAGAGTTTCTGAGGACGGGAGAGAGAATAGGTGTAATATGGGGGCATTTTCAAGACATTGGAATTGTCCTGCAAGACATTGCAATGACGGATCCAAGCCATTATACATTTTGTCAAAACCTATAAAAATGTGTGGGGAAAAGTGTAAACCATAATGTAAACCACAGTCCATGGTTAGTAGCAGTGCTTCAATATGTATTCATCAATTGTTACAAATGTACCACACTAATGAAAGATGTTGTTAATGTGAGAAAGTATGGGAGGGGAAGGAGGTGGCATATATGGGAATCCTCTGTATTTTTTATGTAAAATTTATGTAATTTAAAGCTTCTTTAAAAATAATAATTGTCAAAAAAAAAAAAAAAGAGATTAAGAATGTGTTTTTCGGAGGCATATTGTTCAACCTACCCCACCAGTGAAGGTGGACTTTAAAATTATTTTAATGAACAGAAAGAATGCTCAGGAAAATTGATGAGATCAAGGTTTTAAAATTTTATTGATAAAGGTAAAATGCAGCTGGGCTTGGGTAAATTTGTGAGAGAGAGAGAGTCATTCCCTTTAATGTGGTTCTTAATATTTTGAAATAATAATAATTAGTCAATAGCCACAGGCAGTTATTTCAATTTAAATGAATGGAAATTAAGTTACATTAAAATTTCAGTGTAAGAATTATATCAGCAACATTTTACGTTCTCAGTAGCCATATGTGTTTAGGGTTACTACATTTGACAGTGCCAATATAGAACATTCACTTTAGAATTTTCTTTAAGCCAAAGATAATTTCCTCAGTATCCTCAAGAATATATAATTTTGCATACATTTCTTTAGCCCATATACGAATACTCTAGGAATCCATGGATAGCCTATTCTATTGCAAAAATAAATTTTACCTCTCTCTCTCGTCTTTATTCCTTCTCATGGAAGGTGAATCTCCCCCTCTTCCAAATGTCCTAATGTTCTATTTCCTGCCATCTACCAAACACAGCTGTAGGGGGAAAATCTGGTTTCATAACTTAGGGTGAATCTCTTCCTTTCTTGCCTCAACTGGGGCTGTGTCTCACTGTGTCTTTAAGAAACAGTCTTCCTGCATTCATGTAATAATATATTATGGATAACTTCTTTTTCATCAGAGATGAAAAGCGATACCTCTGCCTCCGATGTTTTCATTGTTATATATATTTTTGTCTACAATATGAGATTATATGAATACAGGTGGACAAACATGGTTTAATTTGCAAAATGAATGGTTTGGAATTGCAGTCACATTCTTACTACTCGGCATGTGCTTGTTACTCCCTCTAATGTCAAAGAATCATTCTTTAAGTGTGCAACTGAGTGGCATTTATTGCATTCTCAATGTTGCACAACTATCACCCCTATCTATTTTGATAAATTTTGAAGCTACATGTACGACAAGAAAAAAATTATTTTGACAGTGAATTTAGCAGATTTCAGAAAAATTAATAAAAATCTTTTAAAATATGTTTTTAGATTTTCTAAGAGTCACTATTAAAGAAAACAATTTTGATGGCAATGCATAAATTAAGAAGAAAGCCAAATTCTGGATCTACATCTAAATGGAAGTGTGAACTAAAGAATGTATTAAATGTACAAAATATAAAATATTGATATATTTGAACATAAAAAAAGAAACAGTCTTAATTTGTCAGTTTAAAAAATTTTGGTCATCAGTTGATATTCAGATATAATTTGGAGGGAAAAGGAGATCTTTCCAACAGCCTTAATTAAGGAAGATATTTGCTTCTTTACATTATGATACATGGTACAAGTGCTAACGCCTTGGCTTTGACAGACTGTCATGGAACTCCATCTACTCAGTTTGTTCTCCTCTGCACACTGACTGCATGTACAGTACACAGCACCAACAGCAACCTACATAAGTTATTTATTCGTATCATGCATTCATTCAGTAAATATGTTTTATTTATTTATCATGTAGCAGGCATTTTGTTACTCCAGAAGTATAAAAAAGCAAAAGAAATTGTCCATGTACTTCAGGATTTTATAGTCTAGGAAAAGAAAATGCTACCTTAAATATTACTGAAACACTAAGTAATAGTATACCATTTCCTTGTTGGTTACAAGTAGAGGATGCATATATAGCAATAAATAGTTATGGCTATAACTTATTGATAGCTTAATATGTGCCTGGTGTTGTGAGAAATGGTTTACATGCATAAACTAATATAAGGCTCAGAATAATTCTATGTATTTTGAGACATGAATATTTTCATTATACAAAAAAAAGAAAAGCAAGCATTGAGATGTAAAAATTACTTTCAAAATCACATAGCTAGTGTGTAGAGGATCTTGATGTGCACCGAAGTTTTCTAATGAAACAAGACTATGACATATTCAGAACTATGGTGCAGTAGGTACAATATGTTACTGAAACATGGAAGAACTTACCAACATATAGAATAAGGGAGTGTTTGTTGTAAATAATAAAAATTAAATTGAGCAACAACAGAAATCAAAGAAATAAAAAAGAAGTGGGATGTTATTCAATGATCAATCAAAACTTATATTCAAGGAAAAGTAAATTAAAGCAAAAACAATGAATTATTTGCACTGCGCAGCTTACCAAAGTTAAAGAAATAAAATATTTTAAAAAGACAGTATAAGTAAGACTGTAGAAGAAACAGATACTCCCACTTACCATGGGTAGAAGTTTAATTAGTATTAGAAACACTTCTGAGATGGCAATCAAGTATACATACATATATGATGCATAACAAAGAAACTGAAAGAATATATATTTGTAATTTTAGATTCAATAAGATCTTTCCTAAAAATTGATCCACAGGAATATGCTCATATGTTTGAAGAGATGTATAAAAATATCCATTAAACTGTATAGAGCATCACAGCCAAAAATTGAAAATCACTTAAGTACCCATCAATAAGGAAATATTTATCTAAATAGGAATATGTAACTCATGATTAAAAATAATTTTAGCTTTATATTTCCTGATATGAAAAGTTATCCAGGGCATACTTCTAAAAGAAAAAGAGTAATAATATGCATACTTTAACCCAAATTGTGTTGAAAATAAGGAAAAGAAAAACAAATAATATTATGTCAGTGTATTTCTTGGACTTATATCATCAACTGGAGATATAGATTTTAGGAGGATTTATATTTTATCTGCATTACATAATTCTATATTAGTGGTATTTTGTATAAGTTTGATTTACTTCTTAAGCATAGAGAAGTGCATTATTTATAAAAACTTTATGTTCATTTCTTATTGTATGGAAGGTGATGATAATAAATCCTGTTCTTCTAAATTCATGGGACTGTTCATTTCTTATTGTGTGTAAGGTGATGATAATAAGTCCTGTTTTCCTAAACTCATGTGAGGTTAAAATAAGAACATAGGAAATTTCTTTGGTTGTGCAAATATGACACAAGGAGGCTTCTTGGCAGGAGCCAGCAATGCTTGTTTTCTCAGAAATAGAAGATCAAGATTATCAATATATGTCTCTATCTTTTTGTATTTTGGTGAATATAAACCCTTATTCCTGGATTGATACTCCTCACCTAAAATATTAATTGTTGTGAAAGCATATAAAATTTTGAGGAATTTTAAGCTAAAATAAAATGCTGTAAAATTAGCAGTTTGCTGCATGACAACTGAGATGACTTGTTTTAATAATTCCCTGTGAATAGACTGAGAGAACTCTGCTTCCTTGAATAAGATATCTGTGGAGTGTAAGTTGTTATTGTTTTTTAAATAAGAGAATTCCTGGGCATTGCTGCTGTTCCTTTGAACAATTATCTTGTACATTATTGTATTCCGCCAGGCATAGGTTTTAGATATAACATAGGCTTACAGGGTAGCTTTCACTCCTCCAGTATGCATGAATGTTACTGGGCGTCCTATTTTCCTTTTTCTAAAAAAGCTATCTCACACAATGGGCACTGTTTGAAATGTCTTGAACAGCAATCTATTACCCTTGGCAGCTGCAGTGTGCCTGGTTCTATATGATGTACCTGCACCACTTTTCTGCTGAGAATTCCTGGTGAGGTGAAGCAGATGAGATGAGTGCTTTGAGTTATTCTCCAAGAGATCCTTCATTCTAGTTGAATCTGGCATGCAAAACACACTAAGTTTGCAAATCAGATGTGCTGTACTCCCTCCATCAGAAGATGCCAGGGATGTCCTTGGAAAGGGGATCACTGTCGCACAGATGTGCTAAGTCAGGGAAAGGCAGTGGGGCTAGAGAAAACAAAAACACCCAGCATTTCTATCATTTTTAGGTTGCCTTAGTCTAGTTTAAGCATTGGCTTGGTTGCTGTTTACCTTTGTTTTTCAGAGTTCTGGGAAAGTTGTTTCTGACAGTTTCTAATTTTTTACTGATGTTGCTGTGTGTGTGTGTGTATGTGTGTGTGTTTGGGGCTTCTTTGCCTCCTTCTGTTGTCACTCCGGTGTTGAAGTATTAATGGTAAATTACATTTGATAATGAAGTGGGACATTTTACTATGAAATAATCTGAAGCTACTAAAGATTTCAAAGTTAGCATCTTTTATATTTCAAATACAATAAAACACACGTATCACTGCCACCAAAAGTCTACAAATATTGAAAGAGAGTTTGAGACTTCAGGGTCTCTTTCAATAACTAGGAGCTCTCTTTCCTTTCTCTCGGCATCAAGCAAATACTCTAGCAAGAACCACCCACCTTAGCCCCTTATGTATTACAGATCTTCAGAAACTGCAAGAGATAATAAATATCTGTTGTTTTATGGTGCTAAATTTTGAGTCAATTTGTTATATGGCAAAAAATAACTATCACAATTTTAAATCAATTGATAATGTTAGCTAAATATTGAGTGCTGAAGATTTGCTAGGTGATAAGCTAAGCATTTCCTTTACCTTGAATCTTTTATCTTTCACACCAACCCTATCACCTATTAACCACATTTTAGAGATGAAAATTATTGAACCTTAAAATTGTGCCTGAAACCACAGCTGCTAAGTGATGGAACTAAAATCTAAGCATTTCAAAATTCTGCTTTGCTTTAACCTTTTCTAATTGTAGGTGAGATATTTTCCCTGGGGTGGTACATGGTGAAAAGGTTTATACTGCATGACTTCTGCTCTAAATTTATCATTCACTGTAAAGATAGTAGAGGTAGTCATAAATATTTAGTAAAATTTAAGTGCCAGGAGGAATGTTTGAGTTCTGTATGAATTCAGAATTATGATAGAACAATATATGCTGGAATGATTGGTGAAAATCTACCAAAATAAGCTTCTGAGCTGGATCTTGCTGAGCAACATGTGATAAGACAGGAGAGGATCCTGAAATGCATTTCACAAGGAAATGATTTCAATCCTGGCATAAGGAATGAGGAGTGCTTGTATGAAAGAGTGGATTTCAGAATGTATACTCAAAAGCAGGGGACATATAGGAGGGAAAAGGTAGTTTGATGTAAGGATATGAAAAGCATTAAATAACATTTTAAAGATATTATACTATATCCAATAAATGTTTGAATATAGGAGAGTTCTCAATACAATGGAAATTTTGGATTAGTACAAATGAGCACACATATACAGAGAGAGATAATTAAAACTGTTAATTAAAACAACAGGCTGTATGCAAAATACAGCTTTAAATGTTTTTTCTATAATGCAGGAATTACCATAAAGAGGAAGTGGAAAGGGAGTGATGATCAAACTAATGAATTAATAATTCAATACTTGAAAAAATGGATAAATGAATAGTTATATGTAAGATGGCTAAATTTGAAGCATTTGGGCATGCAGGAAATGTATTTCTTTATCTCTTAAGAATGACTTCAAAGGAGGTAAGAATCAATCCTAAATTAGTTTTGTTGCTATTGGCCTTAACTGTTTCCAACTAGAAACAAAAAATCAAAACAATTATATGTTCATGAGACATATAATTTGGCCTACAAAGTCTAAATGTCCTTTCAAATCAAATGTTAGAGATCTGTTTTCATTAATTTAAATATTTTCTGTTGATAAAAGCACAAATTCAACCGTGTCTGCAATGGAAAAATGTATTTTATTTGCAATGGCATTACCAGTATGTAACAAGTTATGATTTTGCCATTTGGCAATTAACGACAGCACAGCATGGAATGATTATTCTGTAGCCATTTTGTCTAGCTCCCAGCCTCTGCCTCTGTACATATACAAAGTAATGAGAGAAATTCTGCTTTTTAACATTGCAAGAAGAGCAGATTCATTTATTTCACTGAACAACAACAACAAAAAAAAAACCTAGAAATTCAAAGAATCCTTTTAAATAAGAAATATATTCTTTATTTCTAATATTTACCTTTTACAATGAAAGCCCTTTCAGTTTTACTCCAGAAATCATTAAATATAGAAGTGTTAATTTCATCTTACCAATCCTTTTTATTTCAAGCTACAGTATTGAAGATGAGCAGGCTTAGCCCATCATGGAATGTCTATGACTTTTCTTCCATTCATGGTTCCTTCTATGCCAGGTCTACATAACAACAACCTCTTAGATTGGTATATAAAGTTCTGGAGACACAAGGTATGGAAATGTCTGTTACCAGTGAGCTCCTATTCAGGTGGCCCAAAATGTGTAAAGAAGGAGATAGGATCTTTGCTGATTACTTTAACAATAATAATGAAAATAACATGCACAGATGGCAATATCTTTAAATGAAATGTTCTGAAAGTTCAAATCACCTGAATTCATGCATATTTCATTAAATACAGATTCCTAAGTACAATAAATGCAAAATTAAATAATAATAAATGTTATATATTTATGGCCAAGGCTGTTTATTTTTCTATTTACCCCCAATTTATTACTAACCCTAAATGGATTTTGCCAGGACTGATTCAAAAATGTTATACATTCACTCTCATATATATCTGTTCCCCAAGATAAAAACATTTTTTTTTAAATAAAGAGAAATAGAAAATGTGAACTTTTAAAGAAAATATATAATATTCGTTTTTCACCAAAATTCCACAACTCTCTCTTTGTCAGGGTTTTCTTCATTGATTTCTAAATAGAAGGATGAAATATCATTTTAATGTGAGGAATTATATAGCTTCCAAATCCTTACTTTACTGTAGCCCTCATTGTATTTATATATTTAAAGATGTTTGCTATCTCTTGTAAAACAAACATTCTACTATCCCTCGTAGCTCAAACCATTTGGAAATCAGAAATGCCTCATTCAGTGTTGACTTTACATAGTATTTTTCTTCTAGGTAAATATTTGCCTATAGCATATCACTTCCAATAATGCCTAGGAACACCAGTCTGTAAAGAGACATTTACATGGAAATCCATCAAAGCCTTCCTGATGTGTAAATGAGGAGATGGAGACAAACTTAGACCATTTTTATTAAGATGGTTCAGTGAAACATGGCAGGCGGGCATGGTGAGATGCTACACAAGAATTAAAAGCAAGAGGATAGATGTGTGACAAGCAGCCTCTTAGATAGTTCCCAAAGATCCCTGCCTCCGTGCATTTAGGTCCTTGTGTAATTCCCTCCACATTAGTTGGGGCCCAACCCAGTGAATCAACTCTAATATCAGAATAGAGTACAAGTGATGACATATCAGGTCCAAAATTAAGTTCCCGAAAGACTATGGCTTCCATCTTAGCCACCTCTCCTGCTTCTTTTTCAAACTCACTTGCTCACTCTGGGGGAAACAACTGCTACGTTGTGAGTAGCCCTGTGGAAAGGCCAAAGTGATCAGGAATTGATGTCTCTGTTAGGTAGCCAGTGAATTTGAAAACTGTCAACAGACATATGTGCAAGTTTGGAATTAGATTTTTGAGGCCTGTCAACACCCATGTGAGTGATTTTGGAAACTCCTCCTAGTCTAGCCTTTCAATGACTAAAGCCTTGAACAGCACCTTGATGGCTGTTTTGTAGGAAACCTTGAGTGAAAGACCACCCAGCAAAGCCACATTCAAATCCAAACCCACAGGAAGTGTGAGATAATAAAGCTTTGAAGCTGCTACAAGGCTGATGGGTAAATCATTATATAGCAGTAAAGAACTTATAAAAGATATATATATATATATATATGTGTGTGTGTGTGTGTGTGTGTTCCTCATTTTATTGTCCTTTGCTTTATTGTGCTTTGCAGATATGGTGCTTTTTTACAAATTGAAGGTTTGGGACAACCCTGCATCAAGCAAGGTTATTAGCGCTATTTTATTTCAACAACATGTACTTACTTTGTATCGTTGTCACATTTTAATTAAGGTATGTACATTGTTTTTGTTTAAGATATAATGCTATTGTACACTTAATAGACTACAATATAGTGTAAACATATCTTTTATATGCACTTTGAAACCAAAAAGAAAATAATGTTTGACTTACTTTATTGCTATGGTCTGGAACTGAGCCACAGTATCTCTGGGGAAGGCCTGAATATTAGAAACATAGTTTTGAATGAAGGAAAAGTACAACATTTATAGTATTGATATCATGTATTTAATTAGAAATTCTCTAATTAATTAATGCATGCACAAGACTATAGTTATATGCTTACTCAATGAATATTATCTAACATATTCTTGTGTATAAGAGAAGCCCAAAATCAAAACATCAGCAAGATGATGCTTCCTCCCTGAAAACAGGTATTCTGGGGCTGGCTGCTGGCAATCCTTAGGGCTCCTTGGCTTTTCTCTTACACAGAGATGTCCTATCCTTTTTCTTCCTATCCATTTACTTTTGGCTTCAAACTTCTCATGGGTTCTTCTCCATGTCCTTCTAAGGCCTCCAGAAGTAGGATTAACATCCAGAGGTCCTATTTCCAATGGTACATGCCAGAGGAATGGATTCAGACTAACAGCATGGTTATGGATTAAAAACATGGTTTACTGGGGTATATGCTCAATCTACCACACAATGCAAAGCAGGAAAATGGTGGAGATGATCAGAAATGCAGGGCATAAGATGATTACTGTCTCATATCTCTGCACCTAATATCCCATTTGCTTGTTGGTGTATAAACGTATATGCTATCTCTATAAGTCTTCAATATATCTGCAAACAATATGGCTGACTTTTAACAATTTGCTATGAGAAGTAGAATTTCCATAAAATGAAAAGAAATAGGGCACTTATGGATTTTATTATATAATCATGAAATAAATTCATAATACTAATTAATAGCAATATAAGAAAATATGAAGAATAAATCTCAGGAAGATTTGAAGCTTGGTACCCTGTGGAAAAGTTCACTCTTGGAAACTGATCTTGAATTTACCCAGTCCTGCAATAAATACTCAAGTTTGAAGGGTGTATGTATGTGTGTGTGTGTGTATGTCATCAGGCAATGGTGGTGTTATCTATTCCTTTTTTCAAAAGAATTTCCAGGCACATAGTTGATTCCCAGGAGATTTGGAAAAGGTCCTAGTGTTCTGACATCTTCCTTAGAGCAGAAGCGAGCATCTTTCCCAAGACCAGGCAGTACCCTCCATGGAGATTCAAATTCTAGGAGTTATTGCACCTAGAATTTAGAATGATGTTGTATACTCGACCTTTGCTCAGTAGGTATAGATAAGTTGTATCATTTGCCTATATGAAGAAACTTATATTCTTTTCTTATGGGTGTTGGTGGTAATATCATTCTGTCAACCATATCACTAGCACCTAAGTAATAATCATACAATAACAGATATCTATATCTATATATTTATATCCATATCCATATCTCTATCTTTTGAATTTAAAATAGCAACATGAAAACAAAGGTATCATAGAAGTCAACTATGAGAAAGTGGGGCTTGTATTGGACATTGATTTATTCATTCAAAAATATCTTAACATATATATTCAGTATTCTATATACCACTAAGGATTTTATAATCAAGTGAAGGGCACAGACAGATAAACCACCATCAAAACACAGAACCAACTTAGTATTAAACAGATGTATACACAATGCATTCTCTGGACAAAGAGAAGAGAGAGATTGTTTCTGAGTGTTCATACAAGAAAACATCTGAAAGAATATAAGTTGCATTTCCTATTAGGTAAATGGCATAAGAAAAAAAAATGGAGATGAATAAATGAACCTATAATCAAAAGAAAGGGAAATAAGAGATGCTTTGAAAAAATTTGTATTTAAGTATTGAAGAACAGTAGGAGACAGCTAAAGTTATAACGGTGTTTCATTTTTCTTATATGTTGAGTAAACTGAAGATCCTATAAGCACCTCTGTTGACAGGGGCAGATCCCCTCCCCTGTGGCCCCCAATAAAAATGTGAAAACCAGCAAAAAAAACAACAACAGTATGACTGGGGTTACACTTTTAGTTATGCATTGCATGGTCACAAATTTAAAGGTTTATTAGATGCTGGAGAATATTTTGCTGAAGATTGTTATATGTATAAGTAAAGGAAATATTTACCACTCTTGCAACTGAAAGAGCTTCCAGAAAATTAATTGTGTTCTTGGGTTAACTGTGTGTATGGGAGAGTGTGGATTATGTTTGGAAAGACTGTTTTAGGGAAGAAAATGAAAATCAGAAAATTCAGGAAAGATTTATCTTATGTCTAATACATTTACAAATTAATTTAGAAAAGAAACAAGAAAAAATATGCCAAGACATCACCATTTTATACTGGTTTCATGTTATTTCTTTGTATTAATATCCCTCTTTTCCTAGGTGAGATGATGAGGAAGAATGAAATTATATATATATATATATATATATATATATATATATATGTAATAAAATTAATGTCAAGCCAATAAAGTGTTTGGATTTCATAAATGTTGCTTAAGATAGCCAATATCATCAACATAACCATTTAGTAAATAATGTTAAAAGACCAAAATATGTTAAATGCCAAAAGAGACTAAGTGCAAGTATGTCCGTGTGCTAAATGCTGCCAATGAATATACGATAAATAGGTTAGCTTTTATACTGGGAATTCTTTAGGCTAAAAGTTTGTAGTTCTGAGGCTGTGAAAATGTCCAAGTCAAGGCACTATCAGAGATGCTGTCTCACTGAAGATTGGCTGAGGACTACCTGGCACATGGTGGCGTCGTCTAAAGATGCTTTCTCTCCCAGATCAGCTGTGGCTGATCAGGCATCCGGCTAATCTCTCCCCTCTCCCCCAGGCCTCTCCCTCAGCCTCTTGGGGACCTCTTTGCATGCTTCTGTGCTGTGGTGGTTCCAGCCTCTCTCTCAGCTTGTGGAGGTTTCTCTGTCCCTGCTGCTCTTTTCCCTGCATACCTGCTGCTTTAGTCCTCCAGTTATAAAGGCCTCCAGCAAGAAGACCAAGACCCATCCTGGGTCTCACATCCCACAACCCACTGAACGGCCCTCAACTGAAGTGATGCATCAAAAGGCTCTCACAGCCACAGAAACAGATGAATCTTAAGGATTTGATTTTTTGGGATCCACTCAGCTTCAAAAAGTCTTAGAGTCGTAAATCTAGACCTTCCAAATATGTCAGATCATTTATTTCATTAAAGAGGTGACTGGAAACCACTTCCACAACATCAGAGTTTATTGACCAGGATGACTATGGTGAGTGAAGCAAAGATGACTTGGGTTGGGGAGCCTGAGAGATAATAGCGGTATTATTCACAATTGCCAAAAGATGGAAGCAACCCATGTGTCCATCAACCGATGAATGGATTAATGTGTTATATACATGCAGTGGAATATTATTCAGTTGAAAAAAAAGAAAGAAATTCTAATAAATGTGATAACATGGATGAACCTGGGAAACATCATGTTGAATAAAATAAGCCGGACACAAAAGGACAAATACTGCATGATCTCATTGTCTTGAAACAATTAGAATAAGCAAACTCAAAGAGTCAGAATCTGGAATATAGGTTACCATGGAATGGGATGAGGGTAGGGAATGGGGCACTAAGACTTAAAATGAACAGCGTTCCTATTTGGAGTGATGGAAATGTTTTGTTAATGGATGGTTTTGATGGTAGCAGAACATTTTGAATACAACTAGCAGCAATAAAATGCATACCTGAATATGATTAAAAGGGGAACTGTCAGATTAGATATATGGTAACAGAAGAAACAATTATTTAAAAATCCATGGAACTGCACTTGACAAACTGGGAGCCCTAAGTTAAACCATGGACTATAGTTAGTAGTATAATTATAAAAAGTGCTATCAATTGTAACAAATGTTCGACACCAATACTAGGTGTTAGTGGTGGGGTGGTATATGGGAATCCTATATTTTATGCAAGATTGTTCTATAAATCCACAACTTCTTTAATAAAGAAATAAAAGTGAATTAAATACAGCACCAGCACATTAGAAGAGTTACTGTGGTTTAGTCAGGTACTACTGGAACCCATCATAAAACCAGTCAAGTGTAAATAACTCAGAGCGCTGCTGAAGTCAGGACAACCTTTTGAAGCAAGAACCTGCCTTACCTGCCAAATCTGTCACTAAAGTTCACCAGTCATAAAGGAGCACTACCCCTGCCTAATGGATAAAGTTTATTAAAGCAGCTGTTAATAGATTATTGAATATTTTAAGAACAAATATTTAGCCAGCATGTCTTAAACTAAGATAAAATGAACTCTGGGGCTCATATATATCCTTGAGGTTATGAATTTACTTTATTGGAATTTTTAAATTGGGGATTTGCATTTCAAAAATAATTTTAGCATATTCTAAATCATTTGTACTGCCATCTTATTAATAAGAACTATCTTCTTTGAATTGATTCCATTTGCTTTTAGATTCAGGGTCTCATTGTCCACAATAATTTAAAGTAAACTTCTTAAAATGTTAATGCAACATTGTTTAAAGTGGGGTTCACAAAGCCCGGGAGTCTATCAATATAGTCTTGAAAATTTCCAATTTCTCAAGTTTGAGAATCTCTCAATTAAGCCCTTGGACCCTTTGGAAGGAAGTTTTACAGAATCTGTTTCAATGAAAGAGAACCTGACCAGAATTTAAAAATAATCATTACAAGCCGTCTGCCAGCTTGTTTGTGAAAATATCTACAGTCGTCTCTAATAGGACCAAGAATTTGTCAAGTGTAAGGAAGTTTCTGTATCAATCTTAGAATTGATGCCTAACATGCAGCAACAGGAAAGCTGGCTAGAATCTAAGCACACATATCAATTCTCTACAGGAACAATGCCCTGTTCATGGTGAAATATGTTCATTTATCTATGCAGGTCCTTTAAACATCTTTTTACCATCCTAGCCTACAAGCTTTCCTTTATATGGCCAGTTCTTCCAACTATCTAATATTTACAGACCTGCAAAATTCTCTCTCCCAAGAAGCATGCCCTAACATAACCATTATCCCAAAGCAATTTCTTTCTCCATTTAGTTCAATCAACTATAGCAGAAATATTCTTTTTCAAATTATATCTTCCGTTTTCAGATGTAGGAGATAAGAATCGTAATTCTTGCATCTCCAAAAGCACACCCTGAGACAAGGAGACAAGCACAGGTAATTTACCCAGTGACTCAAGGAAGCAGTAGAAAGAGATAGTGGTAGACTATCAAGCAAGGAAGGGTGGAAGACAATAAAGGGTGCATTAAAAGGTTACTACTCCAGGAAACTAATTCTCAACCCACCCAAGGGAATTTGGGGAGATAATCTAGACCCTTCGGTAGGAAATACCTGAGAGTTATCTCAACCAAAGGAAAGTGAATTCAGGTATTTAACTCCCTTTCTGTCCCTGGTTGAAAGCTGCTTCTGGCGGCATTTGATCTAAGATATTTCAGATTTACCCTGCCCCAGGGCCAAACTTCCAGCTTCCTTGAGAAAGAGAGCTCTCATGCAGTCTCATGGTGCTGTGGGAAAAACCCTGAGCATCTGATGCAATAACTCACAGTTGATAACAACACACATGGAGGCTACTAAGATCACATTTTGCTTAATGTTCATTGTGTACATTTTTGTCCCTCTATTACATTAGAAGAATCTCCCAAAGGATTTATAGCCTTGATTTTGGAAATGTAATAATAGTAGATGTATACAGAATAGTGTGAAGAGTTTTTAAAAGCATATTAGTTTAAAAAGGGAAAAAAAACAAAGGATATATAACACAATGCCATTTAAAGCAATCAAAAATTCTTAAATGCAAATATATATATACTAATTTTGTGAGAATACCAACCAATAAAAATGATATATTAAATTGAATAAAATCTTTGCTCAAGGATTAGAACTTAGATTTGAAGATAAAATAAAATTATATATATATATAATAAAATAAAATAAGACAGTGATGCCATTGTGTTCTAAACTGTGTAGCAAAATTTATTTATCCTGATACACCAAAGGATAAAAAATGAATTAAAAGTCAAATTTTAGAAAATATAGGACAAAATAAGTCCCATGTTCTTAAATGCTACAAAATTCATATTTAAAACCAAAAGAGTGAAAAAAGAAATTCTCTAATATCTCATATAACCATGTTTTTCCAGAGGAGTGAAACTTACACTTTAGGCAACTTTAATAAAATATACATATCATATTTTAAATATGTGGTAATTTTTCCAACGTTAATTAATTCTCAAAGGACCTTGCTTGTGAATTACTTTTATTGAATGTCTCAGGTCAGTGGGCAGCATTCTGGCCTAAATGACTCCATACTCTGAAAGTCTTTATTATTGCTTTCAGCTTTCTTACATTTTTTGTTTCATTTCCTATTGTCTTGATCTTTTTACTTGCTTCTGATTTCTCATAGCCTCTTTTTAATATGCTGCATTTCATACCATGCAGGCTGCACACCCAAATACAGTCCTGAAATATTTGAGTATAAAATGAAATAGGATTTCAGGAAATTCCTGAGAAGTTTTCCATGGAAAAGTATTTATTAAAGAATATTTATGTCACTCTGATATATATATATATATATATATATATATATATCATAACAATTTTGTTAAAGTTGAAAGAATAGTAGAAATTTAAGCACCATGAAAAATATATAAAATA
The DNA here is from genome assembly GCA_026826555.1 of Tolypeutes matacus. Lineage (NCBI taxonomy): Eukaryota > Metazoa > Chordata > Mammalia > Cingulata > Chlamyphoridae > Tolypeutes > Tolypeutes matacus. The sequence goes on from JAKSZT010054030.1 coordinate 5,438,328, forward strand.
TAACAACCTTAAGATAAAATGTAAGCATTCTAAACTGCATAGCTTTCATTATGTGAAAATAAAATTCATACCTGTTCCTTATGGGATGGAGAAAAGAATATGGGTTTTATTGCTTGCTTTTATTTTTTTTGTAATAAATTACCAAAAAATTATCTCATGTAGATTTTAATTCAAGTCAGTAGAAATGAAATTCCTTTGTCTGCATTATATAGATATTTTCTCTGTAATTTAAGGTTGAAACTTTTCAGCTAAAATCAGGAAAACTTAACTTTAGGGATGTAGGGAGTCAGAAATAGCATGATCAAACTGGATTGCAATATATATTAGATGTTAGTTTCCCAGGGTAATGTAATAAATAACCACAAAGTGGATGGCTTAAAACAACAGAAATTTACTCTCTTAGAATTCTGGATGCCGGAAGTCTGAAACCAAGGTGTCCTAAGAGCCGTGCTCCTTATAAAGACTCAGGAAGAATCATGTCTTTCATCTTACAGCCTCTGATTATTGACAGCAATCCTTGGCATGCTTTGGCTTATAGATGCATCCTTCCAATCTCTGCTTTCATTATAAAATGTCCTTTATCCCGTGTGTCTGAGTTTCTTCATAAGGCCTTCTTATAGGGTCAACAGTCATAGGATATGGGGTACATATTACATATCATCTTAATTAATCATAACTGCAAAGACCCTATTTCCAAACAAGCTCATATTCTGAGATTCTGCACAGACATGCGTTTTATAAGGACAGTATTAAATCTAATATAGTCCCCCATCTAGCTCCCAAATTCACTACCATCCCACATGCAAAATGCATTTGCCCTACCCAATGTTTTAAAAAATCTTAACCCATTCCAGCATCAACTCTTAAGTCTAAAATCTTGTCTAAATATTATCAATTGAAAATGTCCCAAATTCATCATCTAAATCATATAAATCAGGCATGAGTGAGACTCTGGGTATGATCCATCCTAGGGAAAACTTTCTCTCCATCCAAAGAACCAAGAATTAGAAAACAATTTACTTGTATCAAAAATACAGTGGGGGAAGCGGCTGTGGCTCAATCAGTAGGGCTCCCGTTTACCATATGGGAGGCCCTGGGTTCGGTTCCTGGGGCCTCCTGGTGAAGGCAAGCCCGCCCGCACGGTGTGGTTAGCTGACCCAGCGAGCACAAGCAGCAAGGGGGGGATAAATGAATAAATAAATAAAATCTTTAAAAAAAAAAAAAATACAGTGGTAAGACAGGTAGAAGATATACATATCCACGCAAAAAGGGAGAAAATGGGAGGAATAAAGGAGTTACCATTCTAAAGTAAGTTCATTGCTGAGCAGGGCAAATCCTCCTAAATGGCAAGGCCTGAAGGTAACTTTATGTGGCTGGCTGTTCTACACTCTGGGCTCAAGGAAGCAACCAAGTGTTCTGGAACCGAGGAGGCTGCTTCAACCTCTGGAAGTGAGGTGGTGGCCCTGCCCCTTGGGTGCACACCTCCTGTATCCCTGGCTGCAGCAGCAGCCCCACTGGCCTCTGAGCTACCATTAGAGACTCTTTCCTTTTCTTGAAGGATCACATGTTTGCTGCTGAGTAACTCTATTATTTCTTTTCTTCTTGCTCAAAGAATTTAAGAAGTTCAATCTGGCAAAATTTTTGGTGGTATAATATTCTCAAATTTCTTGTGGGTCTTCCATGTATGTAAAGGGGATCCATGCTATTAGACAAGACCATTCACCACAGATCTTTGCTGGATAAATCCCATCTCTAGTCCTGGCATTGACTGAGATGATTGATTGGATCCGTGAACCAAATGCCTAATCTCTCCAGCAAAAGTTTTCCTAACATCTTTAGAGACTTGTTTCCAGGATACAATATAGGCTGAGAATTTTCCAAATCATCAAGTGATATTTTATTTTTGCATAACGTTTGCTTCACCAATTTATTTTATTCCTCTTTTATTTTACTACAAATAGCAAAGAGATATCAGGTCATATTTTTCTCACGTTGCTCAAAAATCTCAGGTAAGTATCCATGTTAATCACTTCTATGTCCTACTTCCGACAAATAATAGACGTAATTTAGACATACTATACAAGAGAAGATGCAGCACATCTCAATATCTCTTCCTTGATCCCCAGTCTGCCAATCACATAGTCTGTAAAATCAGCCATGACATTGTGCATAATCAATTATGAAACATTACATTCTTGTTTTTTCACAGTCCTTTACACTGGGATAAATTAAAAAAAAAAAAAAAAAAAAAAAAAGAATAACATATACTAATAATGATTTCAGTCTTGCTTAAGAAAATATTAATAAACAATAGGTATTCCAGTTTTTTAACTAATCCAAGCAAAAAGTCCACATTTTCATGATGAAGGTAGGGAAGGAGTCACTACCTACGGTTTAGGAGAACACAGCATCCTTTCATCTTGAAGCTTTGATAACAAAATTTAGCTTCCAATGTCACTATGTCATCAAGCTATTGGAAGGCAAAGGGATACATATTGAACACTGTTGTTTCCCACCCAAATCCTTCCTCCTGCACTCATTGTTCTCCAGTCATAAGGGTTGGTTGCTAATAGTTCACAGTTTTTCCTCTTATACAAAATACTCTCAGATGATGGGTGCTTCCTTGCCTGGGTTGCTTTATCCCTTCTATCCAGAGAAAGCTCACCATCAATGACTTATTGATAAAAGGTACACAATCCTAGGCCACTTGTCTCAAGATAGGGCTGATTCTCTGGTGCAATTGTGTTCTGGCACTCCACCTGTGATCACACTGAAGCTAGTTTCCAGTTGAGAACATACAGTTTTTGCTTAATGAGAGCAAACAGATTTTGCTTCCATGATGCTCTTGTCTCTGAATCCACTTCCCTATTGAATTACTTGCAGAAGAATCCCTGTATGAGATTTTACTTATAGGGAACTTGCCCAATGTCAAGCAGGAAAGAACTTACTTAGAGACTTTCTAAGGGCCTGGCATAAAGGTGGTGCATGTTATTTTCATTGCCAAGCCATTGACTAAATCTCAGACATAAGCTAACTTCAACAAAGCCTGCTAAATGTAAGACCATGCATGTTTTGGAAGAAGAGAATTTGGATCTTGTGAACCATCATCCAGTCTCTGCCACAACAGGGATGCTAGCTGTTTTAGTAAAGAATCAGAAAAATGACATTTGTTTTTAGAAAGCCATAGATTTGTGATGATTTATCCATTAGGATTTATCTTTATAGATTATCTTTTCTTAAATGTTAAAATAGACTTTATTTTTTTACAAAGTTTTATGCTTATGGAAAATTTGAGAAGATAGTAAAGAGAATCCCTACATATCCTTGCAGAGTTTCCCTCAATATTAACATTTATCTTAGTATTATATATTTGATACAATTAATGGCATATTGATACATTATTACCAACTAAAGCATATTGTTTATTCAGAGTATCATAGTTTTTTTTTTATTTTAAAAGATGCTGACATTACATAAATATTACATGAAAATTAAAGGGATTGCCATGTTCCCCACCTTCCACAATTCCCATAACATCCCACATAAACATCTTTCATTAGTGTGGCACATCACCTGCAATGGATATACACATCCTGGGGCTTTGCCACTAAGCATGAACCATAGTTCACATTGTAGACCACACTCTCTCCCACACAATTCTGCATGTTATATGCTGATGTAAAATGGCCTATATCTGTCATTGTAAAGTCACTCAGAATGATTACAAAGTCACGAAAAAGCACCTGTATAACAACTGCTTTCCCTTCACTGCCCCAAAAGCATCCAGTGGCCACTGCCTCCACCTCAATGTTGTAATTTCTTCCATTGCTTGAATCACATTATGTCTACAACAGAATACCATTAAGTCCACTCTAGTCCATAGCTCTTCCCCCAATCCTGAGGAGTTTGGGATGGTGATGAGAGGGGGCTTATATCCCATGGATAAGGTGGATGGGATTATCCTGCCTGTGGCTGCAGGCTCTCTCCATTCCCTGGGATGGCCATTGTCCATCATTGTCTCCTCACCAGGTGACTTGGTTGAGTCCATTGAGCTGTAGAGTAGGAGTTTCAGCTCCACCAAGATTCCAGACACAGCTGACACATAGGCATGCCAGAGGCTCCATTCGCTGGAAGTACACCTACAAACTCCAGCATCACATATAGGTTTGAATATTAGGGAGTGATGGACCATGTGCAGGGAGGACTTATTTGAGTCCAACTCTGTCACTCTCAGGAGCACAAATTTCAAAGTGGAGCCCACTGATAAGGCATCAATCTCTGGAGCTATCCCCCCTTATATAAGACCTGGGTGTCTCCGGAGCCCTCAGGAGCCCCTCTGCATGGGATGATATCCACTTTGGTGTTCTATGAGATCCTACTGAGGTGTGCGTAAGCGTTACCTCTGGGATGACCTCCAGACTCTCTTTGAAGTCTCTTAGCCACATGAACTCATTTGTCTTTACCTTTTCCCTCTTTTATTCAAGGTCTTTTTCCAGTCATATTGCCAGTTGGCACTTGGTATTAATCCCTCATTGCCAGGGAGGTTCATCCCCAGGAGTCATGTACCACTCTAGAGGGAAGGTAATGCATTCATATGCTGAGTTTGGCTTAGAGAGAGGCCACATTTGAGCAACAAGGAGGCTATCAGGTGGCAACCCTTAGGCACCCCATAACAGCAGGCTAAGTTTCAATTATAAGAGCATAGTCTCATAAGGCTATCATCAATAAAAAGAACCCATCAGTGGACACTCCTCCTTTGCCAGACACTGCAACTGCACTTGGGGCACTGTTGCTGCTCCCTTGGAGAATGTGGCAGAGCTCTCCAGGCTGGGAATTCAGTATTCCCTCATTTATTGAGTGATTGGCTACCCACTGTGACCATGCCCCACCCCTTGATCATTTGAACAATTTTATATATCTTTCATGTATATTCAGGTGAACTTCCTCTCATGAAACCCCCATCCCAGACACCCCCCACCAATGATCCTCTGCTGCCCACCCCTGTAACCCTTCTGTGATCCAAACCTTCCTGGAAGATGAAGCCCAAATAATAGCCAAATACGATTAACAGGAAAATGAAATAATAAAGATAAGTTTAAATATAAGAGATAAAATACATGGAAACTTAAAAAAAAAAAACCACTGGAAATTAAATAAAATTAAAGGATTGGGATATTCAAAAAATGGGAAAATAAAAAAATTAATTTTTTTAACATTTTTCTTTTATCACTGCATTATTGGGTGTCCAGCCTATACTGTGGCACCTGCCCCCCTCACTTCCCAGTGTCTCCCGAATTTTCATTAGATTTTCAAAGAAGTTTAAGGTTACAGCAAAGTCATACACATAATACTAGAAACTCCCATATATCCAACCTCCTTCCCCTTTCCTCACCCCATATTAAAACCTTTTTTATGTGGATGGTAGCATTGTTATAACTGTTATACAGATAGTGAAGCATGGCTACTAACCATTGTCAATGGTTTACAGTTTAGTTTACAATTTAGATGGTACAGTTTAATAATTTTTGTTGATATTTACCATGTCCTATGTCCATTATTGTAAGGTAATGAAAAACATTTCCCCTGACCCCTAAATACCCCCTGTTTGATCTTTTCTGTTCCTTCCTTCCCATCCCCCTGGGGCTCATGACATTCCATTGTCTTGACTCATTGGATGATAAGATTCATAGTTACATGCAACAAGAAGTCTTGACATGCTGATTATCCTCTCCTATTATGATCCAACCTTGTGCCTAAGAGACACCCACCTGTCTGTTTCTGAGTGAATCGGTCCTCCCAAAAATGGGGGTCTGTCTCCTTCCCACTCACCGTGTGGGTCTCCAATCCCTGACACAACACCTTATGACAGGATGTACACTCACACACTCCCCAGAAGCCTACTCCAGATGCACCCCTCCCTGAATGCCCCCCAACCTACACCCTAAATCAGCGACACTACCTTGTCATACTGCCATAAGAGTATTCCCACCCCTGCACTTTCAACATCATACCCACAAATCCCATGTTCACCTAGATCCACTCCCATCTCTCCCCCCAGTATCCTGGGTATTCTAACCCACCCTGCCTAATCTTACCCACCTGTCAATCCTATACCACCAAACCCAGTAATATCACTATGAACCTGTCCTATACTTCAATATGCAACTACACTCTATCACTTTACCATAGATTATGTCCATATGCGTGATGGCTCACAACTTTCTCTTCTCTTTCTCTCCCTTGTTAACCTATCTTTCAGACAATGGTTCTCAGAGACTGCTCACTTTCCTCGATTCAAATCATTGAGGTCATATACTGTTCATCGTTCAATGCCTGGCTTGCTTCCCTCAACATAAGGTCTTCAAGATTCATCCATGTTATTCCAAGTTTTAGCACTTTATTCCTTCTTACAGCTGAGTAATATTCCATTCTATGTGTGCACCACATTTTGTTTATCCATTCATCTGTTGACTGGCATCTGGGCTGATTCCAACTTTTGGCAATGGTGAACAATGCCGCTATGAACATTGGTGTGCATATATCTGTTCGTGTCTTTGCTTTCAATTCTTCTGGATATATACCCAGCAGTGGAATCGCTGGATCATACAGAAGATCTATTGTTAGTTTTCTGAGGAACCGCCAAACTATCCTCCACTGTGGCTGGACCATTCCACAATCTCACCAGCAGTGGATGAGGGTTCCTATTCCTCCACATCTTCTCCAATACTTATAGTCTGGTGTTTTTTTTAACAGCTGCCATTCTGATGGGTATAAGATGGTATCTCATTGTAGTTTTGAATTGCATTTCCCTAATTGCTAGTGATGTTGAGCATTTTTCATGTGCATTTTGGCCATTTGTATTTCTTCTTGGAGAAGTGTCTTTTCAGGTCACTTCCCCATTTTTAAATGGGTTGTTTTTCTTTTTATTATTGAGGTGTAGGATTTCTTTATATATTCAGGATATTAGTCTCCTTTCAGATATATGGTTGCCAAATATTTTTTCCCAATTGGTGGGCTGCCATTTTATTTTCTTAATAACGTCCTTTGAGGTACAAAAGTTTTTAATTTTGAGGAGATACCATTTATCTATTTTTTCTCTTGCTGCTTGTGCTTTGGGTGTGAATTCATGAAACCATTTCCTATTACAAGGTCCTGTAGATGCTTCCCTACATTATCTTCCAGGGTCTTTATGGTTTTGTCTCTTACATTTAAATCTTTGATCTATCTTGAGTTGAGTTTTGCATAAGGTGTGAGATGGTATTCCTCTCTCATTCTTTTGGATATGGATATCCAGTTCTCCAAGCACCACTTGTTAAAGAGGCCATTCTCTCCCAACTGAGTGGGCTTGGTGGCCTTGACGAATTTCAGATGACTGTATATACGAGGATCTATATCAGAATTCTCAATTCAGTTCCATTGGTCAATATGTTTATCTTTGTGCCAATACCGCACAGCTTTGAGCACTGTAGCTTTGCAGTATCTTTTAACGTCAGGTAATGTGATACCTCCAACTTCATTTTTCTTTTTCAATATGTCTTTGGCAATTCAGGGCCTCTTACCTTTCCCAATATATTTTGTAGTTAGTTTTTCCAGTTCCTTAAAAAACATAGTGTTGATTTTTACTGGGATTGCATTAAATCTGTAGATTAGTTTGGGTAGGATAGATATCTTGATTATGTTTAGTCTTCCTATCCATGAACAGGAAATATTCTTCTATTTATTTAAGTCTTCTTTGATTTCCTTTAACAGTGTTGTGTAGTTTTCTGTATGTAAGTCCTTTACATCTTTAGTTAAATTTATTCCTAGGTATTTGATTCTTTTAGTTACTATTGTAAATGGATTTTTTTTTTTCTTGATTTCTTCCTCAGATTGCTCGTTATTGGTGTACAGAAATGCTACTGATTTTTGAGCATTGATCTTATAGCCTGCGACATTACTGAACAACTTTATAAGTTCTAGAAGCTTTGTTGTAGATTTTTCAGGGCTTTCTACATATAAGATCATGTCGTATTACATTGATTGATTTTCTTATATTGAACCATCCTTCCATATCCGGTATGAAACCCACTTGGTCATGGTGTATAATCCTTTTGATATGTTGTTGAATGAGATTAGCAAGTATTTTGTTGAGGATTTTAGTATCTAGGTTCATTAGTGAAATTGGTCTGAAATTTTCCTATCTTGTGGTATCTTTGTTTGGTTTTGGTATTAGGGTAATTTTGGCATCATAGATTGAGTTAGGTAATATTCCTTCTACTTCTATTTTTTGGAAGAGCTTAAGCAGAATTGGTGTTAGCTCTTTCCGGGATGTTTGGTAGAATTCAGCTGTGAAGCCATCTGGTCCTGGGCTCTTCTTACTTGGGAGGTTTTTGACGACTGATTCTATCTTTTTTACCTGTAATTGGACTGTTGAGTTCATCAATTTCTTCTTTCATGAATGTAGGTTGTTTGTGAGTTTCTAGAAACTTGTCCATTTCCTCTAAATTTTCGTTCTTGTTGGCATATAATTTTTCAAAGTATCCTCTTATGATACTCTATTTCTGTGGGGTCAGTAGTGATATCCCCTTGCTCATTCCTTATTTTGTGTATTTGCATCTGTTCTCTCTTTTTCTTTGTTAGTCTGGCTAAGAGTTTGTCAATTTTATTGATCTTCTCGAAGAACCAGGTTTTGTTTTTGTTTATTTTTTCTAGTGCTCTCTTATTCTCTATTTCAATTAGTTCTGCTTTAATCTTTGTTATTTCCTTTTTTGTACCTCCCTTAGATTTAGTTTGTTTTTGTTTTTCCAATTCCTCCAAGTGTGCAGTTAGGCCTTCAATTTTAGCTCTTTCTTCTTTGGTCAATATATTTCATATATGTATTTATGTCTATGAACTTTCCTCTCAGGACAGCTTTCGCTGCATCCCATAGGTTTTCATATGTTGTGTTGTCATTTTCATTAGTTTCAAGGTAGTTACTGATGTCTTTTGAGATTTCCTCCTTGACCCACTGTTTGTCTAAGAGTGTGTTGTTTAACTTCCATATCTTTGTGCCTAATCTGATTCTCCGGCCCTTAGTGATTTCCAATTTCATTCCATTGTGGTCTGAGAAATTACTTTGTATAATTTAGATCTTTCTGAGTTCATTGAGAGTTGTACTGTGGCCTAGCATGTGGTTTATCCATGTGCACTCGAGAAGAATGTAAATCCTGCTGTATTTTGTGTGTAGTGTTCTGTATATGTGTATTAAGTCCAGGTCCTCTAATGTATTGTTCAGAGTCTTTGTTTCTTCATTGATTCTCTGTCTAGATGTTCTGTCTAATGGTGATAATGGTGTATTAAAGTCCCCCACTATAATTGTAGAGGAATTTATTTCTCTACTTAGTTTTTCCAGAGTTTGCCTCATGTATTTTGAAGCACCTCAATTAGGTGCATAAATGTTTATGATTGTTTTCTCTTCTTGATAGATTACAGATTTTACTAATATATAGAGTCCATCTTTGTCTCATAATAGTTTTACATTTAAGTCTATTTTGTCTGATATTAGAATAGCTACTCCTGCCTTTTTTTTTGCTATTGTTAGCTTGTAAAATTGTTTTCCAGCCATTCACTTTCAGTCTCCTTGAATCCCTGGGTCAAAGGTGGGTTTCTTGTAGACAACCTGTAGATGGGTCATATTTCCTTATCCATTCTGCCAATCTGTGTCTCTTGAGTGGTGAATTTAATCCATTAACATTCAGTGTTCTTACTTGCAACGAATATCTTACTTTAGCTATATTTTCTTTGGGTTAGTGTTTGTCATTGTTGTTTTGTTTCTGTTTTTGTCTTTTTAGTTGTTTTTAAACTCTCCTCCAACTCTATTTCCCTTGTTTTTTCCTTTCAACTTGTAGAACTTCCTTTAGTATTTCTTGAAGTGCTGGTTTCTTATTGGCATACTCTCTTAATTTCTGTTTATCTGTGAATATTTTGAACTCTTCATCATTTTTGAATGCCAGTCTTGATGGATAGAGAATTCATGGCTGGACGTTTTTTTCTTTTAGTACTTTCACTATGTCATACCACTGTCTTCTTGCCTCCATGGTTTCAGATGAGAAATCAGCACTTAATCATATTGTGCTTCTCACGTATATGATGGTTTACTTTTCTCTTGCTACCTTGAGTATTTTCTCTTTGTCTTGAACATTTGACATTTTGACAAGTATAAATTTTGGAGTTGACCTGTTGAGATTTATACTGTTTGGGGTGCACTGTGCTTCCTGGATCTTCACATCCATCTCTCTCAATAGGGTTGGGAAGTTTTCAGCCATTATTTTCTTCAACACTCCTTCTGTTCCCTTTCCCTTCTCTTCTCCTTCTGGGATGCCCATAATATGTATGTTTGTGCATTTTGTATTGTTAAATCCCTGAGTCCCTGCTGGATTTTTTCTATCTTTTGTCTATCTGTTCTACTATCGGTTTTATTTCAGATGTATTGTGTTCCACACCACTAATTCTTCTGCCTGTTCAAATCTGCTGTTATGTGAATCCAGCGTCTTTTTGATTTCTTGGATTGTGCCATTGATCACCATCATATGTGTTATCTTTTTATATATGTTTACAGTTTCTTCAGTGTGTTCTCCCAGTGTCTTCTTAATATCCTTAATCTCTTCCTTCATTTCATTAAGTTGGTCCATGATATTTGTTTGGAAAGGTTTGATTAGTTGTTTTATGTTCTGCATCTCATCCTGGTTTTTAGTTTTTTCATTGGACTGGTCCACGTCTTCCTGTTTCTCAGTGTGGTTTGTAATTTTTTGTTGCCCTCTAGTCATCATTTTATCTTGATGGGTTTATTTGGTTGATTAGCTTCTCTCTCTGCTCTAGAGTTTTATTTAGCCGGTGGTTCTGTGTGTGTGTTAAGTTTTCTCTTTGATACTTTTTCTTCTCATTTTATTTCCTTACTTTTTTCTATAATCCCTTGAAGGCAAAAGATAGGGCCAGAGGAATCGAAAGATGTGAGGAAAGAAGGATAATATTAATATTGATAAAAGTTAGAAGACAGGCTGTTAAGACTTAGTGAAATGAATATTTAGCTCATGGAGGCAGTGTGGAGAAATAGGAAAAAGAGTGGAATACCCACCATGGACTGGGAAACCAAATAGAGGAATATATATATATATAATGATTTAGAAGGCTAGAATGATGAGGAGGGAGAGAAAGAGTAAAGAAAGGGCTGAAAGGAAAAAGTTAATATAAATTTAAAAAAGAAGAAAACAGAATAGATAGAATAGAAATTGATACCCTTAAGTTGTGGGCTAATGAAAAAACATGGTATATAAGAACCACAACGGAAAGCAGAAGGTAGAAAGTTGAAGGAAGGAAAAGAGATAGCTTGAGATACAAAATCAATATAGACAGAGAAAGGGAAATCACTGAAGAAGAAGTACAGCAAAGAAGAGACAAGCTAGCAGTACCTAATTAAAAAAAAAAAAGAAAGGGGGGAAGAAAGAGGAAAGAAAAGCAATAGACAACAAATAAACAGAGAAAAACCAAACAACCACACAAGGAAGCAGCCAAACAAATCTAAGGAAGAACAGTGTTCCTTCTTAGAACAAATCTAAGGTCCCTTGTGGAACCTCTCAGCCTGCTTTTATTTATCAATCAATTGCCCTTCAAGGTTCTATCTGCAGGTTTTGAGGCAGATTTTAGCTATCAAACTATAAAGAAAAATTTATTTTTTATTTTCAAAGTGACTGTCTTTTCTTTTTGTTGTTATTGTTTTGCAAAATAAGGGTCCAAAAATAAGTCCTCTTCTAGACCACCCCCTTCACTGAGGGGACCCTAACTAGGCTCGTGGACGCTAATCAAACCGTTCCCACTTCCTGTCCTCCCCAGGGGAGCTGAAGCTCTGATGCTAGTCAGTCCAGAACTATAAAAATGGCTGACTCTGTCCCCTCTGGAGCCAAGTCTCAGTGTCCATGGGCTTCTGGGTAAATCAAGCTTCCTCAGTAGATTCTCCTCTTCCTTCATCCTGGTGCTGCTTCAAGTCAGCTTGTCTGTTCCCCAAAGCTATGACGGGGTCCAGGCATCCAAACTGACAGAAAGGAAACCCCTCTCCACCCTCTGTCAGAACCCTCCCCCTCTCGGAGAATGCTCCCTCTCACCAGGGTTGCCGGCAGTGGTTGGGGCATATCCCTGGGCAGCTAGGTAAATCAACCTTCCTCAGCAGATTCGCCACTCCCATCAACCTGGTCCTGCTTCAAACCAGCTATTTTGCTCCCCAAAGCTGCAAGGGGTTCCAGGCAGCAAAATCCACAGAAAAGAAATCCCTCTCAACCCTCCACCAGAATCCTCCCACTCTTGGAGAATGCTCCCTCTCACTGGGTTGCCGCCAGGAGTCGCAGCTCAAACCAACCTTTTCCCCCGAGGGTGGGGCTCATCTGTCTGTGTTAACCTCCATGGGCAGGGTTAAAAATCACAAATCTCTACCGAGCAATCCACGCTGCCGAGCTGCCTCCAGATAGATACCCTAAGCCTTTCGCTCTGTGCGCCCACACCACAGACCCCCGGGCAGGACCCCGTCCCCAATCAGCCATCCTCAGAGAGCTAGTCAGTGAGTGCCCTCCTACTTGCTTCTACTCCTCTATCATAGTTTTTTAGCCAAATATTTTTGTTTTCCAGGACTTCCACATTACATTCAGCTTTGCCATCTTCTTGGGTCCCTCTTGGCTGAGACAGTTACTCATATTTTCCTAGTTTTTGCTGACTACACAATTTTGAAGGTTTCTGGTTCAGGTGTACTATAAGATGCCCATCTACTGGAATCTATCTGATGTTTTCCTAATAATTAGATCCAGGTTATGGTGTTTTGAGGGAAGCTCCCAAAAGTAAAGGACCATTTTCATGACATCATGTCAAGTATACAAAATATCAAGTTATTTATGATTGTTGATGGTGTCCTTGGTCAACTGGTTGAAGATATTTTCTGTTTTCTCCATTATAAATCTTCCTTTCTCCCTTCCATTTTGTACTCTTTGGAAGGAAGTCACTGTGTGCTGTTGATTTAAGTAGTAAAGAGTTATGCTCCCATCCTTGAAGGTGGAGTGTAACATAAATGGAATACTTGTGCATGTGAGATTTGTCTCTTCTCTATTATTATTATTATATTTTTATAATATAACATTATTAATTTGTTCACTTTTTTATTTATGTCAGTAGAGACTCATGGATGTATATTTTATACTTTGGGTTATAAACCAACACTGAATAATTTATTTTGCAGCTCTAAATTTTCCAGCTTTGGTCATTGGGAGCACTTTTGGTTGGCACTTGTGCCCCTGTGACATAACCCCTTCAATATGGATTTTTTTTTTAGCACATCCTTACTTTCTGATATAATAAAATGCTCCAGGTTCATGTTGCATATTTCTTGCCCCCATCCTAGAATAAGACGTTTCTCAAAGGTGCTTAAACTCCTTTTACTGGAAACCAGTATTAGAAAACAAAGTCTGGTACTGTGTGAGCATATTGCTCTTCAGGTGTTGTTTCATTTAAGCCCTCTAACCTGTGTACACATTTTTATTTATTTAATCTTCTATGTCTGCATTAAGTAAACATGAATTCTCACTCTCTCCATCTGTAATCTGTTACAGATTCTAATCCATGGATCTTTGTAACCTCTGCCCCTTGCATGTATATTTATTCCCACTCCAGTAGTGAAAAACCTGGCTACAACCACCTCCAATCATTTACTTAATTGTTCAGTTCCAGTATACATGTATAATACTATTAGACATGTTTCCCACGTGAATGAATTGTATTCACGTGGGAAACATTATCATCTAGAGTTCGGTGTTTAGGAGAAGTTCCTTTTGCTTAGTCTTACAAACTCCATTCATTTCACAAGTTTCTTAGATCAGGAACTTATCCCATTTCCCATCCACTCTCCCTTGCCCCACAAGAGTGAATTTATTCCATGTGTTCAAAATACATTTAGATTCTCTTATCACAGACTGCATTCCTTCCTGGGATCCCCCAATCTCCTAAATTATATTCTTTAAAATTTGCATATATTATGGTTCACTCTTTGTGCTGTACTTTCTATGGGTTTTGACAAATGTTTAATATCATGTATCCACCACTATGTAAAATAGAGAATAATTCCTATGTCCCAAAATGTCTCTGTGCATCACTTACTTATTGTTCTTTTTCCTCTCTCCAAACTTCTAGCAAATGATCTTTTGAATAGCTCTATGTTTTGCAATCTCCAGAATGTCATATAATTGTAATCATACAGTATGTGGCCTTTATAGACTGGCTTCTTTCGTTCAGAAATATGCATTTAACATTCATCCATTTTCATGGTTTCATAGTTCATTTTTTCATAACTTTAAACAATTTGCCATTGTATGGAGGTGCCACAGTTTGTTTATCCTTTAACCTATTGAAGGATATCTTGGTGGATTCCAAGTTCTGAAAATTATGAATAAAGCTGCTATCAACTTTTGTATTCAAGTTTTCTTTTGTGGACATGTGTTTTATAATCAATTGGGTAAACACCTCAGCATGAGATTGCTGATCACGTGGCAAGACTAGGTTTAGCTTTGAAAGTCGCTGCCAAACTGCATTCCAAGGGATTGGGCCATTTTGCAATTCCACCAGCAATAACTGTGTTCCTGTTTCATAGCAATGTCACCATCATTTTGTAAGTTTGTATTTTAGCCACTCTATTAAGTGTGTACGTGTATCTCATTGTTATTTTGACATCAAATTCCCTAATGACAAATGATTGTGAGCATTTTTTTCATCTGCTTATTTGCCATATATAAATCTTCTTTTGTGAGGTGTCTGCAAATATCTCTTGCCCATTTTTTAACTGGATTGTTTGTTTTTTTTAGTTGTGATTTTCAAGAGTTTTTGTATATTTTAGATATAAGCCCTTTGATCAGATCATTTGTTTTGCAAATGTTTTCTCCCAGTCTGGGGCTTGTCTTTTGATTCTCTTAGCAGAGCTTTTTCAGAGCAGATGTTTTACATTTTAATGCAGCCCAACTTATTAATATTTTCTTTCATGGATAGTGCTTGTGTTGTTGTCTGAGAAGCCCATTCTCAAACCCAAGATTACCTAGGTTTTCTTCCATGTTGTCTTATGAAAGTTGTAGAGTTTTTGTGTTTTACATTTAGGTCTATGATTCATTTTGAATTAATTTTTTTGTGAAAATCATTATATACATTCATTTTTACCCCCTGCATTTAGATATCCAGCTTTTCCAGCACTATTTGTTGAAAAGAAAAACCCTTTCCATTGAAATGCATTTGTTCCTTTGTCAAAAATCAGTTGACTGTATTTGTGGGGGTGTATTTCAAGCTCCTCTATTCCGTTCATTAATCTATGTGTTTATCATTTTGCTAATAATTTGATATCTTGTATTGTTTAGCTTTATGAAAAAACTTGAAATTGGTTCATGTCAATTCTCTGATTTTGTTCTTCTTCTGTATTTTGATGGCTATTCTGGATGTTTTATCATTCATTCCATATAAACTTTTTTGTAAGATTTATTTATTCATTCCCCACCCCACCCCACCCCCCTTATTGTTTGCATTCACTCTCTGCTCGTCTTCTTTTTAGGAGGCACCAGGAACCGAACCCAGGGCCTGGGAGGGACGCGCTTAGGTGCTTGAGCCACCTCCACTCCCTCCATATAAAATATTGAATCTGTTTTTCAGTATACACAAAATACCTTGCTTTGACTTTATTGAGATTGAATTGAATCTATAGATCATTTTGCGAATAAATGACATCTTAGCAACATAGAATCTTTCATTTAATGTTGATGAAATATGTCTCCATTTCTTTAGATTTATTTGATTTCTTTCATCAGAGTTCATCAGAATTTTGCAAGTTTTCACATATATAAACAGTGCCTATTAGGTTAGAATTCATACCAGGGATTTTCATTTTTTTGGTTCTATTTTAAATAATAGTATGCTTTAAAATTTTTAATTTCAATTGTGTTTTTTGCTGGTGTATTGTAATACAATTGAATTTTATACATAAACTATGACTCCTGCAACCTTCCTTTAAATGCTTATTAGTTCCAGGGGGTTTTTGTTTTGTTTAGCTTTTGATTTCTTTGGAATTTCCACACCATAATGCCACCTGTGAACAAATACATTTTTATTTTTTTCTTTCCTACTCTGTATACCATTTATTTCTTATCTCATTGCACTAGCAAGTAACACTAATTCTAGTATGATGTTCATAAGACTGATAGAAGGAACATCCTTGACTTCTTCCTAATTTCAGTGAGAAAACATCTAGCATCTCAGTATTGATTGTGATATTGCTATAAAATTTTGGTTGATGTTCTTTATCAAGTTGAGGAAGTTCCTTTCTATTCCAAGTATTTTGAGAGTTTTCAACATGAATGGCTGTTGAAATTTATCAGATGCTTTTCTGTATCTACTGATATCATCTTATGAATTTTTATTTTAGCTTGATGGCATAGTAAAATATATTATTATATTTTTGACTGTTGAACCAGCCTTGCATAACTGGAATAAATCTCACTTGGGCATAGTGCATAATTCCTTCTATACTTTTTTAAATTGAATTTGCTAATATTTTGATGAGGGATTTTTAAATCTATGTTTATGAGAGATATTGGTCTTTAATTTTCTTTTCTAAAAATTTCTTTTTTTTTTACTCAACATTGTGTGTTTTATTTACATTTTTGTCAATGTATCTTATTTGATATTCCAAACTGTTGGATATATCTGCAACTCTGCTTACATTATGCTTAGTAAAGAAAAGGAGCATATATTATTTAATGATAATAGATGGGTGCTTTATTGTAGTTACATATTTTACATTTGAAACATATATTGCTTTCTTTCTCATAATTTCTTTTTTTGATTTTGGTTTGGGGGAAACACTGGCCTTAGAAATCGAGTTGGGAAGTGTTTTCTTTGCTTCAATTTTCTGGACGAGATTTTAGAGAACTGGTATAATTTCTTCAATAAATGTTTAGTAAAATTTACCAGTGAAACCTTTTTTTTTGCAGGGAGATTTAAATTATACACTGAATAAAAGGCATGTTCTTAATCTTAGTTCACATTCTTGTGGGTGCGAACCCATTATAAATCAGCCCATTTTATGATGCTATTTCAGTTTAGCTGTGGTCCAACTGAATCAGGCTGAGCCTTAATCCACATTACTGGAGTCTTATAAAAGCCATGAATCAGAGTAGTCCAAAAAGGGGCTAGAAGCTGGAAGACAGTACAAACCAGAAGAGCAAACACAGGAGGAGACCAAGGCATTGCCCTGTGATGGAGGACTGGCATCATCAGAAAGCTACCTGCCCCTGGAAGAAGCCAGCCCTGTCGATAGCTTGAGGTTGGAATTCTAGCCTCCAAAACTGTGGGACAGTAACTTCATGTTGTATAAGACAGCCCATTGTGTGGTATTTGTCATAGCAATTTGGTAAACCAAGGCAATGCTTATTAATTTTTGATTCAATTTCTTAATAGATAGAGGCTTATTCAAATTATCTATTTCTTCTTTAGAGAGTTTTATTGGTTTTTATGCTTCAAGGAAGTTGTACATTTCATCCAGGTTATCAAATATGTGGGATATGAGAGCATACTTTGTATGATTTTTATTTTTTCAATTATGTTGAGGTGAGTTTTATGGTCCACAATGTAGTATATATTTGTGAATGTTCCATACCAAGTTGTAAAGAATGTAAATTCTGCTTTTCTTTGGTGAATTATTTTACATATGTTAATTAGATCTAATAGACTCATGGTGCTATTCAGTTCATATATATCCATATTTATTTTCTGTATGCTGTATGCAGGTAGAAAAAGATGTTAATTAAAGGTGACTATTGAAGTCTCAACTATAATAGTGGATTTATCTATTTCTTCTTGAAGTTCTATCAGTTTTTGTCTCATGTGTTTTGATGCTGTTATGTCTTCTTTACCTTTGTATAATGCCCCTTTATATAATGCTTTGTCTAAAGAAGTATAGCTACTCCAGTTTTCTTTTAATTTGTTTTAACATGGTATATATTTTTGCATCCCTACACTTTTAACCTCAGAGTATATTGAAAGCTGTTTTTTGTAAGCAAGTATAGTTGGGTTATGTTTTTTATTTTTTATCCACTTTACCAGTCACTGTCTTTTAATTCTAGATGACTCACATGAAAAGTTTTGATATAGTTGAATTAATACCTGCCATGTTTGTAACTAGTTTCTATTTGTTGTATTTGTTCTATTTTCACATATTTCCTTATTTTTCTGATTTCTATGATTTTAATTAAATGTTTTATAAGATTCCATTTTCTCTCCTTTCTTTACAGATCAATTACACTTCTTTTAAATTTTTACTAGTTGTCCTTCAGTTTGAATATGCATTTGCCATTACTTAAATTCATTTAAAAATAAAACTATAACTCTTCACAGGTTCCTTTTAACAGAGAATTCTCAATTCCTCCCTCCCATCATTTAAAATAGCTTAATTCAAGCGATTTAAAGAAATATTTCCCTTTATATTTCTGTTCCCTTTATCTGATTTTTTTGGCATTATTTGTAGCAGTTTGATGTAATTATGAATTCCAAAAATAGATATTGTATTATGCTTGTAAACTGGTCGGCTAATCTGGGCAAGATTAAGTTATGATTGGGGTGTTAACTGGGCCACTGTCAGTAGGGCATTGAGCCCAACCCCTCGGTGAGGTGGGAATCAAATATAAAAGGCATGACAAAGGACAGTGTTGGAGCAGTTTTGATGTTGGAGTTCTGGTTAGGAAGGAGAGAAGGCCCTGGGATAGAGACGAACCATTTGCCTGAGAATTCCCAGCTGGCCTTGTGGAAGAAACAGAAGAGCTAAGCCCAGAGAGGAACGGAGCCCCAGGAAGAGAGGAACCCAAGAAGCCTGAACCCTGGCAAATGTCCTCAGCTGTCTTACTCCAGCACAGAGCAACAGACTTTGGTTAGGGAAGAAACTTATGCTTTATGGCCCAGTAACTGTAAGCTTCTACCCAAAATAAATACCCTTTATAAAAACCAACTGATTTCTGGCATTTTGCATCAACACCCCTTCGGCTGAATAATACATTATTCATATATGCATTACATTTATTGAACTACAAAGTCAAAAATACATTGATATAATTCTTAATTTACTATCTGCAGCCATTTTCTTAGCCCAATACAGAATTTCTCCTAGCCTCCTCCTTTGTGCTGTTACTGGCAAAGACATTGCACATCTACTGCATTTCTATATAAGCACAACAACACATTATATACCATTTATATTATAGAATTTCTTTTTAAATAAGTTAAGGGAAAGAAAGGAGCTTTGAGGTAGAGGGAAGAAGCAATCTTGGTTTGAATTCTAAAGCCTTTTGCTTTTCTTACTGTATTTATCATATTTTTCTTGAACACACATTTCATTTTCTATAGAAATTAAATGATTGTTATTGCTGCTTTGTAATTTTTCCATTTCACCGGAGAGCAGATTGGTGGAAATCCATGTGAGCTCATACCAGAAGTCAATCTCTTCCAATTCCTTTAACATTTTCATTCGTTTCACTTTTCCATATGCTATAATCTCTCAATATTTTTTGTTACTATTATTACTCTGTAACAAAACTATCTTATGTCAATTAAGAATTAGGGAAATAATGATATTTTTATTTTAACTCCATATATTATCTATCATTTGCATTTCTTTTCTTTACTTAGATCTGTATCTCTGAGCTATACCATTTTCTTTTTCCTTGAAGAACTTCTTTTAGTTTTTCTTGCAGGGAAGATATTCTGTGAAGAGTTCCCTCAATTTTTGTTTGTTTTGGCAACTCTTTATTTCTCCTCATTTGTGAAGTATATTTTCTCAGGATATAGAATTCTTGGTTGGAGGGTTTTTTGTTTGTTTTCTTTCGACACTTTAAATATTTCAGATCCCTCTCTTCTTGCATGCATGGTTTTTAATGAAAAATCCAATGTAATTCCTATACTTTCTCCACTGTAGATGTGTTTTTCTCCCTTTCAAAGGTATTCTCCTATTCTTTGTTGTTTTTTCATTTTGAATATGATACATCTGGATGCATATATTTTTGCTGTTTATCTTGCCTGGTTCTGAATCCACAATCCTTGTTTTGGTGTCTGTCACTAATTTTGGAAAACGCTCACAATTCTTAGTCCAATTATTTCTTCTGCTCTATTCTTTTTTTCTTTTCCTTCTGTTATTCCAGTTATATGTATGTTGCACCTTTTGAAATTGTTTCCCACTTCTTTAATATTCTCTTTTTTCATTTAATTTCTTTTTCCCTAGCATTTCAGTTTAGGAAGTTCCTTCCTTCCTTTCTCTCCCTCCCTCCCTCCCTCCTTCCCTCCCTCCCTCCCTCCCTCCTTCCTTCCTTCCTTCTTTCCTTCCTTCCTTCCCTCCCTCCTTCCTTCCTTCCTTTTTATAGATTCATTTTATTTATTTCTCCTCACCCCCTCATTGTTTCTTCAGGAGCCACTGGGAGCTGAACCCAGAACCTCCGATGTGAGAGTGAGACACCTAATCCCTTGAGCCACCTCTGTTCCCCACTCTCTTGTGTCTCTCATTATGCTTTTCTTCTTGTGTCACTTGTTCTGTCATCTTGTTGCATCACCTTGTTAGGTTGACTTGCCATGCCTGCCAGCTCTCTGTCTTCTTTAGGAAGCACTGGGAACTGAACCAGGGACCTCCCATGTGGTAGGCAGGAGCCCAATCAATTGTGCCACATTCGCTTCATTCAGTTTAGGAAGTTTCTGTTTACATATATTCCAACTCATTGAGTGTGTTCTTAGCCTTGTATAATCTAATGATAAGCCCATCAGATATATTCTTCATTGATGTTAGTTATTATTTTTTTAAAATTATAGTTTTTTCTTTTTACTTTTTATTTGTGACTGCATCTCCATGTTTAATTAATTATCAATCACTTGTTCTTTCATATGGCCTCTTTTTTTCCATTAGAATGCTTAAAATGCTAATCATAGGAATTTTTAATTCTTTATCTGATAATTCTGAACTCTCTATCTTATCTCACTCTGGTTTTAATGCTTACTTGCTTTGTCTCTTCAGAGTGACTCATTGTGTGTTTTCTTTATTTTTTTACATTTTGTTTTTGCTTTACAACATGCCTTGTAATTTTTTTATTAAACCTGGATGTGATGTCTTGGAGAATAGATTCTGAGGTAAATAGATCTTGAGCAGGAGATTTTATGTTCATCTGACTAGGAGTTGGACTGTGTTTAATGTTTGTTGTGGCTTTTGGGTACAAGGACATCAACTTTCTCTGCAGTTCTTGTTTTACTCTCTCCTCTTGATGTAAGGTTCCTACAAGTACCCCTCCTTAAATAGATGAGATGTCTTGCACACTGTTAGTTCTAATCCACTGTTATTATCCTGGAGTAAGGTTGGTGTGATAAGCTGTGAGAGAGGGGGAGTTTTCTGTAATATAATGATTAGCTCTTAGTCTCTCATCAGGCCTGTGTTCCTGGGATGTGAGTTTCATGGGTATTTCTTATTTTTTCCTTCCCTTTGGGGACCCAGGAAAGTTAGTGGAAGCTGGGCTTGGGTTGTTGCCTTTCCCTCAAGATAGATGGTAAAGTCCTTCCTTTTAGAGAGAAGGCCTTTCAAATGGAGAATTATCTGTTTATAATATGTCACAATGATCATGCTTTACCCCTCATTCCCAGAGTCACAGGGCATCTTTCTCTTCTTTTCATCATAAGAACTTGGTGGGTTTTCTGAAGGTAAAACCCAAGAATTTTGGGGAACTTTCCTAAATTAGGGCTCTGGAAGTTTCTCACTCTCAAACTAGTCCACCATCAACCTTCATTAATATGTTTAACATTTAAATATTTAAATGTTTCTACCAATTTAAGCTCCTGTGGCTTCCAAGTAAGCTGGTCCCAACTGTTATTCTCTGTATTCACTGTCACTTCAAATTTGGGGGTGACAGTTTCCCATATGACCTAAATTCTCCCTTGGTCCAAGAACAAACATTGATTCTAGTTGTTCTGATTTTCTCTTGTAAGTATGGGCATGCTGATTTCCAATATATTTACATTTTAGAGTTGAGTCATACTATCTTTTCATCATGCTTTAATGTGTTGAGTAATTCTTTTTGCACTTTTTTCAGAACTGCATTTTCCTACTAACTGTTCACCATGCTCAATATTTTCATTTTAGTTTAGGACTTTGATTTATAACATTTCTCCTTATTTAAAATTGTGTTGTTTATTTATGTATTTACCTGCTTATTTACCATTGGCTCATTTATCAATAAATTGACACAGAAAATGTTGGGAAGGATGTTTCTTTTTCCTTGTCAGTATCATTTAAACACTAAATATAGAAAAAAGAAAAATTTTCACTTCTCTCCAAAGACCATTTAGAGAATGTAGAAGTACAATATATTCAGTATTACAAAGTTATAGGATAACTCACAGAAATAATGACTAAATATTGCAGGATTATAAGAAGGGAGAAGAATAAGATATTGAGAGTCTTAAAAAATGATTTAAATCTTCATTTTTATTGGCACTGTTATCATTATCTATCACATACAGCTTAAATTAAACAGTAATTAACTGAAGGTCTTTAGATTAAAAAAATACTCATAACCATAATAATTCTTTAATCTTTCACCAAAGTCAATCAAGAATGTTATAAGACATAGCCAGCTTAATATCAAGACTCATTAAGGACCTTTAAAACTACTCAAAACCGGAATCATTTCCATTGTCACCATATTTCCTCAATATTGCCTGGGGTCCACAAGTATATTTTCAAAAAAATATATGAGCTTATTTAGAGCAAAGCAAATTTAACTTTTTTATATTTTATGTTCACACTTAATCAAGATATGGTATGCTTTGTAGATATTTGTTTACAAGACAAGCCAGAATAGGTCAGACATGAAGGGTTCCAGAGAAAAAATCCAAAACTATGCTTATCTTAAAAAGTTATCCAGTTTTTAACTTTCAAACTAATAAGATGTTTACAAAATGTAAACACAAAGTCACTGTCATCCACTTAATTTGGTGAATGAATTTGTGAATATGGATGTTTTACCAAATCTAGATTCACAAAGCAGGCATTTAAATTCTTACTTGTCTGAGCAGAGCCTAGGCAGGGCCATTAAATTTTCCTGAATTTTCTTTGATATTTCTCTGATGTTTCCTTTCATAATCCCCGCAATTACTAGTATAAAATCATTGAGAAATAAATTACTTTACATTAAGAATCCATGTAGTATCAAACATTACTATTTTGTAATATCTTGTAATATCAAGCAGAAGGAACAATGATATTTCAAATTTAAAATCAAGTCCAAGGTAAGTCATTTCAAGGAAGGGTTCTGGGGTTTGAGAAGAAGAGATCCAAGAGAAAAATAATCCTTTCCACAGTCTGTCTTGGCATAGGGATCTAGACAGCCTGAGCAGTACCTCTCCTAAGCCAAATGTTCTCTATTTCTTCTCCACAAGCCTTAAGGTTTTCAAAACACTGAGTAGTAAAGCTCTTTTTGCAAATTGCAAGTGACCTCATCCTAAATGTACAAGATGAAATCCTGCGAGCTTGCCCAAATAAGCTTTCTCAGTTCTCATGCCTGCAGTTACCCATCCCCTATTCAATCCCACTTTCTGTCACTCTTTCCAGTTTTGGGTATTGTGATAATATTTACCAGGGAGTTAGTTCGTCTTTCTCAAGTCCCTTTCTTTATTCTCTTCAAAAAGTTCATCATTCTCCTGAATTTGCTAACTGAAATGCAAAATCCACTAGAATGGCTTAATGGGATTTGAACAGGTAGAAGAGTGCAAATATGAAGATAGATGAAGATTTCTAAATCTAGTCAGAAGAGTAAAAAGAATGAAGAAAAATATACAGAGCCTCAGAGACCTGTGGAACACCATAAGATATACACCAAATGAAAACCAAAATTTATAAATAAAAAGGTTAATATAAATAAATCTTATAAATAAATATCTGTTAACTTATCTTCTCTAGGCTTCTTTAAAATATATATATAAAGTAATATTTGTAAGAACACATTGTAGAGTTTGCAACACATATTGATTTAATATGTATAACAATAATATCACAACAAGAAGGGAAAGAGAAGAGAACTGTATAAGAGTGATGGCTCCTTTTCTTACTGACATCAAGTTAGTGTAAGTCTGAAATAGAGTGTGAAAACTAATTAAGTATGGTAAGAGCAATCACTAAGGAAGTAACTCAAAAATGTGCGGTGAGAAATGATTAAAGTAGTTAAAAGGTTACCTTAGATAATACCCAGTTAATAGAAAAGCAAGTAATAATGAAGACCAGAGGAATAATACAAGACAGGACACACATAGGAAACAAAATTAAAAATGTCAATTGTTAATCCAATTATATTAAAAATAACCATTAACAGTGAATGAATCCAACAATCTGGTCAAAAGGCAGAGACTGTCTGACTGAATGAAAAAACACAAAATCTAAATATTTGCCATCTACACAACACATGATTTACTCAAAGACACAAGTAGATTAAGTAAAGGATGTGAAAACCTTCCACCAAAGGAAAGATGGAGTGGCTATATTAATAGCAGGAAAAATAGATTTGAAAGTAAAATTATTACCATTGATAAAAGGGCATGTTTAAAAGATAAGAGGGCCAATCTAACAAGAAATTATATGAGCATAAATATATATGTTCTTATTAACAGTTAACCCAAATACATGCAGCAAAAACTGATAGAAATAAAGAAAGAAATGGGCAACTCAGTAATAACACTTGGAGAATTAAAATACTCCTTCTCAAAATGAATAGAAAAATCAAGCAGAAGACCAAAAGGGAAAAAGAAGTCTTTCACCACCCTAATAACCTCCTATTAACCTCTTAGTGCTAACAGGAATCTGTTGAATACTCCATCCAAGAAAAGCAGAATATTCCTTTTTTTCAGGTGCACATAGAATATTATCCACTACAGGTTGGGCCATAAAACAAACCACAAAAATATTAAAGTATCAAAATAATACAAAGGATATACTCTAACCAGAATTGAATGAAATTGGAAATTAATAACATAAAGAAATCTGTAAATTCACATCTCGAAATAAAACACCACACTCCTAAATAAACAATGAGTTAACAGAAAAATCACAAATGGAATTAAAAATATTAGAGATAGAAGAACATAACACAACATATCAAAACTTGTAGGAAGCAGCTGGCATAATGCTTATACGGACTTTTATATCATTAAATACCTATTTGTAAAATGAAAGATCTCAACTCAATACTTTAACAACCCATGCTAAGAAAACAGGAAAGAAAAAGCAAAATATGTCCAAAAAAGAGGAGGGAAATAATAATGATTAGAAAAAAATTTAATAGAGAATAGAAATATAATAAAAATGTAATAAAGAATAAAAATGTAACAAAGAATAGAAATAAAGAAAATAGAAGTAAAATAGAAAGTAAAGAAAACTAAAGAAATGAAATCAAAAGTTGGTTCTTTGAAAATATCAACAAATTGATAAGCATTTAGCAAGCTTAACCCAGAAATATGAAAGATTCAAATTGCTAAAATCAGGAATGCAAGAGGAAACATTCCTAGTAAACTTAAAGGTATTTAGAAAAAAAATAGGAAAAGATACAATGAAATATTGTATGTTAATAAATTAGATAACTTAGATGCAATGGACAAATTCCTAGTCAGGCACATACTACTCAATATTACTCAGAAATGTAATGTTGAGTAATGAGGGAGGGAGGAAGGGAGGAAGGGAGAGAGACTGGGAGGGAAGTAAAGCCCAGAGGAAGATGGCTTCACTTGTGAATTCCACCAAACATTGGAAGAATATCTAACTCTTAAAGAAAAGAGAATACTTCTCATCTTATATTATGTATCAAATATTATCCTGGTACCCAAAGCAAAAATAGCATAAGAAAAAAGAATGCAAATTAGTGTCCCTTATGAATATATACACAAAAAAATCTCAACAAAATACTAACAAAACAAATCCAGGAACATAAAAAAATAATAATAAATACTATGACCAAATGGGATTTATCTCAGGAATTCAAGGTTGATTTAACATCTGGAAATCAATTAATCTAATACTCTATATCAACAGACTGAAAAAAAAAATCACATAATGATCTCAATATAGTTAGAAAATACTTGGACAAGATCAGAAGCTCTTTCATTGTAAAAACCCTCAACAAACATTGGTCAAATGAATGTATGCTAAATATACAGTTAAAATATGTAAAGTAGGAAGAAATTACCCTAAGATCAGGAACAAGAGAAAGATGCCTGCTTTTGCCACTTCTATTCAACATTGGGCTGGAGATTCTGGTCAGGGCAATTAGGTAAGAAATAGAAATAAAAGGCTGCCAAACTAAAAAGGAATCTGGATCTCTGTTCATAGATGATGTGATCTTTTATACAGAAAATTCTATGGACTCCACTAAAAACTGTTAGAATTAATAAACAACTTCAGCAAACTTCTTTGGTTCATCAATATTGTTCTTGATTTCTTGTGCTCTGACAATCAAAAAATTGACAAATATATAAAAATATTTATTGTCCATCTATGAATGACTAATAATCACATTAAAAGATGTTCATCAGCACTAGTCATCAGAGAAATACAAATCAAAACCACAATGAGCTATCACTTTACACCAGCTAGGATGGTTTGCGATGTTAGTGAGAACATGGAGAAATGGGAACTCTATGCATAACTGGTGGGAATGGTGCTACAAATTCTGTAGAAAACAGTCTTTCAGTTTAAACATGAAGTTATCATATGATCCAGCTGTTCCACTCCCTGGTATATACCCGAGAGAAATGAAAATACATGTCCACACAAAAAGTTGCACACAAATATTCATAGCAACATTACTCATGATAGCCCAAAAGCGGAATCAATTCAAATGTCCATTAAGAGAATAATGCATCAACAAAATGTGAGATATCCATACTTGGAATATTATTTGGCCATTAAAGCAATGAGATATTAATATATGCTATAGCATGTATGAAAACATTATGCTAGGTGAAAGAAGCAAGTCACAAACCAATGATTTTTATCAAATGCCCAGAACAGGCAAATCTATAGAGTTAGAAAGTATATTAGAGGCTCTGTAGGGCTGGAGGGAATGGGGTTGGGCAGTGATAACTAAATGGTACAGTATTTCTTTTTGAAGTGATGAAATAGTTCTTAAATTGATTGTGGTGATGATTATAGTAAAAACCTTTAACTTTAGAATTGTTCATTTTAAGTAGATGAGTTGTATATAAATTTTATCTCAATAAAACTGTTAAGAAAGATATCAGAGGCAGAATTGCAATAGGTACTATGCCACAATGTTGAGCATCAAGCACGTTGCCGTGGCTAATGCCTTGAATGTTGAAGTAGGGATCACGGAAATGGGTCTTGTGTCATGTCATCCAATGAGTTAGTTTATTGATTTGCCACAGTAGTCACTTGTCCTAAGTATAGCTTCAGTGGAAGGAAGGATGTTCCAGTGATGAAAATTCCCAATAAAAAAGGCTCCTTCACTGATCCAATCATGGGACGCTATGTCTCTCCAAGGCATTTTCAATTCACTCTTCTCTCTTCCACTTTACTAACACCACACCATCCAAAACACAGCCATGTTGGCGTTTGATGACTTTAAAATGCAGCCAAAGTTGCTGCTTACTTCAAAATTTCAAGTGACGAGATGGTTTGTATAAAAGCATGATGAATACAAAAGAAAAGCTCAGTGAAAGCCCATCTCTGTTCAGCATTCCCTGGTGCCCACAGTCTCTAGTGGGAGTATGAAGATATTTTCTGGGTAAAGTTAGGTAATGCCACATCTAGAAGCTTAGTTCTCCTTTTATATGTGGAGCTTATTTCACCATTTCAGAGTTTACATTAAAAATTGGTGTTTTTCCAATTAAGGGCATGTTTAAAACCACTGGGATTTTGAACCAGAATCAACATCAGCAAGACCACATCTTTACCCTGAGTGAGAAAGAAGCAGTGCCCAGCAATCTCTGCATAATAATAGCTCTACCTCCATTTCTCAATTTTCTAGGGATCTATATGTCTGCCAAATTTTTCTGAAAGATTAAGTTCCAAGTTCTACTTGGTACAGGTGAATATGTACTTGACAAATAACCATCTTATTAAATTATGTTCTCTTGAGTGTATGATTGATGGATTTCATTTTTATTTTTAACAAATATGAAGTGTTCTTTCTGGAAGATACTATATGAATAGGTGGAGAACAGCATCTTTTTTTTTTTTTTAATTGTTCAATTAGCAGGTCTACTGAAGAGGTCTCTAAATGGTAACAACTCTGTTAAAAATTGAATTTATCACATGATGTCAACAGAGTGTATCCCTTATCTCAGACCACAAGTAAATGCACTAGGACTTGGAATATTTGTTAATAAAAATATTTGGCTGATGGTAAGTGTAGATGATTTTATTATAAATTTATCCCCAATATGTGGGAACTGCTGAATATTAATGCACCTCTGAAGAAAAGTTAAGAGCTCAGTTCCCAAAAATGTTTGCTCTAGTTTCATCCCGGGTGCAAAATGCAATGCTGCACAAAAGCAGAAGGCTTGTTTAGCCAGTCACTCACAGTAAATTGCATTCAGGGACTTGAAAGTTTATATTGCTATCTAAGTCAGTAGATAATTATGCACAATTTGTTTATCTCCCCTGAAATTTGGTTGGATGGAAAGATTTTTCTCTTTCTTCTTCATGGAAAATGATTCATTACCTGTTCATTGTGAAAGAGATTTAGTCCAATGTATTATAACACAGCAAAATAACTAAAACAAATGAACAAAATATTTATATGTACAAAGTACAGAAGTTTAATTTTACTTGTCAAGTACCTTACCTATCAATACAAAGTTTACCAATTTACAGAGTGTTCAAATTATATCACTTAATGTTATTTGAATGTGATCCTGAATTTTTAAAACTCTCAATTTATGGTTTAGGATGTGTCAAATTGAAAAAATCCAGACTTTGTTCAGAAAGACTATCACAGTGGGAAGAAAGCATCTCAAAATCAAACAAAAAAGCTTTACTGCTTTTGTCAATGTTAGGGAGGGATAAGCAAAACTTAGCATAAACTATTAGGAAGAATTTGGCCAACCAAGTGGAAACACGCATTGGAGTCTTACAGGCAATGCGTCTTCCTGTTGCCAGGAAATTCCCTGCATAAGCCTATTAGGGGGTGTTCCACATTTCAATGTGTGTTCAGGAGGGAGGCATGGAGATTTCAGGGGCCTATAGGAAGGATAGAAACCCGACTAAAGTTTGGTTGAGAAAAAGTAAAGGGTGAAAAATGGGCAAGTGGCAACCCTTGCTCAGATGGCAACCGTCACTTAAAAACATGATTTCTTATCATGGAAGTGTCTGTTCAAATTCCTCAGTCCTGAACAAGTTATTGCCTCAAATTTCTACACCTGTGAAGTGAATGGTTTGAATAAGATGATTTCTAAAACACTGCGAAAATGAAAGATAGTAAGTCTGTGACTAATGGAGTTCCCTATTTATTCTTTTTACTAATTTTTTTTTCCTTTCCTGATTGTTTTAGGTCAGGTTGTATTTAACACCTACCTTCTCACCTTTAGCTTTGGGAGTTGTTTTTAAGTAATGTGGTGATTTAATATTAATAGTACGCATCTGAGAAAGATACTTATGTTGTACAAAGGCCTAAATAGTAGATCAGCAACAATAAAATGTTTTGCTGCTTGTATGCACTTGTGAAATGAGCAAGAGTCTCAGAGTTATTTTGATTCAACTATCCATCCTCATCTAGTATTCAGCAAACATTACTGTCACAAAAGGGAAACAAACGGTTGGGCATTTATAACACCTCTCCACTCTGCCTTTAATGAATTCCTCCTCACATATGGAGTGATTCTGAACTCCCATTGTATCCATTCATTTCAGATTTGACACTGTAAGTTTTATTTTTTCTTCAATGATGGCAATTCACATTCATGATTGAACTTTTTCATACCACTCTAGCTATTTGGAGAGGTGAGAATGATGCATATTTTCAAAAGACATTCTTTTAAAAAACTAAAAGTAATCTTGCTTTCAAATCCTTTAATTTAATAAAAGAGAAAGATGTCATCACATTTTAAATACTTTCTAGTGAAAGAAAGACCTCTTGTTATGTATTCTTATTGATTTCATTTTTAGCAGTAAAGTGATTCCAAGTAGGCTTGAATATAGTGAGGAAAGTTAGATAATGGTTGGCATAAAGGACATGGCTAAACCATGAATATTTTTAAAGCCTTAGTCAGATTTGGTTGGATAATGATGCCAAAATTATGTTTTCCATTTTGTTCAGACTTGGGTAACTGGCTTCTGCTCTTTTATGGAAATCCATTTCCCTATCAGATATCAAAATGACTTTTTCTGAGAAAACTCATCAGATATCAGTAGAAAAATGACTGGCTCTCTGAACATAAATATCTGAGTACAAAATCTCTAGAAAATAGCTCAAAGCACATGAACTTGTCTTGCAAGTTGATACAATTTTTGATGAGAAAACATATTTTTCAATATATTAAGATCTTGACTCTAAAACATCTATATAGTTTGGGCTGAAGGTCTTGAATATAATGCTAATTGTAGTTATGAATTAAGGAGGTGTCATGGTCTACGTGTGGGTGATACCAACACTTTTTAGAAGAAAGAGCCATATATGTGGGATGACATAAATGGTGACAGAAATATCCACATAGATGTATCTCTTTATAACGTGGGATCCTAATGACTTGGTGACATTCAGCGTTTGGTAAAATATTGAATTAAATATATATATTCCATTTTAAAAGTAATATTTTACCTGGAAAATTCACTTAGTTCTTTTTACTCTATTAACTTATATTAAGTTATCATATCAGTTAATTCTCCTCTAGCCAAGTACATTGCCCAAAAATGATAGGTTCTAAACCTCTCTGGGACCCCTTCTGACAAAAGTAAAGCAGAAATAATGATTTGAAGTCAAGAATGTACAATCAGAACTCTTGCCCATTTCCCCCAGTTCTGTTTTCTCAGTATTAAGAAGAACATGTGTTCTCTTTCAGAGAACTTATTCAAGAAGTGAAAGCCTGCACTAATTTATGCCAAATAAACAGAGGTCTCTGAGAATCAAGTGATTAAACGTGTACGTAGATGGTTCCAATGTAGAAGGGGAGGTTGCTCATTTTGGTTCCTATTGCTGACCTATGAGTGATATTCTGACATCTGAGAAATGCTGCAGATAGAGTATGGAATCATAAAATCGGCAACATATGGGTCTCAGATCTAACTCTGCACTATAATAGCTGCTTCTAGAACTTTTGAGAATATTAAAATGCAATAATATATGTAAAACATATACAATGTCTGCAATAAAAATGCATAATTAAAAATATGGATTTAATTCATTTTCCATTTCTTCAACTTGTTAAAAAAGTAGACAATGGGGATGTTGAGATAATTATCCATGCATTTCACACATTTATGCACATCTTCTGAGAAAAGTCGTTAAACACTTATATTCCAAACTATGTTTTCAAAGATGTTAGTATAGTAAATTGCTTGGAAAATAGTGATAATATTTTCCCTTACAGAGGAGGTCTTTTTTGTTTGCTTCAAATATAATAAAGATAATGTCTTACTATGGACAAAGGTTGGGCATATTTGCTAGGAGCAACCCTTATAAAAGATTGAGTTTTGCTAAACTTGGAGATCCTCAACTGTTACACACTCATTGTATGCCACATTGAATAGCTCTCAATATTCAACGAACATATTAAACTGATACTGTCTCCCCAATCTTATTCTCCAAGGGACTTAAATAAAACACTTGTTTGAACACTGCATTTTGCTTTAATGTTGGACACACCAGCCAATGTTGAATGATATGATGCCAAATTGCTATTTTACTATAGACAATATTACGATGGCCGGGGGTAAAATTTACTATTTACTTTTTCCTGCTTCTTTTCTTACATTTCCCCCTCAGCTTTACCTTTTTCTTACCTCCACCTATTT
Source organism: Tolypeutes matacus (assembly GCA_026826555.1). NCBI lineage: Eukaryota > Metazoa > Chordata > Mammalia > Cingulata > Chlamyphoridae > Tolypeutes > Tolypeutes matacus. The sequence goes on from JAKSZT010054030.1 coordinate 5,470,384, forward strand.
TGAATCCTTTTGGCCTGCCAAATATTTCTACTTTATCAATTAATAAAGTTAATTGGTTCAGGATGAAGATTTTAACACTCCCTTGTAAATCTGAAACTTCATGGACTTCCTCATTACCCAAATATGATCTATATTTTAATGGTGGAATGACAAGTCCCTAAGCTAAAAAATTTGGAGCAAGAGATTTTCCCATGCCCTTCATATCATACAGTTAGACAGCCACCCACTCAACCATATCTTCTAGAAGTTGACATGTGGCTTGAAAGCAACTATAATGGTTTTGAGTAGCCATTCTCTCCCCTGCCTCTTTTTCAAAACTTCAAAGCACATAGCTTCATCACATTTATTTACCATGTTATTTCAGCCTAGAAAACCATTTTAAGAACTGGAATAGGTAATAGGTACATAAATGACATGTTAAATTTTCATCAACAAATCAGTGAAGTGTTTTCCTATTTGACACATCATAGAGTGTAATGAAACATGATGATGTGAAACTGCTAAGCTGAAAAGAACTGCCTGTGGCTTGCCCAGAATGTGAAAAAGTCCCTTTCACAATATATGAATCATAGATATAAGGGTAGCTAGATGTTTGGGGATCGTTTAACAAAAGCATATATATGACCTTTTACACTCTTGTTTCCCAAATCATGCAGTCTTATAGATTCTGAATAAAAGTTCTTTTTACAGTTTTGAAATTTGGAGCATTGGAATTCAATTTAAATAGTGACTTTAAGCATTTATTAGTGCAAATTACAACAGCAAACAGAGGTCTCTATTATGCCAGAATCTCTAATATAATTTTTTTACATAGATTGTTCATTTAATTTCCACAACTGCGTGGCCTAGGCTATATTGTTATCCTCGTTTTTCAAACGAGGAAACTGAAACTTCCAAGAGGTTAAGCAATTTTCCAGGGACCCACGGTGTGTAAGTTACTGAGCTGGGATTAGTACACAGACCACACTCCTCATGCCAATGGCAGTTAAGAAATTGTGTAAGTTCCTTAAAAGTTATTGCATATAGTAAAAAATTCTATTGCTACAATAGTAATACATGATTTTAAGCTCAGCAGAGGCAGAGATACCTTCTTTTGGATTTAATTAGGCCAAGCCCAGTGCAAGAGCTAGCCATTGAGGTGAGCCTTGAATGAATGCTATAATTTGAACAGGGAATGGTGGGTGAAAAAGAAATGGATGAGCATCCCAGAGCAGTGAGCAGGTGACCTGGCCAGAATCAGGGGCATTCTGTAATGACCTAAGTCAGCACAAACTGATTCTTGCTTGATTTTTGTAGACTGATGAAGTGCATGCTGCTTGCATAGCCTGTAATTTGAATTGTCAGTGTCATATTTCCTGAACACCAAGATGGAGTCTGTCTCAGACCAAAAGCTCCTTTACTGCAGTCAGAGTTGAGGATTATAAGGTTCCACAGTCACTGTCTAAACTGAGAACCAGCAGTGCCTCTCCTCAATCCGTCTAGGCCATGCCCCTTGACTTGGAATTCAGAGATGCAGTGGGTTTCCTTACCACCAAAGTGTGAGATCAAGATGAGAGCTCTGGGAGGGCACTTGGAGAATTTTTTCCTCCACTGAACCAACAGTTAGCTGGCAAAGACTGACTGAATCAACTTTATCAGTACTCAGAAATTGAATCCAAACTTACAGCAACTACAGAATGGCATCATAAATAAGAGGAAAGCTCAATTTGGGTAAGAGAGTATCTTGGAATTTTCATCAGTTGCATCCTATCCCCCCAAAATCTAATGCCAAGCAATTAGATTTTGCTTGGGAGCCGTGGGTAACAGTGGCCTCTGTTCCTGGTACAGAGTCTGGTGACAGTGGGTTTATATCGATATTTTTCTTAGCACACTGTGGTTTTGCCTGGTGTTTGGGTCCCTGAGACACTGGTACAGAGGCTGACTTTTGTTTTGTCCTCCCCATCCTCTTCCTGGAGTAGCTTTCCAGCTGGGTTGGCACCTTTAAAAGGATTTAAAGACATCCACTGCAAGTGACCACCTGGCCAAAGGGATGGTAGATGGGGCATACAGCAGACATAGTAAACAACCCAGGAAGGAGGACGCTGAGAAGGACATTTCTTGTAGTTTAAGTCAAGCAACAAAGACAGGGGGAGTCGTATTTTGTGGATTTGTGTGTGTGTGTGTTTGTGTGTGTGTGTGCCTTGAGGCATATAAGGAAATTACATCAGGTCAGAGGCTGAATATTGAGATAATGGATCAGAGTTCTCAGTGACCACACACCACAAGGAATACAGACCTTGAAAAAATAGTTTGGAAACACCACGAAACAAATGGGCAATGGCAACCCCCAACAATCCACAACAGGCCACCTCAGAGAAGGGGGAGAATCTGATTTCCACAGTTACCACATTAAACTATAAAATGCCCAGTTTACAATGAAAACTTACAAAGTATACAAAGAGACATTAAACATGGTCCATTCCAAGGAAAAATAATAATAGTCTCTCAGGAAGCACAGACATTAGACTTACTAGACAAAGACTTAAAATCAGCTACCATAAGTATGCTCAATAAGGTCAAGAGACCATGGACAAAGAACTAAAGGAAATCATGAAAACAATGTATGAACAAAATGATATAAATAAAGATAAAAAATTACAAAAAGGAACCAAACAGAACTTCTGAAGCTGAAAAATATGTGAGATGGAAAGTTCACTAATATTGTTTTGATTACTGTAGCTATGCACTGAGTTTTGAAATAAGGAAGTGTTTTGTTTTTTAAGATCCTTTAAGCTATGGATTCTCTGTGAATTCCATATTAATTTAAGGATATGTTTTTTTCATTTCTGCAAAAAAGACCATTGGAATTTTGATAATTACATTGTGTCAGTACTTTGAATAGAATTGCTATTATAAGAATGTACATCTTACAAACTATGAATGCTGGATGACTATGTATTTATTTAGAAAATTAATTCATTAATTAAATTTAATTCAGCTTCTCCAGATGTCAATGTCATGCTTAATATTGAATTTTTATTTCAGGCCTTACACTACAATTGATTATTTGATGTGATCAGGAGAGAGAGAACCGTACGGATCCCTATAATTTTGTGGTCATCAAATTATGAATTTTAGAGGTATCCGCATTATGGCCAATAAAGGCTATTGAGGGACCTGTTTGTCATTGTTGTAGGGAGTGCACATTCACAGGGGCTATGAATATAGACTAACCAATGCCTGTGGCAGCAGTACTTCCATTTGCTACTTTGTAACTTAAATAGGAGCTTTTAATTTAATTTAATTTAATTTTTTTAAGAGCCTATTAAGTAAGGCTCTCAGTTAAACTGGCTGTGTGAGGCCTATGGGAAGTGGTGCCCATGGAAGTTCTATTGAAAGCTGTATTCAAAGCCCAGAATTGTGTATTTTGAGAAATGAAATGAATGCTTTGCTGTGGGGGTTTGGAATGAATGTACCATAGGAAATCATGTTGTTAAAGCTAATCCATTTCTGTGGGTGTGAACCTATTGTTAGTTGGACATTTTGATTGGTTTACTTCAGTTAAGATATGGCCCAGAATGAGCCTTAATTCTCTTACTAGAGTCCTTTATAACAAGGATGAATATGGAGAGAGAAATAGAGAGTCAAGGAAGGAAGAAGCTGAAAGCAACAAAACTTAGAAGATAAGGGAGAGACCAGACGATGCTCCATATGCCTTGCCATGTGTCAAAGGAGCCCGGGATAGCTGGCAGCTGGTCTTCAGGGAGAAAGAATCACCTGACGATGCCTTGATTTAGATATCATCTAAATCAAGTTTGTAAGCCAATAAATTCCCACTGCTAAAAGCCAACCCATTTTCTGATACCTTTTTTTTGGTAGTCTAGCAGACTAAAATGCTTGTCAGTCTCAGTAAGATCTGGGACTCAGGAGGAGATAACAAGTGTTCTGTTGAGGTTTCGTATTGTGCTGTAGTATATGTAAAGGCATCTGTTGCCTTGATGGGTAGACTGGTAAAGATATATTGTGTCCTGTCAAAGGTGAAGGCAGACTGTGCCTGAGAGGCTGTTGAAACAGGCATCAACCAGAAATATTAGCCAAATCTATAATAGCAATAGAGTTACAAGGTACTGATTAGAAGGAGTCAGTGATTTCAATAATATTGAGTATTCAGTTGGGGGGCCTTAATGAATGGTGCCAGGGCATTAAACATGTGATAATCAGGTATAAGGCAAAACATTGATTTTTCTAGGTTTAAGAACAGGTCAAATTGGGCCATTAAATGGAGAAGCAAGAAAGGCAATCCTCCCTTCACTATTTAGGTTTTGTACATAAAGTTTCAATTGTTGAAGAACCTGGTTTAATGTACATTGGACAATATAAATCTTTTAACTGGAGATTCACAGAGTCCCATTTTCTCAAGTCAGTTGTTAAGTATCAAAGACTTAATTTAGCTTTAATTTATCATTTATTGTGTCAGAGAGTGCATGAGCTTTTAGGAGAAATTTCTGGGGAATGGCTGCCATGACCTCAGGGAATTTAGGCAAGACGATACTCTGATGTTTAAGGTGAAGCAAACAAATTTTGCCCTTTTTTATAAGACTATGCAGGTACCATGTTTGCGTTTCAAACATGGTATAACTGAGCTTTGAGTCTTAGTATTGATTACAGTCATGAAGATTTGCCATTTGGTGCATTTCATCGGATGGATAAGTTAAGTGAGAACTTATGTTGAAGAGTTGCAAAAGCCAACCAGCACCCTTTAATCTTTTTGCTGTATAAATTATTTTAGTAAATTTTGTATTTCCAATTGCTTCCAATTGTGAACCTCTTTTTCAATGTATTGTTTTCATACAATTTTATATAATATAATTTTCATTCTTTCTTTCATTTTTTATGTGTTTATTTATTTTTGTTCAATGGATGTACTTGAGAATATCAGAAGTTCTTTTAATCTTCATGATATTTGTAATATTCTACCTCCAGGGAGTATCAGATCATTTGTAAGGTTTAGAGACCTGCCCCACAGCAATGTTTTTTTGGTATAAGGACTCCAAATTTAAATGAGGTTGAATTAAATGTGCCGAAAGGGTGCAATGGATATTTTTTGCTATCACTGTGAAGATCAGCCTTGTTGTAGCAACAGAGGCTTAGGCAATTGAGTGGTGCAGCAGAAGAGTTCTAGACCCAGAATCAAAACCATCCTCTACCACGGCCACATACTTTCCTAAGTGCAGGATCCACCCACCCAACCCCTCTCTTTTATTCTTCCTGTAAAAGTTCTTTCAGAATACTTAGATTTCTAGTCACATATGTTCACAGCCTCTGTCTGATCACTTGGTAAAATGATAACCAATTAGATGACTTAGGATTTTTCAAAGGAAACAATTTCAGAAATTAGGAAGACATTATCATTTCCCCCAAAAAGTCACCATTCTCGATAGGTTGTCTGTAAAAAGCATAGTGTACATTGATTAAAAAACAAAGATGGCAACCATTGACAAAACATTTTATCATCACATTGGGATGGAATGGAGGTAAATTTTCATCTATTTTTTATTTCCATATTAAAATTGGAAGATATGATTAGAAGCACACCAAAATCTTATTGTTTTTAAAAGTCTCAATTCTAGTCCAATGTTTTCCATGTTGCTTACCCTAGTCAGCCCAGCCAATGTCCACCTACCATTTCCAGGACACCACAGGATCTTTTCCAATGCCATTTATTTTAGCACCATTCTCATATAACAATATTTCTTAGACAAATAATCATAAGTGATGACCCTTATGAATAGTTTTCCTGCAAGATGGACTATATTTATATTTAATAGAATTTCTAAATTTTTATTTCTATTCTTTTCAATAAAACCATTTCTAAAATTGTTAGGGTTCTTAGAGGAATGTATTTTATATTTTCCTAATAATTTCAAGTTATTAGTAATCATCTATATTAGAAAAGTCATATTTTCTGGAAATTATTAAATAAATAAAATCTTAACCATCACAATACATTTCTTCAGTATACAGAGCTTTAGTAGGTTGAATTACGTACTCAGAAAAAGGCATTTTCTTAATTTTAAACCATTTTTATAGATGTGAACCCATTATAAATAGGACCTTTTTAAGATGTTATTTTTAGTTAAGATGTGGTCCATTTGAATGATGTTGCACCTTTATCTTATCGCTGGAGAATTTATGAAGACAAGCCAAATGGAGGCTTTGCAAGTCCATGGAACACAGAAGAGAAAGGAGAAGATGCTACCATGTGCATTGTCATGTGAAGGAAAAGCCAAAGACCCAGGAATTGCAGCAGCCAACCCAAAAATATCACTGTCTTCAGGGAGAAAGAATCCCTTTCATGATGCCTCAGTTTTGGAATTCTCTTAACCTCAAATCCATGAGCCAATAAATCTCATTGTTTAGTCAATCCATTTCATGGTATTTGTGATCATAACCAGGAAACTACAACAAATGCATGAACTGTTTTTTTTTTTGACATTTTAACCTTTTCTAACCTAAATATTTGGTTTCCATTTACCATTTTCAAATACTTTCAATGCTTTTGCAATTTTAATCAATTTGTTTTTGTTAAAAAATAGTATTGTACATGTACGTTTATGGTCTAAAATTTAATATCAGGTCTTGACTATTTAAAAAATACCTAGAATTTTGTTTTTGTTTTGTTGTTATTGTTGCTTTTTATTTAGTAATTTTCTACCCTCTAATGATGCTTCTGAAATAACAGTTCAAGTTGAAATGTCTATAAACTGATCATTTCTACTAGAGGACTTGAAAGAACCAGAAAAATAAACATATTTATAATATTATTGATAATAACAATAAATAACACCTATTTGTTTGAGTTTGTTTATTTAGCATTGGTTGATTTCTAAGACCACTGCCATTACTTTGGTATTTAGAGACTAAATTAATATTGAGAGATATTGAGAGAATAGAAGTAGAAAAGGAAAGACTGCAGATTAATATACTGTTTTTCTGACTTCTAAACGTTCTGCCATTTTAGATTAGTTTATTTTTTCCAGTTGAAGGAGTCACAGAAGTAATCTTAGAGGTCTATGTCATTTCCAATAGAAATAACAGTAACAATAACCATGTCAATAAAAACAATTAATTATTAATAACAGTAGTTTTAATAATAATAAATCTTTTAACATATTCTAAATCATCCTCTGAGTGACCACTTAAAAAGAGATTTTTGTGGCTTTTTGCCTTCTCTTGTTTTGATTCATGATCGAATTGCTAGGGTTGATCAGGAAGGAAAAGAAGCGGACTTCATTTGTAGATAATGTGTTCACATCAAAAACAAGGCTGTCTTAGTTTATCAGGGTAACTATGACAAATACCACACAATAGGTTGGCTTAAACAATGAAAGTTTATTGTCTCCCACATTTTGAAGCTGGGATTCCAAACTCAAGGTCTCAACAGGCCATACTTTCTCCTGTATTCTACTGCTCTGCTGCTGACTTGCTGCAATCCCTGGGGTTTCTTGGCTTGCATCTCTGCCTCCATCATATGGCTCCTTCTTCTGGTTTCTTCTCCTGCTCAGTTGTCTATGTCTCTCTCCAGATTTCCTCCTTATAAGGACTTCAGACACAGAGGTTAAGGCCCACCTTGATTCAATTTGGCCTCATTCCAAACAGGATCTTCAAAGATCTTACAAATGAGTCCACACCTTAAATCCTAATAACATCTTCAAGGGTCCTAATTACAAATAAGTATTTTCCTATAGGAATGTAGATTGAAAGATCAACATGTCTTTTCTGGGGTACTTGGCACACACTAGTAATTCCAGTTTTTCATTGGCCTGCAGAGGAAAACAGTAGGAAAAGAAGTGCATCACACAGTACAAACTTGACTTGTCAAAATGAATAAAAACTGAACCACTGTAGTCATAATGGCATTAAACACACTGAAAGCAGAAAATTAATGTTGTGTATGTACAATGATTTGTTCTATAGTATTGTTTGTATATAATTTAACTGAGGTATATATGTAAATAAGAACTAAAAGAATAAGGAATTACAAAAGTCAGGTCAAAATTGCCATTTTCAGTTTTATGGAAAAGAAGTTCATTTACTCAACCTTGAAAAACATTAGAGTAAGGAATCCAGAGAAGGAAAAGTACCTTCTTGGAACAAAATCAAAGCTAGGAAGATTATAGTGTGGTAATAGGCTTTATAAATCAGTAAATAGAAAGACTGCTAGAATAAAGAGACTACAAGCTTTATAAATGATTTCTGATGATTGATTTGATGAGAAGAAGGAAAAAATGAAAGAAATGAAGGAAGGGAGGGATGTAGGGAAGAAGGAAATTTGAGTTCTATATTTCACTGGCCCTTATACGTGGAAATCAATCCTTTATCAAGTTTCTGTTTTTTCATTTGCATATTTAAATCACTTTATTAAGAATCAGATTGTTATTAATGAATATGCTATGAAACTAACATAATGGCATTTATTCTCTCCATTCAAATTTATATGCAAATAAAATGAAGGTAAAATGAAAGGAAAAAGATCTAATACAGATGTACCAATAGCTATTTTCTATTCTCTTCTTTTCGTGGTTGTGCTCTTGAGTTACATTTCATCCCCAATCACAGGTTTTGCTGGAAGGCTACTTGGTCTGAGAATATACATGTGAAGAAAAGTCAAATCATGTAAGTTAATTTCTGATTCATTAGTTATTTTCAAAATATGATGATTGCTTGATCAAATTTAAGTATGTTAGACAATTCATGTAAATTTACATGTATGTGTGTTATAAATATAAAGTCACACAAAAATTAGAGAAATGAGCACACACACACACTTGGAGCTATATATACGAATATAGCTCTGTATATATACATGTATATGAGTATATATATATGTATTTATATATTTTTGAATAAAATTAAATAAACTTTTCTCCATTGAATTTACTGAATGCATAGCTATTTTAATTCTTAGAGTCACATCCTGAGTCCTTATTTACAAGCAGTAGCATTCAATTAAAAAAAATTTCTCCAATTACTCCTTCCAAATCCAGTTCTGAGCTCTACGGATTTTGTCTCAGCAAGACAGCAGAGTGAAATGGAGTATTTTCACCTACATTCTGGTGTCACCAAAATTTTTCAGTCGGTAAAATTTTTTTTTTCTGTATCATTGCTAAGATATTTATGTTCTCGTAATCAGTATTTTGTAACATATTCATCTACTTAGTTTCTTTTAAAGCATGTAAGTTAGAGAATCATGTTAAAAGATTAAAATATACCTTAAGATACACAGATAACTATTAACAGTTGCTTGTGCTTCCCTTCAGTCACTTTAGTAGCTATTTATGTACAAATATGAACATTTGTACATTTAGACATTTTGTTTCTATTTGTTTTTCTTTTTAACGTCAGAAGTATTAAGTTTATATTCATCGGTCTGTGGATTGCTCTTCTCATTTAACACTGCAACTGTGAAATCTTCATCGGTATATTTTTTAAACGGCTTCAGAATTTTTAAAATATGGATGTACAATAGTTGCTTTTCTTTTTGATTGTGGATGCATCTTTAATGTATAATTAAGAAATATCAACATTGATTATTTTCGTTTTAGCTTTCAGTATTTTTAACTAAGTTTAAACATTTCCTTCTAAGTATCATGTTTGCTGTGCCATACAAAGTTAATGCATAATAAAATTATTAATTTTAATTAGCAAGGGTATCAGTAACAGTTTGAACAATGACAATATAACAATTTTTAATGAGAATATGTAAATATATAACATTAACATATTACCTAAAATTAAGTCCTCTTTTTTTTCCTGGCATAAAACTCACTTGCATTTTATTATTTCCCTAAAATACTACAGAATTTTATTTATCAATATTGTATTCAAGGCTTTTATCAGTGATGCTCATAAATAAAATTATATCTTGCATTATTTTTTTTCCAATACAATTTTCTCATATTAAAAGTCTATTTAAAAGGTTACCATCTTTCTTAATGATCTTAGGAAAGTAAAATAATGGTAATATTTTTTCCTTAATAACGAATACAGCTATAAAATCTTCTGGACCTGGCACATTGTTTTTTGCTGTCACCTTGTTGACAACTTTCACAACTTATGCTGTTATTATATTCCCTTTAGATATTTGTTTTTGATCTCCTTTTGGGTCAGCTGTACTATAGACAAATACAAGGCTGCTTTAACCTTCTCTGCATTGACATAATATAACCAAAGATCTTTGCAAGAATTTTCTCAATGCTGAGGGAAAGAATATATTGACTGTGAATATCATAGCATCCAAATTTATATTCATACATAAAGGTAAAAGGCTGAGTGCTGCAATCTGGTGGGGGGTGGACATCTGAATTATAGTTCCCATGAGGCCATTTGCAGAAAAAATAAAACATAACAATATCCAAATCCTGATAGAAGGTATTTATATAAATTTCTATGTCTTGAGATGTTCTGAGTAAATTTATTGTAACTCTCATTACTCGATGTGAAAATCCTGAATTTATGTGGTGTCATTTTTATGTTTTCAAACAACTTTCATATTTACAATCTTGGAAGAATCGAGCATCTTATTCAAAATCAAATGAGATTTGTTAGCAAAGGAAACACTAGACTCGTGGCTTTGTGACTCCAGTTTTAGGGTCTTTCCAAAGGGTTCATTTCAAAATGAGGAAGCTGACAGACCATACCCTGGCTGATGGGTCTAAAACTGGTTGGATTGACAAAGATATATTGGTTGCTCCTGAGAAGGGACTCCTCCTTCCTCAGGAATCTAAATTCTCTCCCTCTGTGGCAGAGAAAAAAAATCAGGTAGTGATAGTACTCTAGTAATCTCGTCCAGCAATCAGCCCACATTTTGGGGGGGCTAGAAACAGATTTAATTATTAATGAATCACCTGATACAAAAGAGTGAGAATATTCAAAGGCCATAGTGAAATATTGCTTTGTCTCAAATGGTAGGTAGAAAATTAAGGCACAATGCATGGTTAGGATACATGAGAAAGCAGCTGAGGTGTGAAAAATAGAAAAGGTGTTTTTTTACATGTGCACATACATACATACATACAACTGTATCTTGATGTTGGAGCCAACCTAGCTTTTTATATTCACTATCACCCTTAATATCGTTCTATGAATCCCTGTCTCTTGCGAATATGATTTTAGATAAACTGTCATTCATGGTGGCACTTCAGGTACTAGTATCATATTTTAAACTAAAAAGTTAAAAGTTTAAAACCTTACATGAAAAAAGTTAAAATAATAAAAAGGAAGAAATTGTTCACTCTTCCCACATAATAACAAATGTGTCTAAAGAATTGTAGTGCAATAGAATATTTCAGAACAAACCAGAAAACCACATAAAGACAAGGAATAAGGCTTTTTAAAAATATAGTATTAGCCTGTGCACAATACAAATAAGTGAAAGAATATAAGGATATTGGAATAATGCTTATTTTTTTCTCATCAGGTATTTCCCATCTCTTCTAATGATCTCACTCTGTTCAGAAATTAAATAATACACCATGGCTTCAGTTCCTTGACGTTTATTTTTACTCATTTCTCAAATTCTCCATGGATTTTCACAAAGAATGTCTCCCCAGCTTAGATTCCTAGAGTGTCACATGTGAGTCCTGGTCCCTTCATCTTTTTATCAGTGGTGGGATTAACTCAGGTTTGCCTTTGCGTCTCTCTCCTTCTCTCTATTTCTTTCTCTCTCTCTGTCTTCCCTCCCCCATTCTCTCATCTTTTTTTTTTTTTATTTTATTTTAAGATTTTATTTATTTATTGATTTATCCCCCCCTTGCTGCTTATGCTCGCTGGGTCAGCTAACCATGCCGTGCAGGCGGGCTTTGCCTTCACCAGGAGGCCCCGGGAACCGAACCCGGGGCCTCCCATATGATAAACGGGAGCCCTACTGATTGAGCCACAGCCGCTTCCCTCATCTTTTTTTTCTATTTTTTATTTTTGAAGAAACTTTAGATTACATAGATATTACAAAAAAAAAAAAAAAAAAAATAGGGGATTCCCATATGCCCCAGCCCCCCTCCCTTCCCACACTTTCCCACATCAACAACATCCTTCATTAGTGTGGCACATTTGTTACAATTGATGAACACATACTGAAACATTGCTACTAATCATGGCCTACAGTTTACATTATAGTTTAGACTCTGTCTTGCACAATTTTGTAGGTTATGACAAAATATATAATGGCCTGTATCCGTCACTGCAATGACATGCAGGACAATTCCAATGCCCCGAAAATGCTCCCATATTACACTTATTCTTCCCTCTCCTATCCCTCAGAACTTCTGGTGGTCACTGCCTTTACATCAATGATGAGTTCTTCCATTGCTAGAATAATCATAAGTCTATAGTAGAATAATTCTCTCATCTTTAATCCTGGTTAAACCAGGGTAGTTGGTTAATAGCCATTTGCTACCTAGTTTCCATTGAAAACAAGACTGAAAATATAAAGCAACAGTAAAGTAGATACCCTGAAATGATTCGGGGGCAGGATGGGAGAAGAGTTGCTTAGGATTCTGGAGGGGTGCCTGATATCTGGATTCCCTGGCCCATGCATGGCTTTCACCTGAGGCTGACGGTAGGGGAGAGAAAAATAAAGTGTTTTTTATTATGAATGAAGAATGGCATGTAATTTGTGGGGTTGAGTACAAAATGAAAAGTCAGAAGTCTTTCCCAACGGAGGAAAGAAGAGATTTTTCTCTCTGGACCTCCTCTGGTATTTTGTTTTTGGTGTTTAATGAGGTACTCCCCCACGCACAAGACACTCAGCGGGCAGGGGAGGACCTTCCCAAGAGCAGGCACCTCACCCTGCGAATTTGTGGTGCCCCAGGCCCCTTGAGTGTGCGGGCTGTAGCTGTCGCTGAGGGCAAGGAAGCAGGCCACTGAGAACCCATCCTAGGGAGGTGGACAAGGGGCATGAGGCGGGACAAGCTCACTTCACTCAAGTTGAAAGATAACATTTCCAAGAATTTCAAAGTGGCAGTCAAGGAGCATCCAACCAGAATGCCACTAGACTGGCCTCCTATCTATGAAGCCCGCCCTGCTGGTGGTAATTATTGGTTAAGGATGTAATTCCAAACAATATGCACATTCTGTTAAAGTTGCTAAATTTCCTGATCTATAGTAATGTATACTTGTTTGATATTCTTTTTCTCATAAAATGAATTAGTTGATTGCATTTTTTTTTATTGTTAGCAGTAGTTTTCTTTTTTTTTTAAATTTATTTATTTTTTATTATGGGTAAAAATCAAAATTTTCACAATACATACCAATATTTGTAAAATGATATATAAATATATACGCATATATGTGCATTTGCTTACAAAAATATTATTTATATATATATAAATATATTTTAAGAGGTACTTAGATTACCGAAAATATTACACAGAACCCCCTGGGATTCCCATGTTGCCCACCTCCCACACCTCCCACCTGCATATTTTTAGTGTGGTTTATCCTACACTTAATTTGTCACAATCAAGTTTGGACAAGAAATAATTTACTTACTCTCTCTAATTGTGTGTCTCTGTAGAAGAAATGCATGTGTATAATTGTAATTAAAATATTCTTATACAAATATATGCATGCATATGCATGTGTTATGTATGCCAATTTGCATATTCCTCAGAAGCATTGCTAAATAACTTTCTGACCTAGAAGTGATTTTTGGCTCCCTGATGTTGGCCTGGCACAGAAATTCAGATAGCCTGTAATTTTATATATTTTTATAACATTATAATTATAATTTATGTATATTTATGCCTTTTATTAATTATTGCATAAACCTAAGCAAATTAGAAATTGTATGAGGTTTATTTCTACAGTGATTCTCCCCTTCAAATGTTCTTTTATACAGTATATTAGAATATTATGTTTCTCTATATTTTTCAGTGAAAATACTGTCTCTGAGACTTTCCAAGGTAAATCAACTGTCCTTCCTCTTTTGTTGTCCTCTCTCACTTAAATCCCTTCCCCAAACTCCCTTCCCAATTAACCCTCCCCCACTTCTTACATTTTCCCTTGTACTACTTGCCTTTTTGGCAAATGAGTTTGAGTCAATCTTAAGTAACTTAAAGTTTCTTGTGTATTTCCAGTGGTTTTCCCAGTAGCTGGTACATAATTTCCCTCTATTTCCAAAGTTGACTAAAACAACCTGTCAAGGAGTTTAAAACTCAACAAAAACTTGTAGAAGTGAACAAATCTTTTCAATATTTAGTCACTTTGCTTAACCAGGCATTCTATTCTCTTCTCCTTCTTTTCCTATCTTGAAGTGATTTAATTAACTAGAGCTTTAAAAACTATTAATTAAATGATTCTTATGGGATACTTATATTATTCAATCAATTCAGACTGGGCAGTCATTTATTAATTGGCTCATTCATTTCATACATCATACTCTTTTTAGCTTCATATCCTGTGGAAATATTTTATGGAAAGTCATACTTTTCCACATTCTATTTTATTTTCCTTCCACTCCAAAGCCATGGAAAGACATCTGCTCCATACTTTCCCTTAGTCAAACTGTCTCTTTGATTCCCTCACCACCCTCCTGGAAACTTGCTTGATTTTTGCAAAAGCTGCCAGCATAACTTGCCAGCTTCCCATTTCTGTTTATTTTAAATATGGAAAAGTAATTGAAAATGTCATTCTTATTACATTAATTGCCAACTAATTTAAGTTAATTTGACCCATGTAAAAATGGCAATTATGTTTAAATATGTGAGCTGGAAGTTAAGTCTTATAGAGATTTATTATTTGTAGTTTCTTTTGTTTGTAATTGGCCATCACACTCTGAAATTTTTTTAATAGGACTTGAACTTAGACACAACTTTTTATTTTAAGAGTTTTATTTTTCTGCTTATGAAATTTCTTAAAATTAGAAGTCAAATGTACAAGATCTATCAGGTTCTATTAATTTCTCTTTGTCTCCTGCCATTGTTCTACTTTTTTTTTTTCTGTTCCTTAACAAGGAAATGTGAAATATATGATGGTCTTGCCTATACTATTTATAATAGGATGCCGTACACTTAGCTTATTCCAGATCTGTCAGCAGGTCCTTCAAAATTATAACCAAAATGACTTTAATATTAGCTTCTTTATTTGATATCTAAAGTATTTAGAGTAAGTCAGGCCTTCTTTTAGTTGGAATGCTATCATAGACTTCTAGACTATATTTGGCTTTCACCTTTACTTTTTACCTATCAATAGTCTTTTAGGGCTGGGGAACCAAATCTCACTTATAAGTAATTGCCTTTAAGGAATTTTGCAATTGCTGACTTTTAATGTTTTCAGGAGAACCTTCACAGGGATTGCTCAAACACTCCAGTTTTTCCTATACTATATTTTGCAGGTTATTTTTTAAAATTCTCTAACAATCGTAACTATTTACCAATGGAAACTCTTCAGTATATATATTTGAGCAATCCTCCTCTTAAATTATATGCTAATAACCCCTACATTTTATAAATGCCCTACTGAGAGTCAGGCAATTTATCGGGTATCTCTCTTCCTTGGAAGTAATTCTGCTCAGTGTTGGTTTTCTCATTTTACAAATGCTCACAAGTGACCTGCTCAAGGTCAGCGAGCTGATAAATGATGGAGATGGTATTTGTGCTCAGTATTTTGCAGTCAAATATTATGCGGTTAAGGAAGTGGGTATAGCTCAGTGGTTTGTGTGCCTATTTCCTGCCTGCGAGGTCCTGGGTTCAATCCCTGGTACCTTCAGAAAAAAAAAAAAGAAAAAAGAAAAATACTATGCTGTTAGAGTTCATGTTTGCATTTGAATAGGTAGAAGTTACTTTTGTTTCTTTCTTCTGTTTTTTTAAAAGCATTTGTGAAGTTTTCATTTCAGGTATATTTACCTTCTAATTTGGTAAGGGGCTTATACGTTGGTTTTGTGTGGTTAATTGAAAACTGGATGGTCCTTGCCTGTACTTCCTCTTTCCAAACTTTGTGAAGACCTCATTGATAAAATAATATTTGCCAGCGAGCTAGTTTTATGCTATTAGTAACCTACAGTTTAACCTGGAGTGTAATTTCCACTTAATTACCTTTAATTCTTATATCAAGAAAGGGCATAACTATGAACACAAGTATGCTTTCTAGATCTCTGAAGATTTTCAGGTTCCTTAGGTTACAAACAAAGTCTCAAGCATCCTGACAATCTGCCATGATTATTTTCTCTTTACTATAGATGTGCTGTGATCAGATGATAGGTATGGAGCAAATAAAAATGGTGGTCAAATATTTAAGCATGAATTAAAAAGAAAAATACAGGCAAAGTTCATTCAATATATTAAAAATGGAGTTCCCAAAGAAGAAAAACAAATGATGGAAGGGAACAAATATTTGAAGGTATTGCTGCCTCATGACTCAGCTAAATTGAATCTGTTATAAAATGTCATTAATAGCTGTGTTTATTCTTCCCAGGTGATTAGGGCACCCTCAAATCATCCTATGTACATGTCCTTATTCCTCTTTGTAGGCTGTGAAACCCTTGAAAGCCTTAATTTTCTACCTACTTTTTGGGACAAAGCAATATTTTACTACGCCCTTTGAATATTTTCATTCTTTTGTATCGGGTGATTCATTAATCTGTTTCTGGCACAGAATATGTGGGCTGATTATTGGAAGAGATTAATAGAGTACTATCACTGCCTGATTTTTTTCTCTGCCACAGAAGTAGAGAATTTAGATTCCTGAGGAAGGAGGAGTCCCTTCTCAGGAGCAACCAATATATCTTTGTCAATCCAACCAGTTTTAGACCCATCAGCCAGGGTATGGTCTGTCAGCTTCCTCATTTTGAAATGAACTCTTTGGAAAGACCCTAAAACTGGAGTCACAAAGCCACGAGTCTAGTGTTTCCTTTGCTAACAAATCTCATTTGATTTTGAATAAGATGCTCGATTCTTCCAAGATTGTAAATATGAAAGTTGTTTGAAAACATAAAAATGACACCACATAAATTCAGGATTTTCACATCGAGTAATGAGAGTTACAATAAATTTTTCCTGTTTACTTTATGTTACTATTATTGTTACCTTTATATTTTCATTCCTAGTATATAAGCACATGGTAGGAATTTAGGAAAAACTTTGTTAAATAAATAGTCAATTAGATATATGTTTGAATTGAAAGCTCAGAACAGTGATACCTAGTTTAAGTGCCCTAGAGTAATTGTGAGGGACTGAAATAATGTATGCAAAAGAAAATGACAAAATGCAAATTGTCCTTATACTGGAAGATTTGATTATGCTTCCCCACTTTTGAAGCAGAGCTGTTTCCATATATGTAAAGATTACCCTAGTAGTAGAAAGCTGTCTTAGAAGTCTAGGTAAAACACTCTGGAAATGTTTGTGAAAAAGTCATAAAATTATATCTAAAGATTAGTAACCAGCATATTTTAGTATTGTTTACTGAAGTCTATGGAATTTGTAAACTTTCTGAGTCAAATCAGCAGCTTGATAAATGACTACCCTTGGCTAGTTTGGAAAGATTGTATCCCAGGTTCACTGAAATTAAACCAGTCACACAACACTGGTTGGTCTTGTGTAAAAAGCAACATGAATTGGCTTACAGACCCATAATTTGTGGACAGTCTTGAAAAACTCTATTAGATCTCATAAAAATGGTTTTCAGCTGTTTATTGAATTTGAGTAATTCAAAAGCATTAAGGAAAAAAAAGAACAATTAAACTAAACAAGTTGAGGTGGATTTTCAAAACAAGGCAGCTGAAGTGTCCAAGGTAATCTCAGAGGCAAATATTAAAGGTAATTTTGAACTCCTAAGAGTGATCAGAACTTATAAAGAAAGGTAAGTTTTAATATTTACTTTTGGTTTCTACTCCAATAGCTGATATATGATAGAACAGATGTATTATCATTCCTGAAAATATGCCTGCATCTGTCATAGTCCTGAACTGTTCAATTATCACTTTATTCATGCACATCATTTTACTGTCATTTTACTATGATTTCCTAGAGCTTCCTCAAGCAAACATCTGTATATTTTGAAACAACACTCTGCTAGATTGGTGTTCTCATGCTTCCACTCCCTTTCGAATGCCCTGCCACTTAATGGGAGATTTCCCAGGGAATAGGACAGCACAAAAATGTGTGGCAAGATCCAAAATATTGTCTACTTTATTATAAGAGAAAGCTGATTCGATTTCCCCACGGCTCGTGTCAATTATTTAAAGGTAGGAATGTGAAGAACCAACCATGTGCATAGGTGCTCACCAGGAGTCAGTTGTCTCTGAATGAGAAAATCAATTTAACCATTTGAAGTGTATGACCTGGTCTCCAAAGGTCAATAATCAGTTCCAAGTAACCTAGAAATCTGTTATTTAGTGGCTCAGAAAATTATTTTATAATGAATGTTTTAATATAGCATAACTATTATAAACTGACTGTGTATGTATGTATAATGAGAGAGAGAATTGCATATATAAGCAGAGCCTAGAGAAAAATGCTTGGCAAACCAGATTTTGTCAAAATTTCATAACCCCTCTCTCCCAGTACTCATACCCCACACTGAAAGTGCTATCCAATATCAACACCTTTCTTTCTAATTAAAAAACAATTGAGCTTAATCTTGTTTTGAAAATCTTTTTATCTTAATGACCTGAGCTTATCTGAGACACTTTGAAGTGTGTAAATAATATTGTATAAAATCTTAGTTTCTAAATTCAGATTATAATATCTTTATATTTAACTTTTATGTCAGAACGAGATTTTCTTAAATTTAAGTGCTCATGGAAATGGGCATAAAATAAACGTCTGATTTAGTGGGTCAACACATGCAGGTAATAAAGCAAATTGGACTGACACATTTCCCAATCTTCTTAGTTACAGCAAAGCTAGGAGAAGACTCAGATATCCAAACATCTGTCCTATTTACATCGTGGCATTCTTCATAGAAGAATACATAGACTCTGCTTCTCCAGCTAGTTGGACTATATCTGAAGGTTATGTCTATGTAGTGACCAAATAATTTGTTAAATCATTCTCATGATATTTTGACTCTATATAAAGGGAAAGAAAATTAGGCAGTTTTCATTTGTGGCTAAAATGAAAATCCTGATACTTTTTTGGGGGCCCCTGTTATGTTTTTCCAGGGATTCAAGGAATGTTCCACACTCTCTTTCAGGTCCAGGAGATGATATGTGATTCTATGATGGCGTGAAGCTGACTTCTGGGAGGCTAACAGATAGCTTGGGGAACTGTGGATATGCACTGGATTTTCTAAAGGATTTCTCACTGAGAATAGGAAAGGGTTTCTGAGAGGCAGGAGAAGGGAAAGTAAGGGAAGGGGGCTTGTCTGCAGGAATATCAAGATTACTCTGGATTTTTTCATACTACACATGCCACCTGTCCCCCTTCCCCATCCTGCTCTGCCACACACACATACACACATGTGTTACTGTTAGTGCCACTTGTAAAGTGTATTATATCCCTTCTGAGAGTTGGATTTGTGGAGATGGAATATGAGAATCAATGATGTACAGATAATGACAGAGTGGTATTAAAAACCAAATACCAGATTAGAGGAAACTGTGCCCCCATCTGTGTGAAGTGGAGCGAGTTACTAGCATATTGCCCTGATTTTCCCTACCTGAAGAATTAAGAGCTGGAAGTTAGCAAATTGTAAATGGCCCTGACACCTCTACTTTTCTGTACTATTCCCTATAGGATTGAATCAAGATTTAAAAGTCTGCAATTTTAGTATAATTCACCAAGCTCAAATAGGTAGCTATATTCAAGCTAGATTTTTGGTTGATATTTGAGCATTTTTGGAAGAGACTTCATTTGCTTTGTCTTTTAATTAATCCCCACTCATTCTGTTTCTTACCTTAAACCCTCAAATTTGAAATATTTTACTTTAAATAGCCTAGTTTATGCTTGATTCTTCATTATCATGTCAGTCATATTTCAAGCACCATTGTCAGATATTTTCTTTTTTTATATGCATAATGTGTTTGAAGATTCTTTTAATCTCATTGCATACTGTATAGCATGATTATTATTAACACTCCATAGTTAACTGCTTATTTTGTTTCTTTGCTTTCAGTGATCTTTTTTTTTTTTTTTCTCATGAGCCACATTGATTCTTAAGCACTATACTGCTGGAGGCATTTGATATATATTCTGGACAAAGATCCAGCTTCGGAGAAAATAATAGAATTTTTCCAACTAGCTCAATGAATGTTAGGAAACGTACTTTTATGCCATAAGCAGTGCCCATCACATTAAGAAAAATGTTTGAATTTGTCAGTCTCAAAACTTCCATAACCTTGAGAATCATTTTACGATTTTGTTCAAATTAATGTTTCATTCACTTATCCAAAATAATGTCTGCTCAATTTAAAACCATGATCATATAAAATTCCTTTATTCAGATGCATTGCCCTATTGTAGAAATGCAACAAAATCCCCTGGATTAAGATTCAAAATAGATGTGTCAGCGAGGCTTATTGTCCAACAAACTGTTCAGAACAGGCACCATGCAAATGGACTTCTATTCTTGACAGTGACTGCTGCTTTAAAACAATTTGTGGGGAAGTAATCACATGCTGAGCAAAAAGGCCTGCCTATGGAGAATACATGAGGCTCAAGAAAGTAGCCAAGAATTGAGCAGAGGAAAAAGGCTAAACTGATTTTGGTCATTTCCTATTTGGAGCACATCTGTCCTTCAGGCTTTCCCTGAAACGTACTGTGTTTAGACACGGTGCATTCCGATCACGTTTCCGTCTCTTCTCCTAGCTCACAGAGTGGCTGGAGGACCCAAGGTCCCAGCCTTGTAATGGCAGCTCGCCCTTGGAACACCTTGGGAGCAATGAAGTCATAGAATCTTAGTGTTTGCTGAAGGCTCTGATATTCTCTATTCTATTCTTCCACCCCCAAGGAGAAATCCATACTCAAATATCTCTAACAAATGGCCAACCAGGCTCCAATTGAATGCTTTCTGTCACAGTGAGTTAACTAGTCAATCATTGGAAAGCTCTTAATGTAAATCAGTCCTTCCTGATTTCACCCCAGCACATCTCTGCCAATTCAAACTGTTGATTGTTGTGTTTCTATCCTCTGTGCAAACCACAATCTTTTCACCATATTTAAAAAGTTAAAAAACACAGTCATGACTCTATTAATTTGTTTCTGATCTACATTAAAAAGTCAAATTTCTTTCTGTTACTTCTCATAAAGCCTCATAATCAGACACCTTATGATAACAATTTTACACATGGTGTTGTGAGAGCTAACTCCCAAATCTATCTTGAGACTATAATAATTGAAAGAGACAGAACAAAATCCTCATTGATCTTTCCAACATTGAAACTACGGGTGGTCTTGTTATATGGTAATTAGTGTTATTATATACAGTTGGTCCACTTTTCAACTTACCCTTACACATTGTCAAAACAAATTATTGATTAGGCTACTTGCAATGACATCCAAAGGACATTCATTACACATCCTTCATTTGTATGCCATAATAAGCACTATAAAGTAAATACAAGAAACAATCAAACCAAATAGAACTAATTTGATAAGCACACCTGCAAGTTTACTTTAAAACCTCTAATTTTGCTTCCATAAAATTCACAGATACATGTGGTAATAATATTTAGAAAAATCCTATTCCTTTATGGTAACCTTCTATTTTATGAAGGAGATGATGACTTAGAGTAAAATGGCTACATGCATTTATTTGCTTTACTTCCTGAATCTCCAGTATAATAACATGAAAGGAAATAAAATGGAATGAACAATTCCCCCATACTCCAAAGAAATAAACAAACAAGATCAGGACATAGCAATGGGCAAGACATTAAATGTGTTTTTAGAAAGTATGTGGAGGAATGGTAACTGACTTTGCAAGATGGAAAAGTCATTTCCAAGTGCCTATAGATCTAGATAGACAATTTGCCTGCAAAACTTCTGAGAAGTGGTGGGCATGGGGTACCACAGAAAACAAGCCGAACTGATAACAGGGTAATTGTTTACAAGGTAATACATAAACATTTTAGATTTTCACCTTCAATCTTATGGACACAGGTGACAGAGAAGGGAGATTTAACATCTTGTGAAATTGAACCTTACTGGGCCCAGAAACTAGGTGTTAAAGTAGTATTTGGCTGGAACTTGTGAACAGCATGATGGAGTTAAATCTGTAAGCATGACAAAGAGACAGAGTCATTAAAAACAAGCAAGCAAACAAAAAACTTAGTATTAGGAATACAGATAATAGCCAAATAAAAGAGCAAGGCTGTATTAACTAGACTTCCACCAACTTAAATAAGGGTGATGATAACAAGTTGTTTTTTATGCCAGGCAATATATATGTATGTGTACTTTATTTTTGTTTTATGCAGCACCTTATAACAAAGCAGTGTAGGTATAAATATGAATTTTTAAACCATGCTAAGCAAACAAACACAGTGCTGAATTAAACATGGTGGGAATAGGAGGGTTGACAACAAGTATAGGCCATATTTTAATATTAATTTGCTTGTGGTTGAGCATCCTTTTCTGACAAACGCTAGATACAAGGCAAATTTTTCACACACCTAGATGCCCTTCTTTCCCAGTGGATCTACATGATGTTAGAGGCACACAGTCTCTGTCTTCCAAACCTTCAGCATGCTGGGGAAAGTAACTAGATTATTTTGCATTGTTCTTACTTGTGCTGCTACTTGGATTGTAATTGGAAAAATTGTTTTGCTTTATTTATTCTTCCTCAGTAAAATGATGTTATCAAGAAAAAAGCACAACCCTTTATAAGAACAAATGCAATATCTGAGTTACTATATTACATTTTATAAGAATCACAATGACACTCTCTGTCCCTTGGAACATTATGTGTTTGTCAAATGAAGGGGAATGTGCATCGGCCATAATTCAATTTCTCCCTATGGTTGCCTAGCTGTGAATAAGTTCTCAGTGACTTCAACGAATAGTGTTTCATTAAATCATAAACTGTCTTGGTTCAATTACCTTGAACCAAAGTGTTAAACAAAGAGAGGAAGAAAAAATAAAAGCTTAAAAGTTATATTTTTTCTCTCTAATTGTGGTTTCTGTTTACCAAATACCTATCTTAGGCATGTGAATTTCCATCATCAGATACCATTTTTTTAAATTCCATGAAACAAACACACATCCATAGATGTGTACACTTTGCGCTGGAACTCGCTGTGTAATTCCTGAGGTGTGGTCGAAAACGGAGATGTGGGTTTCCTTGTTCAAAATGGCGACCACGGATCACTTACCCAATAGCAGGGTCTCTCTCAGTAGAAGGTCAGGTGATACTGCACAGGTCACAAACCCATGAAGTTGGCCATGCTTGATGTCGTTTCCTCTGTTTTTCTACAAAGCTAGTCTTTCCTTTCAATTCCACAGTAGGAAACTGGAAAATTTATTTGTTTTTTTTTCACACAGGCAAATTTTTTTTCTGATTGGCAGATTACCTGATAAAGGCATTGGAGTGGGGTTATTCCATTTTTAAGTACATTCCAAAGTAATCTCGCTAACCAAGGATAATCCTTATTGTGGAATATGTCATTTACTAGACAAAAACTAGTAGGTGTTTAGGTTTGTGTTATAATTCTGCACAAATTAAATGTTAGGAAACAGCACACTTTTAACATATTTTTGATACATTTTTTAAGGAAAATTTTATTGAAGTATATCATTCATTCATGAATGTATTTTTGATGATACATCCTTATATTCATTGTTGGTGATTTTTCTTTTTAAATAAGGGGAATTAATATAATGGTAAATTGGCTTGCTTTGGCCATTGACTAGCTAAATTCATACTTGTATCAATTTGTATCCATGTACTCTGTGAGACATAAATTCTGACTATTTTTAGAAATATAGATGCAACCCTTTTTTATTTATTCACCTGCATGTTTGTGAAAACATATAAAGCACTAAAATATAAATGTAAAACAAACTTACATGTCCATAGGAAAATTGAGAGTTAAGGAGGAAAGAGAATTTTCTTACTCTCTAGTCTGTCTATTGTGTATTATTTTTATTTTGTTTTCTTGGGGCTTCAATTGGAAAATTGAATTAATATATATGATACAATTGTGTTTCTTTTGATACATTTATTATTCGAAGTAATTGTAGGCTGTTTTAGTTTCCTAGGCTGTTCAAAGCAAATACCATGAAATGGAATGGGTTAAAACAATGGGAATTTAATTGCTCACAGTTTTGAGACTGGGAAAATGTCGAAATCAAAGCATTATCAAGATATGCTTTCTTTCCAAAGACAGGCAGCTAGCAATCCTTGACTGCTCTGTCACATAGGAAGGCACGTAGCACATCTGCTGGTCTCTCCCTTCTCTTCCAGCTTTTGTTTATTTCAATTTATTGCTTCTCTCTCTCTCTCTTCCTGAATTTCAGTCTCTTATAAAGGACTCCAGTCATAGGATTAATACTCATCCAGATTGAGATGGGACACAATCTAACTGAAGTAACCTCCTGAAAAGCTTCTGCTTACAGTGGGTTCACACCCACAGGAATGGATAAGATGTAAGAACATTCTTTTCTGTAGTACCTACAGCTACACACCACCATATATGACAAATGAATATAGAAATTATATATTAAAATTATGTTTTAAATGGAAAAACTTTACTACTCTAAAATTAGAAATATATTTATGGCTAGATTAAAATGTTATTTTAAGTTAAATTTCTAGAAATTTTGAAGTTTTTGGTAATTAAAAAACCATCTGATTATCAGTAACTTACTTTGGGGTAAGTAAACTCTTACTTTTGGGTTTACTTTTCCTTATGTGTGTTTGCTGATAAATCATTCATGTTTAGGTTGAGTAATTGTATTAAGTCAAAATTGGCATGCAATTTATTTAAAATATTTAAAACATATTGATGCTTAATTGCTTGAAGATGAAATGACATAAATGTAAGACATAATGTATTTACAGAGAGGGGAAATAACTGTTATTATGCAGTGTATTGTATTTGGGTCACTAAAAATAAAACATCCAGTCAGTAGTGTGATAAAAGTAATGTCGTCATTTATTTCTTCTTATGTAAGTTAAGTAAAGTAGTAAAGAATCTAAATGTCAGATGGCATTTCTGCACGACAAAGTCCTTAGGTATCAAGGACCTTCTCAGCTCACTGCTCTGCTGACTCCAGTGTGTCCCTCGTCATTACATTACATGATGGCAGCAGCTGCCTTCCAGGCTACATGATGAGGGTAGTGGTGAAGCAACAACAGTAACAACAGCAAGGAAAGCTGACAGCTCTCTTTTAAAGAGTGTCTCTGACATAGCCACAGGACCCTTCCATTTATATTCGAAGGACTAGAACTGAGTCACAAAGTCATCTCCAATTCAAGCGAGGTTTGGAAATGGTGTCTTTAGTCTGCCTTGCCAGGCATCTGCTAAAAATTTATATTATTATGGACAGAAAGGGTGAATGTATAATGGGGAACAACTTATATTTTTCTGTCACAGTAACTTCCTAGGAGCTCAAGAGATATCTTAGAGGGATGCTATTGTAGTAGGCTATAAGAATTCAGAAGCAAATTGGAGTAAAGATTTAAGCAATTGTCTTTAAAAGTTTAAGAAAATGAAAAGGATAATGACAGGACAGACTGTGTGCGTATTAAGGAAATGGACTTGGAGTTCTAATGGATAAAGTCAACAAAGGCTTGGCATAGATAAGAGCTTGGTACAGAGTAATACATCTTCCTGAGGAGACCTGGACTATTTCAGAAAATAGGTATCCAGCTATCCCCACCCACATCACCCAAATGCAAATGTTTTATGTTGGCTGCGTGCTCAACATTATTTCACTGTCAGGAAATGAATTGGGTTTAAGAAAAGATGCCCAGAAGATTGGAGATTGTTGAGCCAGGCAAAGAAACTGAGGCTAAAGCATGGCTTTCAACCTGCTCTGATATTGTATGACACAAGGCAGCCTGCACTTTCTTAAACTTGAAGAACTATCACCCAAGAGCTGACCACATGCTTATACTGGGGTTGCTGTGACTTTATTAATAACTTTTTCTGACTGAATGAATGAATAAGTGAAGCATTCATTAATTGATTAATACATTTTGAATTGGAAGATAAAAGAAAATTTGATATACATTCAGTTTTATAAGCAGCCACTGGAAAATATAAATTCATATGAAATTTGCTGTCTGTCACTGTTTATAATTTTCTATGATGCTGATTTGTGAAAAATGCTCTCATGGCATTACCTCATAGTGTTCTGTAATGTTCTGGTCATCTAATATCAAGTTATTAAAAATAAATGTTGGAAGAATGTTAAGTGTGGATATGGACAGAAATTTGATGGGAAATGTTCAGTCTTCTACTTATTGACCTCCCTGCAATGTCTTAGATAGGTGAACTATATGGAGCTATGAAACTATTGACTCCTCCATCTGGCAGTCCTTTCCCACACTTGATTTTCATAATATTGACATCTTTCACAGGTTAACCCATAGAAATATTACATTCCTTGCATCTAAAACTAAGCTCAGGTTTTGTTCATATCTGTACTTTTTCCTATTGACCAAATATCCCAATCCAGAAGCCTGGGACTCATCTTTAGTTTGTTTTTCTCCTTCACTTTTCATATCAGATTAGACTCCAACATATATTGATTTTGCCATTTTAAAGTCTTTATTTCCGTTTCTTTGCTTTCTCATTACCTCATCATAATGCTTTATTAATTATTCATTTGACTTAATACAAAAGGGATAGAACTATAATATTTGCTTCTTTCTTAAACCCACAGCTTCCAACCTTTAAGTAGTCATTTTCATAGTTCCACAGGAGCTCTTTCTTAACGGTGAATTTGATGCCCCTTCCTCTTTAGATTATTCACTGTTCCTTATTTCCTCTAGGAATAATTCCCCAAGATTTTGCTTGAAATAACAATAATTAGATATTTGCTTACAATGTCAGCCTCATGTTTAACATTTATCACCTTCAAAAACTAGTTCTAATCAGATTGAATTTGAGTAGCTGTATTTAAGGATCAATGCAGTTGGAAAAGTCCAGTTATGGGAACAGTTACCTGGAACTTCAGGGATGAGACTAAGTGAATGTTAGTCATTAGTTACGATGAGGACAGAGAGGACCAAAATATCCTAAGAATTAAGAATGTGGAACTTTGGCCAGGACATCTCCTGGTCTTCTCCTTGTTTTTGTAACCCAGTTAGGACATGGTCTATGGCAGTATCCACAAGACCCAGTGTGCCAGGGACAAGTGGACAAGGCTTCACCAGGTCAGAATCATCCAGAAAGATCATATACAATTGCTCATCCTGGCATTTTGTTTAAAAAGGAGTTCTATCGCATATTGTTTAAAACGGAGTTCTATTGCCAGTTTATCCATCTGTATTTACAACATCATAAAAGAAAATTATAACAATTTGAACACAGGAAAAAGACAGAAGAGAAGGCTAGGAAGGCAGTAAAATAGTCAAATTGGAGGTTCTAAAGAGATAAAATTAAGAAAATGAATATTAGAAGGACTACAAAATTTTAAAAAAGTAAAACTTTTACTTATTGAAAAGTTATTTGGAAAAACAATCCTTAAATACTAACTCTAAGCACAGGTATCTTTCTTATGTCTAACTTACCACCCTTTTTAATGGTTCTGAAAACTCTCAAGAGAATCAAAATATTCCAGCATGTCTAAATACTTATTGTGGGTAATTCAAACAGAATGTCAAAAAGACAAGATTCACACCCATGTCTGTTTACTTTAAATCCATTTCTGTGCTTTTCGAAATATATGTGTTTCTCCCTCCTAACTTTCAGGAGCAAAAGGAATTGAAAATCAACTATTTTAGTTCTCTACTACAATGCATATAAAATCTTCCAATTACCCAGGTAAGAAAACTGAGAATGTTAGAGACTCCTCAAAGTTATATAATTAATAAGCAATAGTTAAAAAATTACTGGAAGCTACAATATTTAGGAGTTTGTTCTTTCGCATCTTTCTTTTATCCTTTCCACCTGTTAACCTCCAATCTTTCATCATACAAAGCTTTCTATAAAAAATAACTTGTCAACCCAAGGCGTTTTGCCTTATATATCTTCCAATTATTCCATTCACAGGTACCTCAAACTTTTGTGCAGCTTATCTGCTTTGTAGATCTGCCTTCCTACCAGAAAATTTTCTATCTGTGGACTTTTTTCTTTTCTCATCCTACTTTTTCTCCCACCTACCACAGTCACACAGCAATCAAAAGGTACCCTCTTCTGTGCTCTAAGGATGCCTAATTGATAATATTTTATCTGGTTCAATCTTCCATGCTGATGTGTTAGATGTCAATGAACTATTGTTATGCTTTACAGAAAATACATTTGCATATCATCACGATCCACTAAAATAATGACTTATCACAAATTAAAACTATCAAAAGAGAAAGTCTCAAGGGACTTCCTAGTCATTCCAGGATAGAAAACACTTTTGCAAAAGGTAGGCATTCTCTCACTAAAAAATAAATTGTAATAAATAAAAATGAACCCACTAAGTCAATGTTAGGTAAAAGACAACTATGCCAGGCATTCCTTTTTCTCCCTTTTTCATCCCTTTCCCTTCGGCTAAATTCCATACTTGTCCTACTCCATTCTCCCCTACACCATTCTTCCTGAATCATTGCCTCTGACCCTGTTATTTATTCATTTATTTATTTATTCAAACATTGACAGTTCTGAGACTTTCCAGGCCCAGCAATCTGCAGGTCACTAATCAGCATATAAATTTCCCCAGCATTGACCTTGGAGTTCCCAGAACTACACACTCGGCTTCTCAATCCATATCCAGCAGGTCAATGTCCATAGTAAAGAACAATTCTAAATCTAGGGAGAAACTTGTTCATTTCAAAGGTCACATCATCTTCCCAGGTTACACTTTTGTAAATGCTATTAAATTGTTACAAAATATTGTATTGTATTGTTAAGAAAATAAAAATAAAAATAAAAATGGAGTGAAAGTGAAGTGGTCAGTAGAGTTACTCTAGATGCAAGCTGAGTGGCTAAAAAAGCTATATTGATTTGGGCACTCCAGTTGTGATACATAATATTTATCCTGGAAGACCTTTTCTTTTTTGTGAATTCCTTAAGTCTACACCAAAGCTACATCTTTAGGGAAGTTTCCCCTGACATCTTAAACATTGGAAGAAAGAAGACTGGCAGTGGGCACAGACAAACCTTGCGTTGAACCTCATTCTACCATAATCTTGTGAGGTTTATTTCATATATCTAACATAAATCTTGATAAATTATTAAATGGAAACGCTTACCTTACAGGGTTGTTTTAAGAATTGCGAACACCAGACTGAAAGTGTCCAGCCCATAAGAGATACTCAATAAACAAGTGGTAAGCAACCGTTTTTAAAAGTTACTATTTAGATCTTCAATCTATTAAGTTATTGAAAGACAACTAGAGGATAATCTAGGGACTGTATGTCTTGGTGATTTCAGTGGTAGATGAGGATTGTGGTTAATAATACAAATACAAGAATGTTTCTCAATTACAAGGTGTGGCAATTTGATGTAGTTATGAATTCCAAAAATGGATATTGGATTATGCTTGTAAATTGGTCTGTTCATCTGGGCATGATTAAGTTATGATTAGGGCTTTGACTGGGCCACATCAGTAGGGTGTTGAGCCCCACCCCTTGGTGGGTGGGGTCTCAAAGATAAAAGACATGTCAAAGGACAGAGTTGGAGTTTTGAGTTGGAGTTCTGATGCTGAGTTTTAATGCTGGAGCCCAGGAAGTAAGCATACAGAGGAGCATGGTCGTGAGGAAGATGAGAATGCCCCGGGAATAGAGCTGAGCTGTTCATCTGACAGTTCACAGCTGGCCTTGTAGAGAGAGGCAAAGCCTAGAGAGCCTCATAGTCTACAGCTGACTTTGTGGAGGAAACAGAGTAGCTTAGCCCAGAGAGAAACGCAGCCCTGGGAAGAAAGGAACCCAAGAAGCCTGAAGCCTGTCTAACGTCAACAGCTATTATGCTCCAACACGTGTCAACATACTTTCGTGAAGGAAGTAATTTATGCTTATGCTTATGCTTATGCTTATGCTTATGCTTATGCTTATG
>JAKSZT010054030.1:5500517-5553157 GCA_026826555.1 Tolypeutes matacus
TATGCTTATGCTTATGCTTATGCTTATGCTTATGCTTATGCTTATGCCTGGTAACTGTTGGCTTCCCCAAATAAATACCCTTTATGAAAACCAACCAATTCCTGGTATTTTGCATCAGCACCCCTTTGGCTGACTAATACAAAAGGTACTAAGAATATGGTGATACATGGGGAAAATGCAACTATTGTAAATTATAGACTAGAGTTAAGAGAAATATCATAATATTTTGGAGCAAAGTCAAAGTAAGTACTACATCAGTGGAATGTAGGCTTAGGGGATGTAAATATGATCTAGCGTTTTTTTTGTTTTGTTTTTTTTTTTTTTACATTTTCTTCATTAACAGAAAGACCTTGGCCATATCATTGAACCAATCTGTGCTCATGTATTCATCTTTCTGAGCACTGGAGAACAATTGAGTTCGTTTTTAGGATTAAATAAGGTAAATGTGCCTGGACAGGGTTTTTAAAGTAATGTTTCCATAATTTGTTAAGCTGCCTCTTGTTCATTAAATTATTTTTTGAAGTTGAAATAAAGTTTACTAATTTTGAAAATAAAAAGAGTTATCTTCCTATTATTATATTAATTAATTTACTGAGCCCCTTTTTAGGTCCCTTTGTTTCCATGTTGTTTGTTAATCAAGGCTCACTAGAAATAAAGTAAGAGGAAAGGATTAATTTACTAAAAAAAATATATGGGAGGTACAAGCCCAGAGTGATGAGGAAAGGAGAAGCAAATCAACAGAAGATATGATGGATATGATGCAAAGCCCTTCATTACTATCCTAGCTAAAATTTCTCCGTGAGCATTGATGAGAAACAGTAAGTGGATCAACATAAAGGATTCAGGTTGAGTTGAGAAAAGCACCACTGAAGAACTGTACTCAAGGAGAGGAGTTTTCTGTGCCAGGTTCCTACCTGCCTCCTAATTTTCAATGGTCAAAGTTCACCATGTGGGGCTGTAATCCCCTCCCCAGCTGAGGGATTGAATCATTTGGCTGTGCAGTGAATACTCCAAAATGGGATCCCATCCCCACGGTGCAGTGTTTCATGAAAATTTGAGAGGACATCACCTTGTTGAAGTTGGGTACTAACAAAGAGAAAATGGGAGGTGTTTGAGGGACTCTGAAAAAGCCCACCAGATTTACATTCCAACGCAGTGTCTCTTTTTCACTGGGCTGTGAAATGGCAAAGACTTTGTTCTTCTTCTTTTTTCTGTATTTCTGGTGCTTGGTCTAGTGCCTGGCACATAGTATCTGCTTATAATATAAACAAATGCGTGAATCAAAGAATTGCCCATATAGGCAACATCGTGATACCAAGGTAGAAAGTCTCTTACTTAATTCCTTCCAGGTGAAAAATGTAATAAAACAGTTACTCAGTGGATGATAATAGACAGCATCAGCTG
This sequence comes from Tolypeutes matacus, assembly GCA_026826555.1. Classification (NCBI taxonomy): domain Eukaryota; kingdom Metazoa; phylum Chordata; class Mammalia; order Cingulata; family Chlamyphoridae; genus Tolypeutes; species Tolypeutes matacus. Next base: position 5,501,922 of record JAKSZT010054030.1, read on the forward strand.
ATGAAAGTGTTAGATCCTTAATTAACATTAAGTGTTAATTTTTTTCACCAATTAATTGCAATCAAAGAATCATCTATCGCTTATAGTAATTGCCAAATTCACAGAGAGGAATGTAAACAAGGTGATCCAGCATGATATGAATGCATCTATTATACTTTACAACTTCAAGAAACATTACCTATGTCCTCTTTGCAAGTCTTTCTACATTTGTCGCCTCCTAAATTGCTTTCAGAACTCTTTTATCCTCTCTTTATATTCATTATTTCAGTATTTCAGCTGTAAAACCTTGGAGAAGAGCCCCAAAATGCCATGTAAAACACACCTTCCTGACCTTGACTGAATTCCCTTCACTGCTTTCAGGTTTATGAGATTTTGGTTGTTCCATTGTGTGTGTTTACATGTGTATGTGTATGTTTGTGAGAAGTTGCTAGGGAACATTTACAACAAAACTTTTTAAACAGCCTAACTTTTGCTCTGATTCATTATTTTACGAAAAAGACTTGTAATTCTATCAGATTGCATTGGGAAAAAAAATCTACCTTTTTTTTTTTTTAACATTTTAGAATCATTTAAGCCAAATATGGTTAAGATGCTTAAGCATCTAAATATGGTGTTTATTAGAATCAACTTCAGATTTCTGCAAAACTCACTTATGATGATTTTTGGTAAATTATATAAGAGTATATTAAAGAGAATTTAGAAGAAGAGCCTCTGAGATTCAGCAATTTCCCCAAAGGCTATCAAAACACAGCTGGAAATGACAAGACTTGGGTTCTGACTAGAAATGATAGCTTGGAGGTGGGGGCAGGGGGTTGGGCAGTGAACAGGAGGCAGAGACAAGGTCAGGAAAGAAAAAGGAAACAAACATAGGAACCATCTTTCAATTTGTTTCCCTGCACTTACTGGCACAGGGAAGTGCAGAATATATTTGCATAACATAGAAATGGATTCCTTAATTTAATGAAGTATCTATGTGAAGAAAAATGTAACCCTTGTGTCATGCTCGTGACTGGCAGGGTGTTTTGGGGAAGAACTTTGTGAGGTTGAGAATTATGTGGCACACAAGCCACCATTTCCTACTTCCATTTCCCTGATCATTGGTTATGCTAGTCCATGTGACATTTTTGAGCTTGCAAGTAATGGTATAATGCCATTCTTTGACTCCTGTGGATTTGTTCCCCTACTGCTGTTTCCCTGACACAGTTATATCGAACCCCAGATGAATGTTTTGCATTTATTTATCACTGGTCATAAAGCTTTAAGGAGCTAAGTGTAACAGGGCTTACATGTGCTCAGACCTTACTTATATATTTTGTACCACCTTTGATTATAGAGAAAAATACAGAAATTCACATAAAGTCCCCTACTACTTAGCTACATTTTCCCTAAGTGAAAGTAAAGACCAACATTTCCTAAATTGCAATTTAAAAAAAAATAGTGGGAACATGCAATTTCATTAAGGTTTTTTTTTTAAGGAAAAGTTTGGGTTTTTACATAGTCAAATGGGTTTTGAAAACCCACATACTTTCCCTTCCACTCAATTTCCCCACCACCATATATGTATTTATGATACATATATGCAAATTAAAGCTCCTAATAAGAACTTTTGAAGAGATACCTGTTTTGTGTTGTTTATTACAAATAAACCTTTATTCAGAGAATATATATGAATAGATTCTGGTACAGTTGTGTTCCATGAAACTCACTTTGGTAAACAATGGTTGTGTTAGATTGCCAGGGCTTCTATGATGAATACCACACAATGGTTTGACTTAAACAAGAGGAATGTATTGCCTCATGGTTTTGGAGGCTAGGAGTCCAACATCAAGGTATCAGAAGGGATTACTTTCTCCCGGAGTCTGTACCGAGCTGGCAACTCTCCGTCACGTAGAAATCCCTCTCTCCTTGTGTCTGCTCCTTGGATGTCCATCCGCTTCTGGCTTTTACTGATTTCTGGCTTCCACTGATTGACTGCACTGGAATTTCCTTTGCTCATAAGGACTCCTCTACTTATATGGAATAAGGCCTGCCTTGATTCAGATTGGCCTCATCTAAAAGGATCCCCGAAGATCCTATTCACAAATGAATCCACACTTTAACAAATAATAATAGTTTCACTGCTCCTCTTTACAAATGGGTTCACATCCACATGGCTTTTGTGAGGTACACGATTCAAGCCCCAACATTGGGCTAGTTATAATTACAGAAGAGAGGTGGTGACTGGTTTTGATTTTTCTTCAAGTCTTCTCTCAAAAGTACTACACCCAAGAAGCATTCCCACATCATTCACTTGTGCATATTTCAGTAGTGTATTAGTCTGCCAAAGGGCTGCAGAAATCTGTTGGCTTTTATAAAGGGTATTTATTTGGGGCAAAGGCTTACAGTCTCAAGGCTGTGGAAAGTTCAACTCAAGGTACCATAAGAGGTACTTTCTCACCAAAGTCAGCTGCCATGCATTGAAACAAGATGGTGGGCAATCTCTGCCGGGTTTCAGCCTTACTCTCTGGACTTCCTCTGTCAGGCTTTGCTGCCCTGCTTCTTCCCATTTCAGCTGCATGCTGGCATAGGGCTTATGTCTCAGGGCTTCCTATTATCAGTCTCAGCTCTCTTCCCAAAGTCAGCTGTAAGCTATCAGGCAAAATGGTTCTTCTCTCCCCGGGGCTTCTCTTCACTGCCGACAGTACATTTTGACTACAAACATTAATAATAAACTTTTATCATGTAGTCTCGATTATTTTATACATAATTTCTCTGCTTTTCAGAAAAACACTTCAAAGTGGGTGTTAATATCATATTTACAGGTGATAGCAATATAGTTCAAAAGGTTGAGAAAGTGCCCCAGTTCACTTTATTGATCTCTTGTTATTTCCATTATACCATGGTACCTCCCTAAATTTATCCATCTCTAAGTAGACTCTGAACTTCTAGTGAGCCGAGAACATCCAAAACATATATTTTATTTCAACCCTTTCCCTCAGCTGTGACTATGCCACTACAATAGGTCCCATATAGCCTGGAAACAAGAAAAAAATACAGTGAAAAAAGTCATTCACATGCAATAATGAAACACTTGGGAATTATGAGTTCTACTTTCTTCTTCTTTAATTTTTCTCTCTGTCTTTCTGATTTTGTTCCTAAAGTAAGGAACAATTTAATTTTGATGATGTCTGAATAGAAGGCATCAATGGCAGGTTTGATACATCTTATTTTAATGCCATGAATTTGGCAACAAAAGTTCAACTCTTTACACCAGTAATATTCTCTCAAAACATGAGCATCACTTTTTTAATGACCCATTCATACTTATTTGAGTCAATATCCCAGATTTGTTCAGACAGTGAGAAGTAGCTGAAGCAGTTTGGGGGAATTTCTGCATTTTCTTCCAGCATCCCATTACTTCTCCCTGATCTTTTCACAGCCACCCAGTATGCTATTTGAGGCAAAATACTTTCTCTGAGTCCTTATTAAACATGTTCAATGAGGTGTTTCATCCCAAGCATTTTGTCAAGAGTCTTTGGGGTTTTAATTGAAGATGCTTTAAATGTTTTAATAACGTAAATCATGGTTTCTAATGGCAAAATTTAGACAATGTAATAGAAAGAAAGCTTTCTGAGTGTTCTCCTTTACAGAATCCTTTAGAAATGGCCTATCACCTTGAGATACATTTATTGTTATTATTTCGAGAAATGGGATATAAGGTGCCCTGGAGAGCTGGGGTGTCAGGTTTGCAACCAGGACTGAACTATGGTAGAGAAATGGGATATTTGCTGTCAAAACTAAGATAAATCAGCTAGCCAACAGAGCTGGAATAAGAGTGATAGACAAGAGGAAGACTATGGAGGTAAGAAATTAGTTATTATACCTGGGAAGGGAAGGAAATAACAGGGGAAGGAAGAATTGGCATTTTAAAGCTAACTTCTCTCACTTACTATGAGTTCTAAACATTTTGGGTAAAACTATCATCACATTTAGATGCAAATCATGCCCAGAGAGCATGTCTTAAAGTGAATTAATATATAGTAAAATCCTAGCTGTGGGTGTAGTGTATCCAGTACAATTAGTTGAATGCAAAAATAGTAATATATTTATTAGCAGAGTTGAATTAATGGAGTAATTAAATGGGAAATAGCAACATGTGCAATTATGAAAAGAGTCTGGAACATCTTTCTGACTGATTTTTTAAAAAATATTTCATCTTATATCTTAACTCTCTTGAAAAATTGACAGTCTTTCCCTGCCACACATCAGTTTAAGAAATTGGTGCTACACAAATAAGACTTCTCTCTGCGGGTTTCCCCAGATATACTGTCAACATTAGTGTAAGCTCTGTAAATAAGAGCCATTGAGGAGGGCTCACTCATTGTGTAAATTATTCCTTGTTGCTGACATTGAAATCTCCCTAAAACCAGAATAAAATTATAGTTCTTATAAATGTCTAGACCCAAACAATATACTATATCCACTACTGACACAACTGAACCAACTGTTCCAAATATCCAGATGATTTGGTCTCATAATACCCTTAGGAAAATAAGCCTGTTGACTGAATAAATGAATGACTAAAGCTCACATGTCCATTTTCCAGGAGCATTGACTCTTCAAATTCCTTATTCTAACATCAAGGAGTGATAGCATTGTAATAATATATATCGATTTTTAGCAGATTTGTACTATTGGCACTTTACATTTGCTAGATTATTTATCCATCATTCATTATAGAATGTGTATCCTACTGTATTAGCCAGGTTTCTTTGGAGAAACAGAATCAGCAAGATTTATATATAAAGAGATCTATAAGAAGAGATTGACTAATGTGGTTGTGGGACTGGTAACTCCATATTTGGTAAGGTAGGCCAGAAGCTGGAAGTTCTGGTAAGGGTGATGTTGAAGACATCAGTTCAAATTTCTTAGGGGAAGTTGGCAAGCTGGAAACTAAAGGAGGAGTAGAACATGTAGACTTGACGAAAAAAATCTTCTTCTTTCTGGAACTCTCAGTTCTTTGAATTTCAGGTCTCCAACTGATTGGATGTGGCCCACTGACATTTTTGGAAGGTCATTTCCTTTATTTAAAATCTGTTGATTATAAATGATAATCCTATCTACAAAATATCACCACAGCAGCATAGAGGCCAGTGTGTGACCAAACGATTGGACACCATGATAAGTTGACAAAATTAACCATAGGAAAGCGGAAGTGGCTCAACTGCTTGGCTGCCCACCTACCACATGGGAGGTCCTGGGTTCTGGTCCTAAAAGAAGACGAGCAGATGCCGCTGCCACCACAATGAGCAGAGGCCACAAGACAGCAGATGCTGCAGCCCTTGGGGAGCAGATGTGGCTCAGGTCGTTGAGCACTCACGGGTTAAGTTCCTGGTGCCTCCTGGAGAAGAAGAACAAACAATGAGCTGAAAGAGAAGAGAACCAGGGGTGGGGGGATGGGGGTACAAATAAAGAAAAATAAAATAAATCTTAAAAAAAAATTTTTTTAAATCTTTAAAAAACAATTAATCATGACCCCTACCTTGGACATATATCAGGTCCTTAGGCTGAGAACTAACCGTAGTGAGGAGAGAGGTGTGTTTGGTTTGGTTTTTACACGTTGGCAGCCTCTGGTCTCTTAGCAATGGATCACAGACAACAACAGACTGGTGGAATTGGGTGGATCCAGTGAAGGAGTGGAGTGTATCTAACACTTGAATGGATTCAGATTGAACTCTGACCACAAAAAATGAAGGGACATTTTGGTATCCATCAAAGTCAAAGCCCATACATGGTTTTAGAGATGAAACAGGCAGACCAGTGTCAAGTTTCCAAAGTTTGAAGCCAAAGTAAAGATGTGGATAAGAAACCTAGACTGGGCTGCGGCCATAAAGAATAATATATATATATATAAATAACATTGTTGTAAGCAAATACACATATATGCATATATATTTATATATCATTTTGCAAATGTTTGTATGTATTGTGAGAATTTTGATTTTTACCCACAATAAAAATAAATAAAAAAATTAAAAAAAAAAAATAATAAGAATTGAAAAACTTAAAAAAAAAGAAAAAAAAAAAAAAAGAATAATAGTTCAGGCCAGAAATTCTTTAACTAGAATAGCTGAATAAGGTAATGGAATATCAAAACTGGGCAGTGTCTTTTCATCTTACGGGCAGAGTGGCCTCATGGTAAATCCTTATCGTGATGTGTACAGATGGGTCTAGCACATCTGGGAGTTACTTCTTGGGAGAAAGGAAGACATTTCCAGGGACCAGTGAAATGTTAAGGCCCCTAGCCTCTGGAAAACCCTCATAATATGAACCAAGGGAATATTTAAATCAGGTGCTCTGAGTAAATAAATCTAGAAGGTCTTACATATCCTATTATCTGCTTTTAAAACCATGTGAAACATTCTATACTCCTTAGAAATGGCTTGTGGGACTCTAGATAATCAGTCTCAAATTATGTCAGTATACTACCAGATGATTCCAGAAACTTCCAGATACTTTTACTTTCAAGGTTCCCTGACATTGACTGGCTTGTACTTATTGCCTAAAGCTACCTTACTTCTTTGCTTTTTAGCAGAGTCTTATATTGTTTTTATGACTTAGGAGGGTAGGGTTACAGTCATCTTCTGTGATACCTACATTGAACTTTTCTTTCTCTGTGGTATCACAAATCTTCACCAGTACCTTTTCTTTGAACATCTGTTCAACTTTGCCTTGAGTGTTTGTTTGCATGGTTGTCTCTTACAATCAATGTGCCATCTCTTCCAACGTAGGGATAATGTCTTTTTTATATCTTTATGTCTCCAGAGCTCTGAAGAGTGCTTGACACATAGTAGACCTTCAATAAATGTGTACTGCATTAATGCACAAATAGACTAAATTCACTTTCAGCCCTGAACATGCATAGACATTTGAGAATTTACTCTCTCTATCCTATATTTCATACTCCAGGTTTATAAAAGTTAATGTTGTATAGTACGAAGTAAAATATATGGGCAGGCAGGCAATATGGATTCTGATTGCAATGTAGTCGTTACATGCTGTATGACCACATGGAAAGCAAAATCTGTCTAGTCTCAGAGGGAGCTGGACCTGCTGAGATCTCTCTACCTATAAGATTGTACATTCTCTTGACTATGTAAGGCATTTGAGTCTCCAATTTTTGACTCACAGCTAATTAACTCATCATTCTATTAATGAATACATATTTTGAGTTTATTTTGTAGATAAACTCACAATGTATTAACTACATGTCTGAAAGTCACAGAAAGTGACTCTAGGTTGTAGTTATGGGAAGAGATGCTGTAAAGAGGAGAAATATTAGTTTCTTATTTGTTAGAAACAAAATTTGTGTTGCCTTTCTGAAATAGATTTTTTAAATCACTAATGTTAATCAGAATTGCAAACTATAAAAAGTGAAGAAGAATTATGGTATGTATTTCAAGTCACACACATACGCACACACATAAAAACACATACACACATCAGAGACTTTGCTCACGTAGCATGGAAACAGAATGCTCATTGACTGGTTTTCAGAAGGCCTAAATAATCTACAACCAAGAAGTTATTAGACTCTGATTTAGCAACTAACTTCCACTTGAAGCCTCATTTTATAAACAGGTGGAAGAAGGTTGTTTCACAAAGCTATCTTTAAACTCCCAAGTTTCACATTTGATTGTGTAATGGTTTCTGAAAGCATAAAACAGTTTGCTGGATTCCTAGTTTTCTTAGTAATGTTTGCCTTCCATTCCTTCTGTTAGATGCAAAGAATGAAAGCATCCTTAGCAGGAGATGGGGAATTGCAAACTTTTCCATTACTCTCCCTGTGTGCTTAGTCTGCCAGTTCCAGTTCCTATGAGCATTGGTCCAGAATGAAACAAATGCCATTATCATATATTATTTGTCTTTGGGGAAATGTGTTTGGGGTTTTTTGCAGATTCGCAAAAAGTCATGATCATGCTCTTGATCAATGACCAATGTAGTAAAGGAAGAGTGACTCTCCAATCTACAGAATTCAGTTACAAACAATCTATAAACATTTCTTGCTCAAGACCTCTAAAAACGCCTCATTATTTCTTGCCATTTATGCTGCTGTGCCAGTGAAAAAATAAAAATACCAGATAGTGTAATAAAGTGCTGTGTAGATAATGTCAAAATGCAGGTATTTTTCAAAACTGGGATGCTACCATAGTGTATCCTCAATTACAATATCTGGAATTGTCTCTACAAAAATAACTTTCAAAGATTAAGACATTTTCCAGAGAATATCTGAATTGTCCACATGGTCTGAATAGTTGCAGAATGCTACTTTAGCCATCTTTGTTTTTTGTCCCTGTTTTGTCTACCCAATCTTGTGCAAGCTATTTTTAATCTAGAGTCTTAATTGTGATAGCTCCAAATGGTTGCTATACTCTTCTCATTATGTGGAGTTTGTTCTAACAAATATCTAAAATCCACCTCCAGCAAAAATAACATAAAAATATACATGAAAACATAGAACTGTTCAACACAAAGAGAGAACCATAATGAAAAGTATGAACTAGAGCTAGTAGTATAATTATAATAATAGTGCTTCCACAATTGTAGCAGAAGTACAACACTAATGCAAAGTGTTTATAATGGGGAAAAGTGGGTGTTTGAGGGTGGTGGATATATGGGAAATCTGTAATTTATGAACAATTTTTTTCTGTAAACCTAAAACTTCTCTAATTAAAAAAATTTTTGATTTCAAAATAATATGAATATGTGTGAGTGGATGACCAAATGATGGAGTGAATGGTAATATTTTATTTGGGGGATTTTCAAAGTTAACCAAAGGGGAAAAAAAAAAAAAGCTTCTCCATAATATAAATAATGCAGATTTGATCCAATTTGTTTGATAGCAGCCTAGATCTGAGAAATATTTACTATATTACTGCCTAAAAATAGAATCAGTTTGCATGAATACAGTATTATATCAAAATATTCTGAAATATAAGAAAAGATAGAAAATGAATAAATCTTTCAGGATCTTCTTTTATTCTAACTTCCATTAAAAATGCTTATTTTTATTATGAAAGACAATTGGGGAAGTACAAAAAATCAGGTAAAACTATTTGATTGAAGATTAAAGTCAATAATTATTACCATAATTATTAACATACTATATATACATATAATTTCATAACTAGCATTCTAGCATTTCCACTTTATGAATCATATGTATTACTATGACTCTTTTGAAGCATAAAGATATATTCAGTCAATTATGATGAACCCCTAACATTTGAAATTTTGATAAATTCATTAAAAATTTGCATAATGTACATTTTGTTCTTATTTTTGTACATAATTTTTAGCACATTATTTAGAATTTTTAATATATTTTTATAAATTGGTTAGAAGTGTATCAGTCGAGATTTACTTACTGTTTACCCTTTTCTCCAAATTTATTAAAATATCTATGTCAATACAAAAAAAAATTGTTTTAAGGATTGCATCTGGAAATTGATATAATTGATGGTATTTTTCCCCAGAAAGAAGTGTCACTTGTTCTGTGCTTGATTATGGATATGGACTGTGCTTAAAGAGGTAGTAGCATTTCTGGATATCAGGAACCAAGATATGATGTGTGTGGTCAACAATATTTTCAAATGTGTAAGAATGTATGCCCTGGAGCACATCCCTCCACCATCATACTGGGAACAGTCTGATGTACTGAGGGGGTGGCTGGTGAATCGGATCTAAAGGATGACAGTGAGGGAATCCATTTCTTCTTAGCAGGGAGATTTTAAATTGATTTTAACTGAAAGGGAATGAATTGCCAGGATTACACTTTCTCAGTCTGGTACATGCAGAGATCTGGAGCTCTATTCATGATGGACAGTGACAAAGTCCTGTACTGGCACCAGGCAGGCCATCTAGGTGCTGCTAGCTGTTGAAAGCCATCTCTACCTAGACAAGGTTACACAGAGAGACCATTCCACTCCTAAGGGAGCTCTGAAGTTTGATAGATGACTTTTCTTCTTACTGATGTGAGCATTCACTTTGACAAATAAAGAAATGTGAGCTGTTTCATAATTCAAGATGTCAAAGTGGGTCTTATTGACTGCAGATGAGAATTTATCATACTAACATCTGTTGGAAAAAGTTTTATTGAAACCAACACTATGCCATCACTATCATTGTTTTTTGAAGTTATCATGCCATTGATCATGTCATTGGTTTGGGTTTACTAGGCTACATAATTTAAATAAATATTCTATTCAAAACTCTCATTATGTCTAGGATGAAATAAGAATCATTATTCTTATGTTGTAGATGAGAAAACTGAGGTTGAAGCATTTAAAAGCTTTCCTCAAAGTCACAGAGAGTAAAGGAAAAAGTAGGCACATATTCTTAGTTATTATTACTTTGAACATCAAAGTAAACAAAGCTGAAATAGGCACAGGCAGTGAGGTTGAAGCATGAGTCATGAAGTACAGGGCTCAGAGGTAATTTTTTTTAAGTATTTCCTTCTTGAATCAAAAGTAAAGTTTTCAAAAAAAACCTCATATTAAAGTGTACTCCATTAAAATATACATTGAATTAAAATGAGTGAAAAAGCCATATTAGTCAAAATAAAACCTTGATTAGAAAAATTGAGAAACCCTAACATAGAAATCCTTACTACCAATAAGCAGCATTACATTGAGAATATTTTTGAGATTAAAAGGAATATATACTTTAACAATGAATGAGAGAGGGAATAACAAGCATTGAAAATGAGTCTCAAATATTTAAAACATCAAATACTTATATCTAAAAATATCATGCACATAATATTTTGAAACAATAATTGAGTAAACTTTCCTAGGTATAAAAACTGTTCAGAGATTTCACATTAAGAATGTTCACACAAGTTCAAACAAAGGTAACAATCTGAAGTTAATGCCAAGATACTGTGAGTAAAAAAATATTTTAACTACTAAGGAAATATCTCTAAAATTTGCAAGTAGAAAACATTTCCTTCAAAAGTATTAAAGCCAATTTAATCTATATATCTCCCTTCTATTTCATACCGATGCATTTATTTAATAGGAAAATATATACAAAATCATATGGAGAAATTGGACTCCAGTGGTATATTACTTCTAACCTGTAATTCATACAGAAAAGTAGCAAAAGACAATTCTCCAAAATGAGAAGACAGAAAATATCATTTTTTTGCTGTAAAATTGCCTAAACATTCTCTCAAAATTACCAAGCAACATTCATAACAACAACAAATGACAAACTTGCATTTAAAAATAGCTAGAGGTATTTTCCTCAAGTAGTAGTGTATTTACTTTTCTCTTCCAGCTTAGTTTAGGACTCTTCACAGAAATCATATTCATTCTTAAGAGAATTTAGTTAAAGATTCTTTCATGTATCTTTCTCTCTCAGATTTCTCACAAGAATCTCAGACTTAAGAATTTAACTCTTGTTCTTTCTTGACTCATGAAATCTCTGCTTCTGATCCTACATCTTGTAAAGAATATCTTCATGTGCTGTTTTGAGTCTTTACAAGTCCTCCCAGAATATCCTGTTTTTAAAGTGAACCCATTTCTGTGGCTCTAAACCCACTGCAGATGGGATCTTTTGATTAGATTCAGTTAAGGGACCCTTTGATTATATCACTTTTGATTAGGTCACTACAGTTAAGGACCTTTGATTAGATTGGGGGACTCTGGGTGGGTCTTAATCCTCTTACTGGAATCCTTTATAAACAGAGGACTAAAAAGCCACAGACACAGGGAAAATAAAGCTCCAGAGATGGAAGGAGAGGTCCCAGAGGCCAGAGGCTGGAACAGTGGAGTACAGAGGTACAGAAAGAGGCCCCTGAAACAAATGAGGTCTGAGGAGAGTAGGGAGACAAACCATATGTGTGATCATCCATAGCTGAGCTCAGGGTGAAAGTGAGCCTGGAGGAGAAGGCAGAGAATAGCAGAGCCACTCTTATGCCCTGTCATGTGTCTGATGACCCACAGCTGAGCTAGGAGAGAAAGCATCTTAGATGATGCCGCCATGTGCCTGATGGCCCACAGCTGCAACTTGGTGAGACAGCATCAGTAGATGATGCCTTGATTTGGATACTTCCACAGCCTTAGAACTTTATCTTTTAACCTAATAAACCCCCCATTATAAAAGCCAACCCATTTTTAGTACATTGCTTCCAGCAGCTTTTCGCAAACTAACACACTCCAAAATAAAGTTCTTAAAGCCAGTAATCTTGAAATCTAATCGAAATGTTCTTCTTGCATTTGCCCAACATGACAGCCAATCCATTACCAAGTAACAATGATTCTACATCCAAATTATAACCTCAGTCTGCCACTCCTCTGCATCTCTATCACCATACCCCAATCTAAGTGCTCACATTCTTGTACTTTCACTTTTATATTCCTGACTATCCCACAAGCCTTCCCATGCCTCACAACCTCAAAAAAAAAAGAAGAAGAAGAAGAAGGAGAAGGAGAAGGAGAAGGAGAAGGAGAAGGAGAAGGAGAAGGAGAAGAAAAAAACTACTTCTCCTTATAGGTCTTCCACCTGGTGACCATCTCCTCAGCTTTGAAGCCTCTTTATCCTGTCTCTTTGCCTATTTAAAGGCTGCCATTGTTTAGGTCTCAGATTACATTTTCCTTGCTCAGGGTCTTTCCTTGATACCCAAATCAATATTAACCCCTCTTCATAATTTCTTTCATGATACCATGTAGTTCTTTCAGCAGTCTAACCTCAATTTATCATCATATACTTCTTTCATAGCATTTATTACAGTTTGTTGTTATTTCACAACTTGCTTCTCTGCTATTGACACCCAGAGTTCATGTAGGTTTGGGATAATCAGTAGATATCCTTGCTCAGAGTAGGCATTCAGTAGCATAAGATTAATTAATGATTGTTGATTATTTTATTTTATATTATCATTAAAGTGTGTTTCAAGGGACATTGGATTAGTATATAAAACATATTGTGCTAGTTCAGAGTAGTGATGGCATACACTTGAGGGTTTGAGAGTTAACTCCTTGCAGTGGTTGATTGTAAACCAGTCTTCCAGTACTACTGGGATTGATTTCAACAGCTAAGATCATGAGCGGGATATTCCCAGCCATGTATGGGCACTAGATGGACATGTTTATCATTAAAAGAAGCAATAAATACTTTCTCAACTATCTAATTCAGAGAGACATTAGAAAGGAAGAAGTGTGGATTGAGGTATACTAAGCCTGAGGCAAGTATAGTGGGTTTTTCTCTGACCTCAAATAATGCTGGATGAAAGGAGTTGAGAGCTACTGTATGCATATTGTTTTAAATGCTCAAGTGTGTTAAATTAAGTTCAGGCAAATCTTTATTTAGAAGTAAAAGGACAGTGCAAGAGAAAAAAAAAAACAAAGCTTTGTATATCGCCACATGAAACCATCCCCAGCAGCAAAAGGACAAGTTTAAGGACTTTGATCATGGATCACACGGCAGGGAAGGGGTAGAGTAGCATCTTTATTGAGAAAGAAACCAGGTAATTAAAACCTATAAAACTGAGCACTTTCCTTCCTTGACAGTTTTGCAGAAAGCGGTCTTGTTTCTGTCCCAACAATTTTCATTTTTATTGGCAAAAAGTTATCAGGGAATAAAATACCTTTAACTCTATATTGTGTGCTTGAAGGTAAAAAGCCAGCATTGACCATCTTGCGTTTAGCCTCCTGGGTAAATTTGGAGAAATGACTTACCCAGTTACATGATCGTGACATTCCATTATCAGCTAGGGAAGCATAACTCTCCTCATTATTAATAAATTACTTGTTACAATGATACCAGTAGCATCAGTGTATCCCCATAGCTTGTATCCAAGTGCATTGCAAATGACACAATTTATAACTTTTGTTCATGTTCGACACAGTTTACAATGGTGCTATAAGTCACTAGATAGGCTGTATTTCTTTTCCGTTTAAACACCAATGACCATTGAAACCAGCTGCAGCATGTCTACTAGAATGACTGGTGAGCCACGTGAGCTCAGTTTCATCAATTACTCTGGTTTTCAGTAATTCCATCTCTCTCCTCCTTTCCTGAATTTCTGTGGTCATATACAATTTTCATTACAGAACATCAGGATTTTCTGCCTTCCTCAAAGGAAAGAGGGGTGATCGATTTGCCAGTGCTTTCTGTATTCAAAGCAATTACTCTCACCCCTTTCTCCCAAATCTGAGCTTTATTTCTCAGAGTTATCAGTCTCATTAGCCAGGACTGTTTGTGAGGGGAAGTGTGCAACCATTATATCAGACAGCTGAATGTTTGTGCTTTAAAGCAAGTTATATATTATAACAAAAGGACCATAAATTGGAATTGATTTCATTAGAGGAATTTAACACCCACAAAATAATGATACTGTTTTTCCTTTAGGGACACTATTGCATTACAGTTTTGCTTGACTAAATTAAAAATGCTATCAAGTCGGTAGTAAATTCTGAAGTGCAGTACTGAGCAAACTTTAAAAGCATTTATAGGCCAGGAGCTCATATATATCAAAAGAAGCAAATCAGACACAAAGTTTAAAAGTCACTTTTCATTACAGAATACTTTGAAAGAACACCAGGATTTTGTCGGATTTGTTTGTTAATACTATAATGAGTCAACAGTTAACTCTACAGTTGTTTAGATGCTGAAGGAGGTAAATTTAATGATGTTGACTATTTCAGAATTCAAGATTATTTGGACTGTGAACTGGTCTACAATAAGTAGAATTTATTTCAACTGAGTTTTTCTTTGCTAGTTTCTAAATAATTTCTTTTAAATTGCCTGTTAAATAATCCCAGTGGAATACTTTTAAAAACCAGTCAAATGACCAGCTACATTTTATTTCCTTGGAATTTCAGCGTTAACTGTCGAGAAGTGGGAAACTTGAAACTTAGAAAGGCAAATATTAAACGGAGGCACCTGAAGAGGAAGAATTCTCTCCTGCTTTTATATTTTTTAAAGAGACACAAATCAATCAAAATGTTGCAAGCATTGAATTCTGCCAGGGCAGAGACTGAGAAGAGGGACTAAAAGCTATCAGGCCAGTCCGCCCCAACCAGGTCTGCAGAGTGAGACTCTTCAGGGTTCTATCCCCCTGTGTGTGGTATCCTGAGGGACTCACTGTCCCAGAACTTGCTCTGAGTGTAGAAAGGAGTGTGTCACTCACAGAGCGATTCTACAGAATACTGTGGGAGCACAGATGAGTTGAGATGCCTTTGGCAAGGGATTGCTGGCTGTAGGTTGTACAGTGCAATGCCCAGGACATGAGGAAACTGTTTCCTAGGGAAGAGGGAACATTCAGAACCACCGAAAGGGGGGAATTTCTAGAACCATACAAACACATCTAAGACAAGACACCTATGCAGAAAGGCGAGCACATGCCCAGGTCATGCCTCAAAGACTGGGAAAGGTGTTTTCTTTTTTTTTTCCTCTCCTCTTCCTCCTCCACCTCTTCTTCTTCTCCTTCTTCTTTCTTCTTCTTCCTCTTCTTCCTCTTTTCCCTCTCCTCCTCCTCCTTCTCCTTTTCCTTCTCCTTCACCTTCTTCTCCTCCTCCTTCTCCCTCTTCTTCTCCTCCTTCTTTTATCTTAGCTCCTGACAATCAAGGAAAGCTCTCATAAAACTTCCTGGATACAAGCTTAAGGATCAGATGCCTCAGAGACTAAATTCCAGTGATAATACATTAAAATATAAAAATGACCAGGTTTCAACAAAAGATTACAAACATATATAGAAGTAGGAAATGCCAGCCCAAGCAAAGAGAAGATTAAAGCATTAGAAGCCATCAATAAAGAGGACCAGACTTGGGATATAACAGACATAGAATTTTTTTTAAAAAAGGATTCTATATACGCTCATTGAACTAAAGGAAAACATGGACAAAGAAACAAAGAAATCAGGAAATGGTAGATGAACATAAAGTAGCTATCAATAGAGAGGTGGAACCAACAGAGCTGAAGCTCACAGTAACATAAATTAAGAATTCCCAAGAGAGGATCAACTGGACGTTGGAGTTGGCAAAAGAAAGAATCAGAGTACTTGAAGATAAGACAATTGAAACCATTCTGTCTGAGAAGAAACAAGAAAGAAAAAATAAAAGTGAACAGAGCTTGAGCAATCTGTAGGACACCATGAAGTGTGCCAATATACATATTTGTGGGAGTCACAGAAGGAGAAGAAGGAGAGAAAGAGACAGACAGAATATCCAAATAAATAAAGATAGAAAACTTCCCAAATTTAATGAAAGACATTAATATACACATCTAAAATGCTCAATGAACATCTAACTGGATAACCCCAAATAAATACAGCCTGTGGTTTATTAAAATCAAACTGTTTAATGCCAAAGACAGAGAGAGAATTTTTAAAACCACAAGAAAGAAGCAATATAACATACATAAGGGAGCCTCAATCAGATTAAATGCCTAATTCTCCTTGGAAACCATGGAGGCAAGAAGGGGTGTGGGATGGCATATTTAAAGTGATAAAAGCAGAAAATTGCCAAACAAGAATTCCATATCTGACAAAACTGTCTTTCAGAAATGAGGAAGAGATTAAGACCTTCCCAGATAAACCAAAATAGAGGGAGTTCCTCACCACTAGACAGCCCTACAAGAGATGTTAAAGAGAGTTCTGATAGGTGCAAGACGATGGATTGAAGCCACATGAAGAAATAAAGATCTCCAGTGATGGTAATGACATGGGTAAATATAAATGTCAATGTTACTGTATATTATATTTGTAACCCCCCCTTTTACTTCCTACAGGATCTAAAATGCAAATGCAAAAAATGTAGTGATAAATCAGTGCTTCACACTCAATGTATAAGCATGTGACTTGAGACAAGAACTACATAAAGGTGGGGGATGAATGGGTATAGGAAAGTAGTTTGTGTGTACTCTTGAAGTTAAGTTGGTATCAAGCCAAAGAAGATTGTTAACCTTTTAGGATGTTAAATATAAGTCCCATGGTAACGAAAAAGAAAATATCAGATAAAATGCAATTTCATAAAGACAGAAATTAGAGTACAGGTGCCAGGGGTGGAGTACAAGAGGGATATCTAGTTAATGCATAATGGGTGTAGGGTTTCTGTTTGAGGAGATGAAAAATCATAATAATGAAAGATGGTGAGGATACTGCAATATTATGAATGCGATTATTCTCACTGAATGGTATGCTGGGAATGGTTGAGATAGGAAAGTTTATGTTGTATTTATGTTCTAATTATTAAATAAAAAGAAATAACAACTCAGGAGACAATGAAATTAAATGCAATACATTATCCTGAATGAGATCTAGCAAGGGAAGAGAAAAGAGTCAAGGGAACATAGTTGTGACTCATGACAAAATTGGAATCCAGACTGTAAACTTTATATCAATATTAAATATCTTGAACATGATAACTGCACTTAAGGTGGTTACATACGTGAATATTCTTGTTCTTAGGAGATGCACATGACAGTGTAAAGTGTCCAAAGAGCTTCAAAGAGCATGATGTATATATGCTACACTCAAGTGTTCAGAAAATGGATAGACAGATAGACATGGAGGTAGGTGATTATGATGATGATGATAGAAATAAAGAAAAGGAAGGAAGGAAGGAAGGAAGGAAGGAAGGAAGGAAGGAAGGAAGGAAGGAAGGAAGGAAGGAAGGAAGGAAGGAAGGAAGGAAGGAAGGAAGGAAGGAAGGAAGGAAGGAAGGGCAAATGTGTCAAGAAGATGTTAAAATTAGTGGATCTGGGTATGTGGGATGCAGGGATAAGGGTATTTTAAATTTCCCTGTACCCGGTTTTTATTATTTTTGTAAGTATCCTGCAAATTAGAAAATATTTCAACATAAAAACTTAAAAAATGAAAGCAAGAAACTTTAGAAGACCCAGATGTAGGTACCTGCAAAACCAACATGACAAGGATATGTAGATGTCGCTGGCTATTTATGCTCAAGATAAAAAATAAATGTGGAATTCATTCCAGGGAATGAGGGGAACATGAAATTAAGTGTCTGGATAATTATTTAATCAATAAAAATTGTATAGCATTGAAATACCACACATGAAATATGAATTTGGATAAAATTGCATATATAAGACCATTTTTCTTTGAAACTGAACTAATGTATGTTAATACTACAAGATGTTAATATCAGACAAAAAAAAAACAAAAAAACACATTATGCTAAGTGAAAGAAACCAGACACAAAGTACTACATATTGTATGATTCCAGTTATATAAAATGTAAATATAAATCAATTTATGAAGACAAAATTAGGTTAATGTTTATGTAGGGCTCGGGAAGGATGGAGGGATTGAGAGGTGACTGCTAAGAGGTGTGGGTTTTTTCTTTTTGGAGTAATGAAATTGTTCTAAAATCCTTTGTGGTGATGAATGCACAATATTGTTATTACATTAAAAGCCATTGATTATTTTAAAAAATGGGTCCTGATACTAAATCAATCATGTTTCCAATTTTGTGTGTATGGAAATAGAAAATATACTTGTTACCACTTTAGCCACAAAATCCATGGTTAAGTTTCAAAATTTTTGCAGTCCTCTTTTGCCAGATGTTTTGGTGTAAACACATTTTCACTTGTGGTTGAATAAACTGGGTATCTAAGCACCTCTTAAAATATATTTATATATATACGTAAATAACATTTTTGTAAGCAAATGCACATATATGCATATATATTTATATATCATTTTGCAAATGTTGTTATGTATTGTGAAAATTTTGATTTTTACCCACAATAAAAAGAAAAAATCTGTTCTATGAGATTCCATCATCTCTCTCGTGACTTCTTATGGTATGCGTGCCAATTTCATCAAACTGTGAAATTACATGTCCTTCATTAAATGAAATTGCGACTCCTTACTGCTTTACATTATAAGCTTAGTATTTTCCTCCCAGGACTAGAATTTCTGAGACTCTGGTGTGCATTTTCATTGGTGCATTTAAAGATCTAATTAGAGACTTCTGGTTTTTCCTCTTTTCTTTACTTATTATTCTAAATGTTGTCAGACACTTTTCCCTTAAATCACTTCAGTGACTGCAGAGAAGAGATTTCACAAGCATGGAAATACAACACGGAAGGTAAATACAGCCATTTTATTGTTTGAAAGCCCAGAATTAATTGGTCTCCTTATTCTATTAATGTGCAGCTACCTAGTGCAGGAATCTCCTATCCCCATCAAAAAAAAAAAAAAATTCTAGAGTCTGCCTGTTCCTCAGAATCCATTTCCAGAGTGAGGCAGCAGAAATAAATTGTGTTATTCCTTTAATATAACCTCACTTCAGGAGTCCTCATTTCTTAATTGTTTATTAACCTTTCCAGAAAAGTGATGCTTACGGTTCAGGATATCAATTCTTTTTAGGAACACTTCTGACCAACAACCTGAAGAATTTTGTTCATGTCCAATAGCTCCCAGTAGTGACTTCAGATCATAAGACTTCAGAATAAGCCCACCCTAAATCCATTTTATGTAACACCACGTATTAAATATGGGAAGTTAATCAAAAGGCCTTGGCTCTTTGTGCTATATGAAGACTAATCCATTTCCTGATTATAGTCTCTTCTCGGGTTGGAAATAGAGACCAAGCATGTATCTGCTTTGACCATCTCTCCTAATATCTTTTCTCCTAAACTTAATTAAAAAATAAAAATTATAAAATCGAAACACATAGCCATATGCCAAGCTTAAAAGCATAGTCTATAATTAGATGTCTGAATCTATGGAGCTAAAACAAAGAAAAGAAATACGTTTTTCTATCAAGGTAGCAGCAAAGAATTTTAATATGTAGGCCTAGTTCAGACAATTTATGATTTTATATGCTCAAAGTCCTCAATTTGTCTATTGAAAACTTCACAATTTTCATCAGTAAAAATGAGTGATTCCTTGCTTTATGTTTTCCTTTAAAAATGTTATTTTAAAATAAAATTATTATATGCACTTATCGTTTTTTAAAACAAGTTATTTTTATTTTCTCTTGCTGGAGGCTCTTTTTGGTCTTGTCTTTATCTGAAGTTATGGAAATTTCACACTGATGTGCTTCCTAATAATATTACTACTCACTGAAAGCACTCAATGAGCCACTCAGATCTGCAGACTTGTGTCCCTTAGTTTAGGGAAATTTTCTTCTATTTATTTTACAATTTTATGAATTACAAACCATTTTTTCATTCATTGTACCTTCTTGCCTGGTTAACAAATTCTGTACTACCAAGCTTTCCTCATACAATTATTTTTCTGTCTCTTGATTATATTTTCCATAAATTTTCTTCAACATAAATTTTCTACAACTCTTAAATGTTTTGTAGATTTATTATTTAGCTGCCTTTTTTTTTCCATTTCTAAAGGTTCTTTTATAGTCCAATAATTTTCTTTCTAGAATAGTTTCTAATTGCTTCATAACAAAATATCTGCTCTCTCTAATTTTTTTTTTTATGTTTTACATTTACCATATTCTTCCTGTAATGCATCATTTTTTTCTGAAATTATTCTATGTTTCTTTCTGTTTATCTGTGATAGTGCTTTTTCTGGAAAAATTTTCAGCTTTATTATAGCTCCTCACTAACATTATTTTTTTCAGGCTGGTTCTGTTTAGACTTTTATTTTATTTATGTTTTTGTAAATACAAAGATGACATTTCACCATCAAGCCATTTAGTTTTGAATGTCACCCACACTTTTGATGGAAGTGAGTTTGTAATTACAAATTAAGTGACACTTTCTTATTAGCTCTCTACACAACCCATAGCTGTCCCTTATCCAACTTGCAAATAGTAATATTGTGTTTACATTTTAAAATGAAAATGAGAAACTAAATTTTAAGAGCATTTCTTCAATTATATTACTCTTATAATTTGTATACACTACACTACTTTTTCTTTTTACATTTACTTGTTTTCCTGAATATTTTAAGGATTCCTTCTTGCTTTATTCATAATTTATTTAAGCATATCTCTATATAATTTTCTGAGTGTTTACTCTGAGTATTAAAATATACGTATGTGACTTATGCTAGTCTATTGGTATCAACATTTTACAATTTTGAGTAAAGTGTGGAAAAATTCCTCAGATTTAGGAGACTTCACTTACCCCCATTTTGATATACCATTGTTTTGAGTATCAGGGAGTTTTGTAATTTTTTTCAACTATCAAATATAATTTAGAAAACTCAATGAGAGTAAGATATTCTAATATGTATACTCAGTTTTGTTAGTTTTGTTGTTCTTTCTTCCATCCTTATTTTTCAAGATTCCTTCTTCAATATTGCTTTTCTCTTAAAGACCAATTTTAGACATTATTTAGGTGTGATAGCAACAACTTATTTTATTTTTCCT
Source organism: Tolypeutes matacus (assembly GCA_026826555.1). Lineage (NCBI taxonomy): Eukaryota > Metazoa > Chordata > Mammalia > Cingulata > Chlamyphoridae > Tolypeutes > Tolypeutes matacus. The sequence goes on from JAKSZT010054030.1 coordinate 5,523,269, forward strand.
TAGTCTTAGGTTATCTTTATCCCCCATTAATTCCTTTACCACATATAGAATTTGTGCTTGACACTTCTCTTTCAGTACTTGAAAAACCATCTTCATGGGTTCCATAGTTTTCGATGAGAGATCTGCTGTCATGTGGGTTGGAGTTTCCCTATAGGTAAATTATACTTTCTCTCTGGCTTCTTTCAAGATTTTTTCTAACATTAGTTTCTGAAAGTTTAATTAAGATGTGTCTTGACATAGATTTCCTTTTATTTATTTGGGTTTTTCTCAGCCTCTTGAATCTGTAGATTTATATCTTTCACTAAATTTGGAATATTTTTAGCAATTTTTAATTTGAATAATCTTTCATACCTATTCTCTTTTGCCATAAGTGATATGAAGATTGGATCTTTTGTTATTTATCTTCCTATAGGTCTTTAAGGCTTTTGTTCCTACCCCCACCTATTTTCTCTATGTCTAGATTGTGTAAAATTGGTATTTTTGTGAGCTTGGTTTATCTGATGCTGCTGGGGTTAATGCTGATCCAACATTGTTGCCTGAAGAGTCAGAAGTTTTTTTACATAGGCTGGTAATTTAGTATCTCTAGGTGTGGAAGGGTTCCTCTAACTCACAGGGATGAAGAGGCTTCCTGGGCCTGGCCACTTCTTGTTGCAGAATCTCTCTTGCCAGTGTCACCTGCTTGCCTTGTGTTTCTGATGTTTCTTGGTTGGGAAGAGGATTTCAGATGTGAGGGAATGAAGAGGTTTCCTGTATCTGCTACTTGTGGCAGGATATCTCCTGCCTGTGGAAGATGGAATGTGCTTCCCGAGAAAGTGGATTGATGCTGCATGGACAAATTGCTGGTGCTACCAATTTTCTTTGAGTCTGAAGGGAAATCTCAGGCCCAGAGGAGGGAAGGGGAAACTAGAGTAGTTCACACCCCCTAGCTGCTTACCATCAATAGACCTCCCAATCAGGATCCTCTGCCAATGTTCCTGGGTTTGCCTGGTGTTACTGGCATAACTCCTATTCATTTGGGGGGGAGGGCATCTTCTGTTCCTAAATTGGAGGTCCATAAATGCCAGGCCTGAAAAGTTGTTTTCTGTTGCATGAGAATAATAAGACACCTTGCTTAGAGTTGTTTCTCCATTGCTGAAGTCTCTAACTACTTCACCCTCTTCATTGAACCATTCAAATGCCTCGTTTGGTTGTCTCCTTGTCTTATTTTAAGATTTTAAAGTTATAATAAGTGAGGAGGAGCAGAATGAAATGTATCTGTGTCATCATCTGAAGAGAAAGTCCTTTTGACAATGTTAAAGAAAAATGGCTTGATTCTTCTTCTTATATTTGCTATGGAAGGGATAGAGTATAAACAAGACTAGAATGTCTTATGTTTAACTATTGCAGATTGATCAGGTATTTATCTCTATTACTTTTTTAAATCCCACTAAATTGATATTAAAAATAAATAATTAAAATGATTAAAGCCAGAAGAACAGTCAAAGACATTTTACAAAAGAAGAAAGGAAGAAAAAACATCAGAAGTTGTTACAAAGCAGGCTGCAAAGTAGGATTTCTTTGCAAGTTCCTACAAATGTGTGTGATTATGTGCATGTTCAAAATATAAAGTTGGTAATGTGTCTGATAAATTTACCAAATTTTAACATTATTTTAATCTTTACTTATTTTACAACCATTTGATCTGCTATGGGCTTAAAAAATAGTGAGAAATCTAATCTTCAAGCTCTCTCATTTTCAGAACGTTTAGGGTTCTTCTGTTCTATTTCCTGAAGGGACCAATATTTGGGTAAACATCATTCACATTCCCCCCCCACAGGGAAATCAGTGATTTTCTGATTGTAGCAATTAGAGAGAACTGACATCTGTTTGACCACTGTCTTATCTTGCTGGGGCTGCCAGAACAAAGTATTGCAATCTGATGGCTTAAAGTAAGAGTAATTTATTCTCTCCTATTTCTGGGAGCTAGAATTCCAAAATCAATCTGTCAGCAGTGCCATGCTTGCTTTATTGTCTATGGGGAAGAATGGCTTTTTCAGCTTCTGTTGGTTATGAGCTCTTTGGAATTCCTTTGCAACATCACTCCATCATATCTGCCTCCATCACATGAGCCCTATTTCTCTGTTTATCTGTGTCCCTATCTTCCCTCCTTATAAAGACACCAACCATATTGGTTTAGAGCCCATCCTAATGTAGTTTGGTCTCATTTAACTAATAATATCTTCAAACAGCCTAATTTCAAATAGAATAATATTCATGAGAATGGGGTTAGGACTTGAACGTATCTTTGGGGGACACAATTGAAGCCATACCAGCCAAATGCATCTGTTAATTGATAGACAATTCTCTTATGGGGCAGTAAGGTTCTGACATTTGTATATTTGGCACAACACTTTGATTGCAACTGGGTTTATGAAGCAGGTGGTAGTGTAGTTGGGGTCTCTCTGAAAAAATGGGCACTAAATTCTAGTGAGAATTAATCACAGAATGGTATACTCTCCTTTTTTATATAAACTTGATTCATGGTTTCCAATATTGGTCAGATATTTAGTAAATTATTCTTCCTTGGTCCTCTTATAATCTCGATTGTCCATTTCTTATGTGGCTAGAAATTAGTACAAGGTAGGAAGTGATGAAATTTTCCTAAACCTCAGACAAATTTTGTTATGAGAGTAAACATAAAGACAAGTATTTGGGATTCAAATGTCACTTTGGGAGATTAAAGCTCTTTAATCTATGATGATTGCAAAGGGCTTATAGTGAAATAAAAGTTTTTTTTTAATTTCACTAGGATTCATATAAACATAGGGATTGTATCAACATTTGTAAACAAATATGAGTGGGAAAATGTTTACGATATTTTAGATAGGTTTATGTACTACAAGTGACAGATTAATACTCACGGGGGTTGATTTATGTTGTGTTGTTTTATATCATATAATGATAAATTCTATTTTCTCACTAAAACATAATTTCAAAATCAATTCTACTTTATCTATTTTAATGTTTACTGGGGACGAGTTAGGGTTAACCAAGAAGTTGTATCTGGGCTTCAGTGTTTCCATGTCTAAGGTCACACTAACTGCCTGAACCATAGAATATTCACGGTCCCATATTTTGAGAACACATATTGTGGTGAATTTTATTAATCACTGAATAAGGTGGAGAGCATTTATTACGTAAGAATTTCAGATGCAATTGGAACTAGATGAAGGAAGATTTGTGTAATATTTTCACAAAGTAAAAAACAATATATCAGTAAAGAAAGCCTGTACTCAGTGACTTGAAATGCCTCGACATTTGGATTTAGATTGGTATGGAAACAAGACACAAATGTTAAGCAAAAAAGAGAAAAAAGAAAGTCTCTTTCAAATGAACAGAAAAAATACATATGGCTGGCTCAGGGGATGTTGTCAGCTTTAGAAAAAAAAGACTTACTGAATTAGGTAACCACACAAAGAAAGAGAAGGAATTACTCAAGGGGAGTTTAGAAATATTAGAGTCAAAACAAAGCATACATGAAAAGAATCATAAAGGTAGTTCTAAAAGATAACCTTACTTAAATGTTTTAGGAGATAAAATAAGAAAAGAGCAAGACATTTTATACATTACTAGATTTTGGAAGGTGAATGGAGTCCATACAAATACAGATTATATATATCTGGATATATTTCTACAGGTAATGCCTGATCCAGGAACCTCTTGAGAGTTTGTAGATAAGGAGGCAAATAACAAAAAAGGGTGGCAGGAAAGATCCCTTTGAATTAATGGAATAGCTGCCAAACATGCCATCAGATATAGAAAAGAAAGAGTCTTTTTAGTGTGTTTTAATGTGACAATCATTGTAGGGGATAAACAGTTATAAAATATGTAATGAAAGAGCAGGTGCCAGCAACTTATAGAGTTAGTGTTCTAAGGAACAGCCCAGTGAAGACACTAGCAAGTAAAGGGTAGCCAAGAAGGACCACAATAGTTAGATGCTGAGCTGATACCAGGGTAACTCCTAGGTGGTGAAATAAGCTGCCTCAGAGGGCTGACCGTGGAATCTTATTTTAAAACCAAATGAATACTATCAACAGACTCAGACTGACCCACATATTACTACAACTGAATGACTCACCAAGAGAAATGTGAGGATTAGGTCTGGCAAATAAAATGAAAATGACTCAAAGTTCAAAGTTTTAATCACATATGCAAATGACAGTCACCAAAAGAGAAGGTAAAAGTAATATAGATCCTCCAATGTAGTGTGTTGGTGGAGGGGTGTTGTATGGGAATTCCACACATATGCATGATTGTTTTTTAAGTTCACAACCTCTCCTCTCTGTATTAGTCATCCAAAGGGGTGCTAATGCAGAATACCAGAAATCTGTTGGCTTTTATAAAGGGTATTTATTTGGAGTAGAAGCGTACAGTTACCAGGCCATATAAGATGCTTCCCTCACCAAAGGCTGTTGTCACGGATTGGAGCAAGATGGCTGCCGATCTCTGCAAGGGTGCAGCCATCCTTCTCCCTCTTAGGGGTCCCTGGGCCCAGCTTCCTCTGATCTCAGCTGTAGGCTGGTATAAGGCTCATCTCTCTCTCTTGGGCTCATTTCTTTCTGGGCTCAGCTGTTCTGTTCTCTTCACAAGGTTGGCCGTAGACTATCAGGCTCATCTCTCTTCCTGGGGCCTCTGCTGGGTCTAATGATCTGTCTCTCTTCTTCTGTGTTCTTCCTCTCAGTGTATTTACTTCCCAGGACTCCAGCATTAAAACTCAAACTCTCCTCTGCCCTGTGGTTATCTCTGTGAGTCCCCACCCCCCTGGTGGGTGGGGACTCAATGTCTTACTGACATGACTGAATCAAAGCCCTAATCATAAATTTAATCAAGTAAAAGTGAAACCTCTGAATTTAGTACAATCTAATATGTCCAGAGGAACAAACCAGTTTACAAACACAGTACAATATCTATCTTAGGAATTCATAAAAAATACCAAACTGCCACACTCTCTAAAAATATATATATTTTAAAAGTAAATAAAAATGTAAAAATATATATAAATAAACAGTAAGCAGGAGAATGGTATACATTTTTTCTTATAAAATCTCACTAGTAGTTTCCATGTTCCAATGAAAGTTAGTTTTCATTAGATCATATTTTGCAAAATAAATATAATGTATTGGAAAACAAAACAAAAGCAATATAGATCCTCAAGAAGCAAGGATTTCAACATTGATGAAAACAAATAAAATTAAAAATGGGATTGTGAGAATCTTAAGGTCAAGGGCAATCCTATGCAAATGCACCTGTCTCTACCCATCAGAGACAACTGGTGACTATCAGTCATTCCCCAATCCTTAGAGAGGGCAGTGCAGTTTAGCAATAGAGAAACCAGATCATACTCTATATTCCACCCTGTAACACATTTTACACTTAACAATGTTTTGAATGTTCTTTCCATGGTAGGATATTTAGTTTAAACTCTTCTATACTTGCATAAGACAGTATAAAACTGGTTCATAAATATATTAACATTCAAGATATTTCCAAGTACTTATTTTTAATATTAACAAGCCAGAACCATACCTTAGACTTTATTTTCAATAGTTTTTTTTTTAATTTTTGTAGTTGTGTCAGTGTCAAAAAGCACATATGTAGGATGATTTTTTTTCAACAATCCTCAAGTGTCTGTCTTTTTATAAGAAAATATAGGCTATTAAAAGTTCTTGTGAGGGAAGAAGATGAAGCTCAAGTGTTTGAATGCCTGCTTCTCACATCCAGTGTCCCAGGTTTGATCTCTGGGACCTCCTAAAAACAAACAAACAAACAAAAAAACCCAACTCTCACTGGGGAGCAAACGTAGCTCAGGTAGCTCAGTTGTTGAGCACCTGCTTCCCATGTACGAGGTCCTGAGTTCATTCCCTGGTACTTCTTTAAAAAAAAATGTTCAGATGCTTGGAATTTCCTGTTTTTTGTTGTTCTCTTGTTGCTGTGATGTAATCATTTGCTATTTTATTTCCCATATGATAGGTATATTAGGACAGTAACATCTCTTTCTTTATCTATAGGTGCATATTTCTAATTTCTCAAACAAAACAATTTGCTATGCATCTTTTCAATACAATTTTTTATGGTTATCAATTTTATTTATTTATTTATTTTTATTTTTATTTATTTTATTTATTTTTATTTATTTTATTTTATTTCTGTATCACTCATACATAAACATACATAAACAGTAAGTGTATAGTAATAGTTGTGAATTTACAAAACAAACTTACATAACATCATACAGGGCTCTCATACTTCACCCTGCCACCAATACCTTGCCTTGCTGTGGAACATTTTTAAATAATGATTGAAGAGCATCCTCAAAATATTACTACTAGCCAAAGTATCTTACATTTGGTGTATTTTTCCCCAACCCACCTTATTATTATTTGTTAAATATATTTTTATGACTAAAGTTGTAAACTTACAAAATAATCATGCATATGTGCAGAATTCCCATACGACACCCTTCTATCAACACACCACATCATGGTGGAACATTTGTTACAGATTATGAGATAGTATTATCAGACTATTACTAGGTCCATTTGGCACACTTTTTCCATACTCCCCCATTATCAATACAGTATATCTTTGCCATAGATGCATGAATATTATAGTATTGTTAATCACAGTCCATAGGTCTCTCCAGCTGTATTTTTCCCATGTTACTCCACATTCACACCACCCTGCAAAAGTGATGTACATCTGCTCTATCTCACAAAGGAAACTCTTGCATCTGTAATGTCAATCACTATTCTCATCCACCTCTGGGTTTACTGTGCTATTCAGTCCCTGGATTACTCTCTAGCTTTCTATCAATTGGCATTTACATCCCCAGACTACGCTTTTCAGCCACATTACCATTTATAAACCAGCTGTTACTCACAATATTGTGTTACCATCAACTCTATACATTTCCACACTTTTACAGTAAAGTTAATTAAAACTTCTACATACATTAAACAGCAGTAGTCCATCTCAGTCCTCCTTTTATCTCTTTTAAAAATCTACCACGTACCACAAGGTCTTGAAGATGATTTCCTACATTTTCTTCTAGAAGCTTTATGGTTCTTTCTTTTATATTTAAGTTTTTGATGCATTTTGAGTTCATTTTTGTATAAGGTAGGAGATAGGGGTTCTCTTTCCTTCTTTTGGCTAGAGATACCCAGGTTCTCCAAGCACCAGTTTTTGAATGGACTGTTCTGCCAAGCTTGGTGGGTTTGACAGTCTTGTCAAATCACTTAACCATAGATGTGAGGGTCTGTTTCTGAACCATCAGGTTGATTCCATTGGTTTATGTCTCTGTCTTTATGTCAGTACCATGCTGTTTTTACCACTGTAACTAGGTAATATGACTTAAAGTCCAGAAGTGAGAGTCCTCCAACTTCACCTTTCCTTTTTAAGATGTTTCTGGCTATTCAGGACCCCTTACATCCAAATAAATTTGATAATCATGTTTTCCATTTATTTTTTTAAAATGCTGTTGGAATTATTATTGGAATAGCATTCTATCTGTGTATCAATTAGGCTAGAATTGATATCTTAATGATATTTAGTCTTCCAATCCAGAAGCATGGGATGTTCTTCCAATTATTTTAGGCCTTTTCTGATTTCTTTTAATAATGAGTTGTCGTTTTCTGAATACAAGTGCTTTACATGGTTGGTTAAGTTTATTCCTAAATATTATATCCTTTTAGTCGCTATTGTAAATGGAATTTTTTTTTCTGACTTCTTTCTTAGATTGCACATTACTAGTGTCTTAAAGCCTATTTCTTTTTTTCTTTTTACTGCATGTGTGGAATATCTTTTTCCAGCCCTTCACTTTCAATCTATTGGTATCCTTTGGTCTAAGGTCAGTCTCTTGCAGATATCATATAGGTGGCTCATATTTTCTTATCCATCCTTCCAGTCTGTGTCTTTTGATTGGAGAGTCTAATCCATTAACATTCAATGTTATTACTGTATAGGCAATTCTTATTTCACCCATCTTGACCTTTGGGTTTTATTTGTCATGTTTTTTATTTGTCATGTTTTATTTTCACCATGTTTTATTTTAGTTACTTTTACTGGTAAAATCTTCATTTCTAGGCTCTTTTCCAAGCCTCTTTCTCTTCTCTTTTCTTTTCAGACTGTAGCACACCCTTTAGTATTCCCTGCAAAGCCAGTCTCTTGGTTACAAACACTCTCAGTTTTGGTTAATTTGTGAATATTCTAAACTCACCCTCATTTTTGAAACACAGTCTTGCCAGGTATAATATTCTTGGCTGGAAGTTTTTCTCTTGCATTATCTTAAATATATCATACCACTGTCATATTGCCTCCATGGCTTCTGATGAGAAATTGGTACTTAGTCTTTTGGGTATTCCTTATATGTTATGCATTGCTTTTCTCTTGCTGCTCTCAGAATTCTCTTTGTCTTTGGCATTTGAAATTCTGATTAGTATGTCTCGGATTTGGTCGATTTGGATTTATTCAGATGGGATTATGTTGTGTTTCTTGGATATATATGTCCTTTAATAGGGTTGGGAAATTTTCTACCATTAGTTCTTAAATATCCTTTCTGACACTTTTCCCTTCTATTCTCCTTCTAAGACACCCATGACATGTATATTTGCATGTCTCTTGCTGTCATTTAGTTCCCTGAGACTTTGTTCAATTTTTTCCCATTCTTTTCTTCATCTGTTCTTTTGTATGTTTGCTTTTGGAGGCCATTTCTTCAAGTCCACCAATCCTTTCTTCTGTCTCCTCAAATCTGCTATTATATGATTCCAGTGTATTTTTTATTTCATTTATTGTACTTTTCATTCCCATAAGATCTGTTATTTTTCTGTGTATGCTTTCCAATTCTTCTTTATGTTCATTTAATGTTTTCTTAATACCCTTAATCTCTTTAGCCATCTCATTGGATTTATTAATATTTGTTTGAACATCTATGATTAGTTGTTTCAACTCCTTTATGTTGTTCCTTTAACTGGGCCATATCTTCCTGTTTCTTGGTGTGGTTTGTAGTTTTTTGTTGGTGTCTTGGCATCTGCCTTACTAGTTGTTTTTATTCTGGGTGCAGTTTCTCTCTTTCGTTTAGGGATTTCTTGCCCTTTCTCCCTTGCTGGTTGTGTAGTAGGAGCCAAGGTATAGTAGGTGCTGTAAGCTGTGGAGCTTCAATCAGCCCTCATTGCCCCAGGGACCAATGAAGTTTCTCCCAACTTTCTCCTTTGACATGGGTACCGACAGAACCATAACCCTATGCAATAATCCTAGCCCTGCAGTCCTAGACTGTAGTTGCCCAGAGAGACTGATGAAGCTTCCTGCCCCTTTCTCCCTTGCCTGGGACAGGGATGGAGCTGCAGGTGTGGGCAGCAATCTATGACCACAGTTGCCGAGGTAGACTTTCTACTACTCAGTCTGTGCCAGCCAAATGTACCTGCAGTTACCCGGAGAGGCTGGTGCAGGGCCTACCAGCTTCCTCTCTGCCTGAGGTAGGGCTGAAGCCTAGGCTAAGGTTGCAGGCCAATCTGGGTGAATGAAGCTGGTCCCTACCTTTACTGTGATTTTCAGTCAACCTGGCTTCCCCTCATGCTGGGGGCAGAGTCAAAATGGTGGCTACTGGCCTCTTTATGACTTGGACAGGTTCAAATTTTAGCTGTTCTTAGGGTTATACTCTAGCTAGCTGAATTTGCTGACCAGTAGCTGAAGTCAGTGACCAACCATCTCCTCCTCCCCTGTGTTTGGGAAATGGAGCTTCCAATTCCAGACAGCTCTTGAGGCAGCTTGTGCTGCCAGAGATAGATAATCACTGGCCTTCAAAGTGTGCCCTGTATTTTCTCAGAAAGACTGGTGCAGGTCCTCCCAGCTTCCTCCCTCCTAGACATGGGGCTGGGTCTTAAGCTAGAGCTGTAATCTGAACTGGAATGAAAGAAGCCAGTCCTTATGAGCACTGTGATTTTCAGTCCACCCCATTACCCCTTGTGCCAGAGGCAGAGTTAAAATGGCAGCTACCAGTCTCGTTCTGACTTAGGTTCAAATTTTAGCTGTTCTTAGGAGTATACTTTAGCCCACCAAATTTTCTAATCAGTAGCTGAAATTGGTGCCCAACTGTCTCCTCCTCCCCAGTTTTTGGAAAGTGGAGCTTCCAATTCCAGCCACGGAACAGCTCCCAAGGTGGCTTGTGCTGCCAGTGGAGGATGGGCACCGGCCTTCATGGCATGGAATACTTTACCTTGGAATCTTCTTTGCAGATGGGCAGTCTCTTCCTTCCATTCGTTCAAGGATTTTGCAGAATACTCTTCTGGTCTTCCAGAGCCCCCAAACAAGTGCTTTAGATAGCTCTGGGTGATTACTCACTGCTCTGTAACATGAGCTGACTCTAGGAGCTCCTTAGTCTGCCACCATCTTGCTGGTTGTACTCTCAATATGAATTTTAAAACTTATTTTTTCCCAGTGTAAATATGTCACACCTATAGGAATCTGCAGTAAAATTTTGTTAAATTGTTTGGCTCACTTATTTTTTTTATTATAAATGTATTTTTATTTTTTATTTTATTTTAATGAATTTGTCAGATTTCTCTGCAGGCTTCTATACTAGCATTAATTGCAGTTTTGTCCAAACTAATGTCTCTTTCCCAAATATTATTTGAACATTAAATATAATGGAATTGAGTGAGTGCCCCATGATATTGAAACTCATCTTCTATTTCATCTATAAATCTGTCTATCTATACCTCTATCTATACATCTATCTATTAGTCTATCTAACTCTGATCTTCTAAGAGCCACCACTGCTAAAGAGAAATCTGATGCTAGTTTAATGACCTTTTTTAGTACATAATTCATTTTTCATTAATTGGCTTTGCATTGTTTAGTTTTAACTGAAAATTGCCTGATTTTTTTCTTTTATTATGCTCCATTCTCAGTGAACCTTCCCATTGAAAGAGTTTTTTAGTTTTTCAGGACAATATATATATATATTTTTTTACCCTTCTCTCTGTATCTTTAGAGAGATTTTAGAAATTTTAGAGATAGCTTCTATTTCTCACAACTTTTCTTTTATGTTATCCCTTCTTGCACTTTCGTATTGAGTTCTGATAATCCCAAGAAAAAATCCTCCTACTCCAAAATTTACTCTTCAGCTCAACCAGCTTGGCTTTTTGCCATTAAATAATATTCCCTCCCTTCCTTCTTCCCATCTCCCTTCCTTATGAAAGTCACAGCCCAGGGACTCAAGCCTACTAAAAGACTGAGAATTTATGAGATTCTATCATAAGACCACTTGCCCCCCACAATACCTTACCATCATATCAAAAAGACTCCAGTATAAAAATAATAATTAAACCTGAGAGAGCTGCAAGATACACATTCTATTTAAGAAGATGTTTCTAAGGATACCCAAAGGTTTAAATAGAATTATAGCAATGGAAGAAACTATATCATTCATGTGGAGGCAGTGACCACTAAAGATTCCGAGGGCAGGAAGAGGGAAATACAGGTGAAAAATGGGGGCATTTTGGGGACTTGGGAATTTCCTAAATGACATTACAATGACAAATACAGGCTACTACATATCTTGCCATAACCTACAAAATTTTGTGGGAGAGAGTGTTAACTACAATGTAAACTATAATCCATGCTTAGTGGAAATGCTCTAAAATGTTTTCATCAATTGTAATAAATGTACAACACCAATGAAAGATGTTGTTAATGTGGGAAAATGTGGGAGATGTAGGAAGTAGGGCATATGGAAGTCCCCTATATTTTTATGTAACATTTATGTAATCTAAATACCTTTTGTAAAAAAAATAAGAAATATATTAAAAAATAAAAATAATAAATAGTATAGGGAGGTAAAAATAAGACACTAGTGGAAACTGAATGGAAGAAATATTTGAAGCAGTAAAATAAAATAATTTAGTGACCTCAATTTTGTTTCCAGTGTAAACACATTTAACTCATGCTTGTTTAAAGCAACTATAATGAGTATATGACTCTCAGAAGCAAAGAAATAGAATTTTTTACTCTGCAGGAAATTGTATTAGAGGCTTTAACATTCAGATTAAATAAAATAATTCAGTTTTGAGTTCAAGTTTTTCAGGGATCTGTAAATAAATCCCAAAGAAGTTTTGCTACAAATATATAGAACTTAGTCTTCCAAAGTTTCCACTGAAGAATACTTTTTCTTATTTGACTTTAGTAGACACTGAGGAGAGGAACTTGTGTGGTATCCTAGAAGGAAGCATTTTAGTTATCAGTATCATAAACTCGACTATTATAAACTTTTAATGCAGGAAAGATAGTAACGTTTAAAGGAGGTAACATCTTGACGGTTTTTATGTGGATCATATGCTTTCCAGTTTGATAGAGGTATGGAGTAATCTTCATGTATAAAAACCTGTATTAGAAAGGGCTTGAGGAAAGAAGTTAAAACTGACTCCTAGGGCTGAAATCATAAATGGAAGAATGAAAGCATTTACATTTGCATCTGCACTGTGTTGCTCCTGCTATCTGCTGGGAAAACACTGACAATTTACCCTGAAATGATTAGTCCATCATCTTCCTAGAAATGAGCAGAACAGTCCCAAATAGCACATTTATCTGCTTGCCTAAGGTTCTATAGTTCAAGCTGGAGCATTAAAAAGACTCTTATGTAGTGCAGAGGCTCTAACCATATTCTAATTTTCCACTTCAAATATATGGAACAAGAGGTGTCATTATTAATTGCTTCTTAAGCTTTGGTTTAATATGTAGGATGTGATGCTGAAAAAGAAAGACTAGGGCTTAATGTTCAGGGCAAATAGTACAATTTGCAATCATAGTTTAAACATGTGATGAATGATGTATTTTTCCTCTAAATTATCTTTATTTTTAAAGAAATACCATACAAAAACATATAGCAATTATTTCAGAAGAAGGTAAAGTTACCTTATTTCTTTAAAAGAGGAACCCTGTACATTTTAAGCCTTAACTTCCCATTCTCTGTCCCTACCCTTTGCCCTCATAAGCTGTATTCTATATTCTGACTCAATGAATTTGCTTATTCTATTTGTTTCAAATCACTGAGATCATGCAATATTTGTATTTTGTGTCTGGCTTATTTCACTCAACATGAGGTCTTCAAGGTTTATCATGTTGTCACATGTATCAGGACTTCATCCCTTTTTTTAGCTAAATAATATCCCATTATATGTATACACCACATTTCATTTATGCATTCATCAGTTGATAAACACTTGAGTTGTTTCCATTTTTTTACAATTGTGAATATTACTGCTATGAATATGGGTGTGCAAATATCTTTTTGAGTCCCTGCTTTCAATTCTTTTGGTTATCTACTGAGTAGTGGGATTGCCGGGTGATATAGTAGTTCTTTACTTAATTTTCTTCAGGAACTGCCAAACTGTCTTCTATAGCAGCTAAACCATTTTACATCTCCACCAACAATGAATGAGTGTTCCTATTTCTCTGCATCTTCTCCAACACTTGTTATTTTCTTCGTTTTTAAAGGCAGCCCCTCTCATGAATGTGAAATGGTAACTCATTTTGGTTTTCATTTGCATATCCCTGATGGCTAATGATATTGAACGTCTTTTAATGTGCATATGTTATTTTTTTAAATGAAGAGAAAAAGCATATTGCAATAATTGTTTTTAAAGGTAGATTTGCCTCTATAGATTCTTATTACTTGATCAAAATCCTTACTGTAACTGCTTGATTGCAAGTGTATCCTTCTCTTATAAAGTTATATAACTCACTCCTCTTCCAATTCACCTTTCTTTCCTGCAGGTAATATGGAGCTTTTATTTATTTTTTCCTGTTAAAGAAGATTAATACTGGCCAACATTATGTTATTCTTGCTTTAAAAACCAATTTAATCATTTAATAATAGGTAGATTAATATAAGTATAGATCATGATGAGTTAACTTGTACATAGGTTATATTTTTTGCGTGCATTTAACTATGAATCACATAAATTTGATAAAAATGTATGATTTTAACATATTCAATATCAAGTACATGCTTCCATAGTAGTCTACATTCATTTTTTCATGTACCCTATTTCATCATTTAGGATGTGTGGCTGTGCATAATAAAATATCTTACCAAAAGTGACTTTATAAGACACCTAATATTTCACTTAAGTCCAGAGTTAGACATCCCAGCTTCTTTTCAACTTTCCATCCTCAATGAGTCAGTAATATCTCCTACTGTTCATGTGATAGCTGCAGAAACACCCCGCCTCAAACTCACACAAGACATCATTCAAAGCAGAAAGAGAACAAAGAGAATTCTCTTCACTTCGTTGTTTTGTCATGAGGAACATCTTTTCCAGAAGCCTCTTTTGACACACACTCTTTCCCACCACTAACCAAGCCCTCTCAAGAATAATCAGCTGTATGTGGGTCATAGAGTGAAACTTTAAATACAACAGAGCCTAACAAAGAGAGTATTTCATATATTTAACTTCTGTTGGGGGATGAGCTATTTTAGAGAGATCTAAGAGGTCAAAGTTTGCTATTGGAGTGGCAATCCATAGTATCTGCCATAATCATCATCTTCACAAAAACAGTGAGAAAACTGAGGCTGAGAGAGTTTAAGATAAAGCATATCACGAATTGTTCAGAACAGGTTTTTCTGACTTCAAAGTCTTTCTTCTCCTCATAGCACCACTTTACTCTCCACTTTGTTTAATCATAATAACATCAAATCTGAGCAGGGCCAAAGGAATCTGTTTAGTTTGTACAATAGAAAATTAAGTAATTGCCTGATACTTTGATATAAAGAAGAAAACTCAGATTTTTTGTTTCTTACTGTAAAAATTACAAGGAACACCAATGGGTAAAAGTTGTAGGGGCAGGTTTTAAGTTATCTTATGGAAAAATCAATGCAAAGGATGTTCTATCAGTGAAACAAATTTTTTTAGGTGACACCAAGGTCAGCCTTACTGTATTTTTTCAAATGACCCAAAATAAAAATTCTCTCTTAAGAGATTCAACAGTTTTGCCTTATAGTTCTTTGACTTCTTCTATTTCAAAAGCTCATCTTCCATATCCATTGCCCCAGTCTGAATCTCAGCATAATTTTCCACATTTAAAATTATAAATTCTGATATCCTAGCTTCTTCTTTTTACAGTTCTTACTTCTTAGCTCTCTTGGTCTTTCAGAACCTTGACCCCCAATATTCTTCAAAACTATTACAGATTTCCTAGCTGGATTTCTTTCCCTATGCAGTCTGGATAATAAAACTCAGAAATCCAAAAAATCTGTTGCCAGGCCTTCTAAATTCATTTTCCCATGTTCTTCTGATATATCTACCAATGACACCACCAATGTGTGGTGTTTTCATTGGTAGATATATGCTCCTTATATGATGCTAGAGCAAGCTACTGAACTGAGCCAGAGAAAAGCAATCAGCTGCAGAGAATAATTCATTGTTCATCACTCAAAAATGCCCAACAATTCTTTTCCATCTTGTGTGCCTTTTTTTCTACACTTATAATTGGGGAAATAATACTACCCATTTCATAGGCATGAAAGAAACCAACGTAAAGTGTTTAGAAAGAGTGGGGCCCATAGGAAGGACTCTCGAAGTGTTAGCTCTTATAGTTTTGACCACTTACCACATCTGTAAATTGAACAGCTATTTTATTGTTGTTGTTGTTGTTCTGTCTAGTATTACTACCTTATCTTAATCATAGTGTCCCATTTCCTGGAGTGATATCAGGCAATGTCAATCATAGCTTCAAATCTTCCAATGTATGGTGTGCTCTGGTTCAATCGTTGTGATTATGTTCTTCCCTGTAATATTTGTCATGATACATTTTCAACTTCAAAAACAAAAGGCAAATCAATGTGGTTTAAATAACACTGAACTATATATCTTATTTCTGAACAGCTCAAGATGAGCAGCTTAGAATTCATATGACAACTACCTGTTAAGGTTTTGGACTCTTTCTATTGTATAATTCAGAGACTTCCAACACATGTTCTAAACAAGCTGCCTTAGCTTCTGTCCTCTTGTACCTTTTCAGTGAATTGCCTTTTCTAAATACTGGAGGTAATAAAAGCTCCTTGAAAGGAGTATTTTCAAGTGTTTGTAAGTCCCCTGTGTTTTCAATATTATGTGTACTTACAGCAATCCTTTCCACCTTCTATACAACTTCAGCAGTAAGGAGGATTATTTATCTTGTGAAAATATTATTAGTTTCTCTGATTGTACTCTGAATGCCCATATTTCCTCACACCACACTGACCTTGTTCTTTCAAATATTTGGGGCTCCCTGTTACTCCCTTACTTTCCAGTGACTGCTGCTTTGAGGCCCCATGTTTCCTTCTCAGTCATTTCTCTTAAGTTAGGAGGATCTATTTTCCCACTTTATCCCCTCAACTCACACTCATTTTCATGTCTCACTGCAATCTGGCTGCTGTATGTATACATCACACATAAAGAAAACCTTCTTTTCAATAAAGTCATCAAAGACTACAGAAGTGGCCAAGCTTAATTTTTAAAAATTTCTTACTTTTCTGTTAATATTCATTTCAGAATTGATCGCACTCTTGAAACATTGTCTTTGTTTCAGAAACAGAACATTTCCTTTTCTGACATTGCATCTCTGCATTGTTTTCCTACTCGGCCTACATCTGCTCCTCTTCTTAGATCTTAAAAGGTGATATTTATTACATTCTCATTTGTGCCCTTTTCTCAAGGTTTACATTTTTGCCACCAGCGTTCACTAAATACCAAGAACGCTAGACTGAATCATCTCTCTCAGTACCTGGATAGTGTGCTGGGTAACTAATAATTATTTTCTCATTGAATAAATGAGTTAATAAACGAATGAATGGTTAGGGAAGAGACTGTATTGAATGGAAGGTAGTGCTAGACCAGAGGTCTTCAGATACAACAGATGTCAGAAAAATGTGCTCAGTGCAAAAAATTGAGCCAGAAGCATGTTGATAAAACGTCTAGCAACAGAAGTAAATGAGGACTCATGCCCTGTCTAAAGAGCAAAGTCCTGAAGGATTGTTTACATATGGAATGTTGAGTCTATTTTCAGATATTCCAGCTTTAAGTTTTGTTTTTTCAAAGAATCTAGAAATTCACATTTTTAATGTGAACTAATACAATTATTCAAAACAGTGAATATCTCATCAAAACATACCTCCTCAACAGAGGAAGCCTAAGGTTGACCACAATTCAATGTTGCTACAAATTAGAGAAAATTAAATTCAATCCAAATACTTAATAACATGAAATTCTTAAAGTGGAAGGAAATGACTTTAAAATTTAAGTGACATTTTTAGTATTGATTTAGAATTTGTTGGACATAATGCTGGCAATATAGATAAATCAGCAGATTTATAAAACCATTAGTCAATAGATACATGGACTGATAGAAAGACAGAGAGACAGATTTGGTTTGACTTAAACATACCTCATTCTTCATTTGTACTACAAATTCTACTATACTTTAGGAAAAACTGATTGCTTTTAGGAGTTCAAAAGTAGTACCTATTGTTCTTTTATAAAATTTAGGAGAACTCTCCCCTGCTAGTTTATAACCACACAGTTGTGTGTGAGTATGTGTGTTAACATGTGTGAGTGAAGGGGCTTGATTCTACCCCTACCCCAATGGTGTACCCTAATAGTCCAAAACATGTCACAATGAGTTGTTGGGGTGACCCAGTCCTAAACCATCATCATAATTTAACTCAGAAGAATAATATGCTGAGAAAACTTTGCCCTGTTTTCTGATTGCCCAAAGCCAATTTCTATATCATAGACATAGTAGTACAGTGACACAGGCATTTTTTTTTTCTTGAGGGGAGACAATCTTACCAAGAGCCCAACATTGTAAAAGGCAGAACACAGAGATTAAAAGTCAGTGAGAGGAGAGCAGATGTGGTTCAAGAGGTTAAGTGCCTACTTCCCATGTACAAGGTTCTGAGTTCAATCCCCAGGACCTATTGAGAAAAATAAAATAAAAGTCAGTGAGACTTTGATAATGAAAGTGAAATACTGAATCAAACCTACCCAGAATCTTTATCTCCTTCTGGAACATTCAATTTTGTGCACCAAAAAACACTCTTTATATTTTGTTTATTTTTACTTAGTTGAAGTAGCCTCATTAATGATAGGGCAGCACATGTTATTTTTAAAATTATATTGTTTCTCTATGATGTAACAATATCCCTATGATTGATTCCATTTGCTAAATTAGGTTGAGCTGTTCAATTAATACATTCAATTATGCATTCAACTGCAGGAAATTTTTTGATGATTTAAATATCAGAGAAGTCTGACTGCATGTAAATATTTTATATATCATATTTGATCACCTCCTATGGGAAACACAAATGTATATAATGAAATATTCTCAGTGTTATTGATTCATAGCTGAACAAGTTTCAAAAATTATCACAAACAGAGCAAATTATAAAGTTAAAAGGTGATTTGAACTGTACTGATTAGTCTTACACAATCCACCTTGAACAGCTAGAACACTCCTGTCCTAAACTGTTACTTACCAAAGTTAAAGTCATTCACAAAGTCCCAACTCAAGACATAATTCTGCCATAAGACTTTGCAGTTGCATTGTATCTCTTCCATTCTTGATCTTCAACAACATCTTTATTTTAGAATCCAGGTTTACCTTGATTCTAAGTTGCTATTGCATTCTATCTCTCATTAAGTTGAGTATGTGGAAAGCCAGGACTGTATCTGAATTCACTGTCAGCTTCCTCACAAGGCTTAATGTAATCTCTAATCCATAGAACATGCTCATTGAAGGTATGTGGAAAGCAGATCATTTCAGAACCATGATTTAAATCTACCCAATGAATTCTTTACTTTCCTAATTCCTATAGATTTATAGATACAATTTTTCTTTTAGAAAAGCAAACAAAAATTGCACAAATAATCGTGTTGCCAAATAATGTGTACATAAACCAGAAATCTTATACACTATCTATGAGGCCTTTACCAAAATAGGTAATATTGGCAATATTGAGGCACAAATGAAGAATATAGAGATCTGGAACTACTGATACAGCTTGCTGAGCCTTTTTTTAGCTGGATCACAGAGTGCAGTTTAACATACAAGTCCTCTCAGAACCATATGCAGCTACATTACTTGCAAAAAAATGGTGCATATTTCAGTCACTGAATATATCCATTTCATACTCAGATGGTAAAATAGCCTAGTGTTTTCAAAGAACCATGCCCATAAATAATGTATCCCAGGTTTATTTACTGTAAGTAGTCACAGATCTGACAAACTCGAAATCCAAAATGAAAACACGTATATCCTCTTAAGAACATTCCATAGATAAGAATCCTCCTATTGGATTAAAACATTACCTTGTTTTCCAGAAAGTGAATCATTAACATGTTTAAAATTAGACTAGATCAAGTTACCTTCTTTTCTTAAATAAAATTTTATTGAAGTATAGTATTCATACATGAACATATGTAACAATAAGTATATAGTAAAAGTTATGGATTTATAAAACAAACATATATATTATCATACAAGTCTCCCATACATCTCCCCACCACCAACACCTTGCATGATTGTGAAACATTTATTAAAAACTCTGAAAAAACATTGTCAAAATATTACTATTAACTATAGCCCATATTTCACAATTGGTGTATCTTTCTCCCAACCCACACAATTATTAACACCTTATATTAGTATTATATATTTGTCATTGTTCATGAGAGAACGTTCTCATATTTGTCCTGTTAACCACAGTCCGTCTTTCACCACTGGATTCACTGTGTTATACAGTCTCATGCTTTGTAAAATCCATTCAAATTGTGTACTCAGTGGCTTTCAGTTTCATCACAGAGTTAAGCTGTCATCACTTCAGTCAATTTTAGAGTATTTTCATTACTCCAAAAGAAAAAATCTCATGCTCCCTTATACCTCCCCCCATTGTTCTCTCTTAGAATTGAGATAATATCTTCTTTCCATTCCTGCAAAATATTAGAATATTACTGTTAACTACTGTCCATAAGTTACATCAGTTATAATTTTACCATGTATCACTATATTCTCAGCAATTTGTGAAAGAAAAGCATTCTCATATTTATACTATTAACCACCAACTTTATCCACCATTGAAATCACTATGTTATAGAGATCTGCAAACTAGTCTTTCAATTTATCAGGAGATTGGGAGAATTCCACCAGAATAAAAGAAAATGAAGGCAAATCTTTCAATCTACAAACCCAAAAATATGATAATTTCTGTCCAATAATTATAATTTTTCAAACAATTTACCCAAATTTATATTAAAAAATCTAAAATGGACTTAGTGAATCCATGTAAAAATTTGCCATTTTTAAAAAGATCATATTTATGTTACTGAAAATTGAGAATTATTTTTAGTGAAATAATGATTATTGGTTTGTTTTATATATGCCAAGTATCTGGAGCTCTAAATAGATAAGGAATTTACTTTTTATTGAATATTCTATGTTTTGCTCTTTCTGAATAATGAGGATTAATCCTTTAGAATCAGGCATAATTGACAATTTGTTCACTTCAATATTTAACCATTTCCATTTCTATTAATATAAAATAAAATGTACTTCAAGAAATAAAGAAAATAAGTTTTCTATTCGTGTTAACACAGACTCTGCCAAGTCATTTATTCACTGTTTTTTCAGTCACCTTATTGTTACTACACACAGATTCAGTATATTCTAGGAACAGATCATCTCTGTGTACTTGTTCAGTCCTAAGAAAAAGCTGCTAAAAACTACATCCAAGTTCTGTGGATTGTTGAAAAGAGAATACTAAGGAAATAGAGTCAATAAATGTAAGCAACTCCAGATTATTTCCATAGGATTTATGCTTATTTACTGATACATGACTGAATCCCAGTTTGAAAATGTTGTCCTCTGATTCAATTATTATTATACCTGATCTCTCTTACTTGGCCAAAACATGAAAACTTGTTCCTAGTAAAGTATGAATTGCGGAGTTAATTATGAAAATTTTGGATATTATTTAACTTGTGGATCAATGTCAGTTGAAGAAAATATAACTGAGTATCTAGTTAAAATCATTTTTAAAGACTGGGGTGTAACTATGAAAACCTTGAGGAAAGATATATAGTACAGAGCTTTGGAACTACTTCATCTATAATGTTCAATACATTTATAACAGAAGAATATTCTGAATCAAGCCTTTTAAGGTCTGAAGTTAAATGCAACAGAGAGGGACAGCTTATGTGAAAGATGGCTAAATCAAGATTTAAAACAAATCTGATATACTGCAATACCAAGATGAAATCAACAAAGTGACATTTTATAAAAGTAAACTTAAATTTTGAATTAAAAATCAGCTTTAATTATGGTAGTATTGGATGAAAGAGCCTAAGATGTCTCAGGTGACAACATCTGTGGTGTTTTTACACTCAAAACCTGATATGAGATATGAAGTAGCTTCCTAAAATTCAAACTCTTACGAAGCTGCAGTCATAAGGATTGAAATGGCAGAAAATAATTATATTTTGCAGCGGTGGAAAAAGTAACTGAAATTCTGTTTCTAATTAAATGACCCCCACTTAAGAAGGACCAAAAAAGGGGTTTATCCAGATAAAGCTGACCATCACGGTTGGTAGAATGATGTAGAAATGTTTAAAGGAACCTGAAATATTCAAACACATTTACATATATTTGAGGAACTGCTATGGTGGAGAAGATGACAATTTTTTCTAGTATTTCTTCAAAAGGCATAATGGAGCCAGTAGTAGAAATCACTGGTAATCAGCTTCTTTTTTTAGGGAAAATGTTCCAGTAGTTATAGTTATCCTAAAAACAAATGAATTATTTCAAGAAAGAAGTTTTGACAGCTGTTGTTTTTCAGGTATTTCAAAACAGGAAAATCAAAATGTTAATCTCCTTCATGGCTGTTTTGGGGTTAGTTTTTGGATTACCATAGAATACACGCAAGAGCATCTCTTATCTCAGTGGCAAGTGCACATGTCTGGTGCAATGAAGGTGAAATGTCCTAAACAAACTAGTACTCTCTCCAGACCCATTAGGCATCCTTCAATGCCTGCTCTATTTCCTCCAGAGTGAACTATTGTCTCTGCAGGCTAAAAGAATTTTTTTTCCATTTTCCCACTCTTATGTAATCAACTTGCATTAAATTTCTATGGCCAACCCAAGCACACCACCATTCTTAGAGCACATACATTTATTATTGGAATGATACAAGAGGCTGTTACATGAAAGAAAAAAAATAATAGAAATTTGCAATAAGAATGTTCTAATGTAAGTTTTCTTTGAGGAGGTAAAATAAAAGAATATATGACCAGTTTCCTCTGGTATGCTACTTGTTTATTAAGACAAAATTATCACTTTCCTAATCTCTTCAATATAAGGAGCTTCAACTGAATTCTCAACAATATAAATATAACATGCTTTTCCTCATGTTATCTGGAGTCTAAAGAATATTAATATGAATAACTGTTCAGATGAAATATATAGCATAAAATGATACAAACATACATAAGATTCTTTTTAACTTAAGAAACTATACATTGGAAAGTTTTATAGATAGTGACCTTGTAAGAAGTATTTTTAGGATTAGTTACTTAATAAATGATAAGAGCAATTAACAACTCTGTTGGTATTTTACCAGTCCTCCACAACTGAAGATATGAAGGATTTATTTTTTCTCCTCAAAGGAACTTTCCAGATTGTTTCCCTTGCCACACTTTCTTTTCTGGACACTCCCATTGACTTTATAGTCAGAACCATCCAAACACACAAAGGCATGTTGGTTTATGCCTTTAACTGAAAAGGAGCGTTTTCAGCTGCAAAAATTGTGAAGGAAAGGAGAAGTATTAGTTTTGCCTCTATTCTTCATAAACCCAAGCCATACCTAGAAACTGATGAGCAGATACTTTATAAATGTAGATTTATAATGGATATACATTTCAAATGGATATTTGAAGGATTTATTAATGGATCCTTCAAATCCACTTATAAAGGAATCTAGACTCAAACCGACTTGATTTTCTTTTCCCCTGGCAAGTATCTTCTCACATTATTACATCAACAGGCAAATGCAGTTTCAGATAAACTCACCAGGGTACATGTAAAGGCAAAAAAGACCATTCTAGAAGCAGAAGTTAAGATACACTGATGGTGAGTTGGATGAAATTCTAAAATGTTTTCATTGAAATCCCCCACACCTGCTAGGATCTCTGAGTCTCAGTATTGTTAGGCAATGGGAGGATTTTCAACCTGGTAAAATGCAAATGTCCCATTTGTTTTGATGTCTTGTGTTAGGCCTTTTTTTTTTTTTTTTTTTCTGTATGTGAGACATTATGAGGAGGGAGGCCAAAAGAAAATTGTCATAATGTACCTGTCCGTTAGTGAGTTCTCATGCCCAGCAAAAACTTCCTGGCACCATCTGGTTATAATCTTATGCTCTGAAGCATGAGAATTAATGGACCTTTAAATTTTTACCTCAGCTAGTATAATTGAAGACGTTATTCTTATTCAAAATGGGCCATATTTTGCTCCTGGCCAAAAACATACAGCTCCCATTGAATTTAATGTGTGGACAAGGACAAGAAGCTGACAAGAGAATTCAGCCTAATGCTTTTAATTGCTTTATGAATCTTAATAAACCTGTTTGACTTAATAATGTTCAATTGCAGAGGGTTTCACAGCCTATTTATACATTTGCCATAAAAAGCATTTTCTTGAACCATTTTAGAAAGGGCTGTATTTTCATTACAAAGCAGATTGTTTTCTTTGCTTTCTGTGGCCAAGAAACATGGCATTGAGTCATGGATTTTATGTAAACAGAAGGAATGTGAGAAAGACTGAAAATATTAGTGCCAACATTCCAGTAGACACAGAAAGTGCATGCCCTCAAAGGATAAATTCTTAAGAGAATTTATGCAGAGCCTTTTTCACACAAAGACAAGTGCAATTTGTAGAAAATATATAGAACCATAGCTAATTAGAACAGTTTTAATTGGGTTTGTGCTAAATCCAATGCTTTATGGAACCATCAGTGGTAAAGAGAATAAAGACAGTCTATTTGTAAAATATACAGAGATATTGAGTCTAGAGAATGAAGTAAGACAAAATGATGACTGTATGTCCAATAGGCAAGAATCAGAATAAAATAGGAATAACACCTACATTTCTAAACAAAGATAAAAGAGAAATTACTTTTCAAACATCGAATATAACCTAATTCCCTAATTCTATATTTTAAATTTTAAAATATGTGCACAACCCTGTATAGATGTCTATTTTCTGACACACAAAGTGCATCCTTCAAGTATGGTGTTTCCTTTATATATATGAAACACTGACCTTGAGGCCAAAAATATTGGAAGGAGATTAATATAGGAAGCCATGGTGTGAGCAGTCCTATCCCATCTGTTTTGGGTAGCAGTAACATGATAGAAAAAAGAATTGACATTAAAACACACACACACACAAATCCACAGAACCCCCAATCTGTCAAGGCAGCCTTCTCCCACAGCTATTGCATGTTGCAGGCAGACCTGTCAGATTTAGCAATTGAGACTAGTATCACTTCTCTCTTCTCTGAGTAACCAGGAATTAACATCATCTAGCACAGTTTTGAGGTAAAAGATTCACTCGTGTTTTTTGTATAGACCTTCTCTTGTTTGTGAAATTCTGGTGTTGAGCAGTGTTTTTGGGAATCTGGGCTTCATTTCAACAAATCACATTTTCACAATATAAACGTTTACATTTCAGATGGGAATTTTTTTAAGGTTTTAAGTCAGAAGGGAGGGAAAGGAGTGGTCTGGGCTCAAAAGACTTTGCGTTGATGATCTCAATTATTTTACAGGGTCACAGTGTATAAGCAGACAATTTCTGACATAGAGGTGTATATCAGTCCAAGACCATGCAAATTCAAATTTCTCAGATAAATTTCATTTCTCAAAGTCCAGAAATGGTCACCTTACTAAGTGTATCCTAACTTAACATATTAGAGAATCTCTTCACTGGAAAATATAACGCTCTTGGAGGTGATAGAAGAGAGGTGAAATTGCCATGATTGGGGAAATCTAGCCACAAGAATGCAGTGAGTTATTAAAAGCAAATTTCAGAATAATTAAAAATAAAAACAGTGAGATCCATTATGTGAATAATAAGAAAGTATGCATTTATAATCTTAGAAGTACTACAGTAAGCATGCTCTGGCTCTGTAGGGCACACACAGACACACATAATACATACATTATATTTGATGAAAACTAACGTAGTCTTACAAGAGAAGAAAATGTTTCTTAAGTAAGTTGCCCAATGTTACATATATATTATTATCTAAGATTAATTCTGGAGATATAACACTAATGCCAGCCTCAGATTTCTGCCTGCATCTTTTTGTGTAGAAAGGGCAAGTTCAATTGGGAAGGCTATACAATGATAAATTAAATGGGATGTGCAAAAAGGTTCAGGGGCCTAAGGCCAATTAGATGCCTGTTGTAAATAGGAAATTTTTAGGTGTTTAATATGAATGACTTCTGGGTGAAATGTGTGCACATGCATTTAATCCTATTGAATGAAATGAAGATAAAATCTAGGAGAATTTAATTCCATTTTGGAAACTAGAGTATGGTATGTTGTACATGTTACAACTTTTGAAAATATCTTCTAAATATTCTGCATTTGGGACAAAAATAAAGAATTACACTAAAGACACCAGCAAATATATACAATTTTCTGAGAAATATATTACATCACTACCACAATAGAGTAAAGGTTAAGCAGAACCCTACAAAGGAAAATGGGAATGATACTTGGAGGTTTAAACAGACTGCAAAACAAAGAGAATGCTGAAATTGAACCCTGTTGCTGTAAAACAACACTTGTTAGCTGTTATACTTGAGAATATGATTTTAAGTATAAATATACTAGTCCAGAAAAAAAAAAACCTAAAATTTAGAACACAGCTGTTATGAGGGTCACTCAAATCAATGAAGATAGAGATGTCTAAATGGATATTATAAATTTGGTTAGAAACCGAATGCAAATGTGAACATTTACTCTAGATAAAAAAGATACCATAATAAAATAACAATTCTATCTATATTTAAATATCCAGGCAATATTATGAAAATAGAAAGAACAAAAAGTTAGAAACAAGTATTAAACAAATTATCTTAAATATGGTGCAGCAAAATATTTCATGTTATAGCATGTTAAATAGAAATAGATAAGTCAGAATTGCTTTTGAAATGCTGAAGGTTGTTAATCAATAGCATTAAAATACAGCTACTGAAAAAAAATACAGCTATTATATAGTGGAGTACATAACTAGAGCAAAATATGATCCTTATTTCAAAAAGCAGAGATGAAGGAAAACAGCTAGGAAGAATTAACACAAATAAATATACCACAGAATAATATGACATAAGAAGGAAAGATAGCAATAATTAAATATGTGTAAATTAGATAAATATTAATGGAATAAAAACTCTAGGTTAGAAGGAAAAAAATCCTACTGCATTTTGTGCAGAGGAGACACACCAAAAAATGACCTGACCCAAGGGTTGATCAAAAGCAGATCCAGAAAATGAAAACTAACCAAAAGTATGTTTGAAATATTTATAAAATAGAAAGTAGAGTCTAAGACAAAATACTACAGAAAATGAAATATTATTTATTTGAAAGAGTAAAGTACTTATATTAAAAAAGTAAATGTTATAAAAATGGAGTTTTTAAAAACAATTAAACGAATTAAGTTATAAAAGGAAGAATTTACAGAACTAAAGTAAGAGTAAAATAATTTCAGATATATCTAAAGCTTTATCAAAATAAGACAAACATTATAAAAGTTTGCAGTACCAGAATAAACCATAATTTTTAGATACAGCTGTATATGTAGACATACACATAGACAATAGACAATAGAATAGTTATAGATATAGATACAGATATAGATATAGTTATAGACAGATATATAGATAAATATGTATAGGCTTTTAGTCTTGTTTTTCCCTACAGTTAACTCATTTGTCTATGTGATTTTTAGATGCTGTGTGTGTGATTTTCATATATAAAATCAACTGTTAATTTCATATGAAATGATGCTGAAATTTATTTAGAATAAAAAGAATAATATTACAACCAAAATTGCATGAATGAGGAATGATGGAATAAGATATAATGCAGTCATACATGGGTCATACATGGAGTACAATCCAACTATTAAAAAAAGTAAGAGGAAGATCTTTCTACACTAAAATGAAATGATCTTCAGAATAAGTGTTTATATGAAGGGAAAAACTAGCAAAGTGAAGAATACCCAAAAAAATTGAAAGCAGATACTCAACCAGATATTTGCACACACATGTTATAGCAACATTACTCACAATTGCCAAAAGATGGAATCAACAGATAAGTTAAACAAAATGTGATATATGCATAAAATAGAATTCATTCCTTAAAAAGGAATGACGTTCTCATACATGGGTTATACAAGGATGAACCATGAATACATCGTGTTGACCAAAATAAGCCAACACAAAAAAACAAATATTGTATAATATTGTATGCCCTCACTGATATGAAATAATTAGAATGTGCAAATTCATTGTG
Organism: Tolypeutes matacus; assembly: GCA_026826555.1. Lineage (NCBI taxonomy): Eukaryota > Metazoa > Chordata > Mammalia > Cingulata > Chlamyphoridae > Tolypeutes > Tolypeutes matacus. The sequence goes on from JAKSZT010054030.1 coordinate 5,550,911, forward strand.
TCAAAAGTTAAGAATGCAGCTCACAAGAGGCTGTGGTTGTGTTAAGGAATAGGGAGTTAATTCTTACCTGATTCAGAGTTTCTGTTTTGGGTGATGGAAAAGTTTTGGTAATAGAAGGTGGTGATGTTAGCACAAACTGTGCATGTAATGAACACTACTGAATTATGTAACTAATGTATGACAAAAAGCACTTTAGTGGTTGCTTGGGGATGGGCTGAAGGGTGCAGGACTGGCAAGCAGGGATCCCAAGTAACCTTTTGTGGCTGGTAGGTATATTAATTATCTTATTTGTGGTGACAATTTTACAGATTTTACCTATGTCTAAATTTATCAAATTGTACACTTTAAATACATCAAGTTTATTTTATGTAAGTTTTAGCTCAATAAAGCTTTTTAAATTTACCATTAACTATTTGCCCACTCTTATACCAAGATCAAATTATTTTGCATACAATGTTTTCATATTATATCCCCATTATTTTTTTTCTCTTTCAAGCTCTGGTGCAGTTATTATTGAGTTTGCACTGAACTTATATATTAATTCATAAAGAACTGATATCTTCGCTGCCCTGAGTTTTTCTACCAGAAAATGTGATACATCTTTAAATTGATATAGATGTCCTTTTGCATCCTTTCTAAAATTTCTTGCAATATGATGTTAGCGTTATTTCTAGCTATCAGGTTAGTTTCTTGCTATTATAAATAGAATTTTTGTATGTTAAATTAATTACTAGATTATTGATTGGGCAAGGTTTTGGTGAGGAAGCGAGAGAGTGATTTTTTTTAATGTAATAGTCTTGACTGAAAAATATAACAAGACATTTTAGTAGGTCTTCTGTATTATAAGTTGTGGAAATTTTCTGCTACATCCTTAGTTAATGCAGATATTGTGCCCATTTATTCAGTTTAAGACCACAAGTAGCTTTGCACAGAACCCATAATGTTGTACATTATCAAGGATCTGTGGTATATACTGTTCAAATAATATATATTAACAATTTATATATATATAATTTGCAAATATATCTCTCTTTATATCATCTATTTATATCTATCTATCTCTATCTCTCTACCTAGACAGAGAAAGAAGGTAAGAGAGAGAAAGTTGTCATTCTTAACTTTTCAAAATGACATTGTCTGTAAAAGAAAAATAGCAGAAGAAAATTTTCCCAATAAAGAAATTTAATTTGATTTCCCAGAAAATTGGATGGAAACAGAATTTCTCACCCAAAACAAATATTGCTGAGGCTGAGGCTGAGGCCAAATCAAGCCATGAATTTGAAAATGCACAAATGCTTGTTTTCAGCTCCGTCTTATAGAAAGTTTCTCTCACTACCAATAAAGAGAAATTTCAGGGAAGGTTTCTCAGAGGCAAGGTTTGCTAATCTTGGCTTTGTATTGGAAAGTGAACAGTAATGAGATTCCATATTCTATTAGGAATATATGTGTGTGTATTTGTGTGCCGATAGGGGGCGCATATTTGATGCTGTTCCAACAGAATTTCTGTTGAGCCAGTGTCTTACTGACATGCTTTTATGACTTCTATTTGCCTCCAGCTATTTAATAAAAAGCCAAAGCTAATCTTCTCCTTATCTCACAGCATGCACTGTTATTTGCCAACTTTACAATAAAATATGATTTATCTCAGAAGGTTATTAAATTGGTGTGGAGAAGAGAAAACTGCTTCAGAAACTTAACTTTGATTATTACTCATTCAAGCTGTCTCCTGGAATCACTTTTAGCTTTATTTGAGAACACTGTTCCAGCACTCGTCCTCAATATACTTAGAATTAAAAATTGAGGTAACTTCTGATTTCATCAACTTTCAGCATAATCATTGACATTCCACTCCATTCCAAATGTCTGCCTCCATCCTCAAATGAACTAGTTTGTCTCAAAACTCCCCTTGCTATTTCAATCTTCTCTTCTAGCAGAGCACCTGTCTTGGAAGAGGTGGGGTGCTGCCTCTCACTGCCAGGCTGGACCCTCCCCATTTGCTAACTATGAGTTGAAATCCTGAAGATGATAGTGTCATGATATCACAAACCTTTATAGAGTAGGCACGAAATCTCACATGCAAAGTCTATAGCTTTTCCTACTAAAGGAAAAAGCACCTTGAAACATCCCGGTTTTAGTCCACCAGATGGACCATTAGTTTCATGACCATTCTAAACCATTCCTTCCTATATCTGTTATACAACAACAATATAACAACAAAATACCAACACCCACAACAAAACAGAGATT
>JAKSZT010054030.1:5553167-5599205 GCA_026826555.1 Tolypeutes matacus
TATATATATATATATATGGTATAAATTGAAAAGGTGTGTTGATTGCACTTACAGCCTCTACTGCGCTCAGTAAATGTGCATTAATTCATTCCTTCAAACATCCAGCGAATCTGCAAGCATCCATTGAGTTTTTATCAAATGTCTGGCACTCTGCTAAAGATTGGAGTAGACAATAAGACATGATTCCAGCTTGAAGAATCTCAATTCAAGATGTCAAAATTTTCACTCATCCTGCCACTGCTAGAGCATTCACATGACCTAACTTGCAAACTGACCTCTTCACTTTTCCTATCTTGAGCTAAAATAGGATTCACAATCCTCAACACGTATTTCCTGACAGTCACAACCAATCACTTGAATTTTTAAAATAAGGTTAAATTTATTTGAAGTTACATTTTGGTTTCAAATTAGGTCTCTCCTCTTTCTCTACAATATTTCTACAACCTTTCCTTTTGAAATCCACAGAATTAACAACATCAACATAAATTCTTTTAAAATTTGCTACCAAAGTGAAGCAAACCCATTGTTGGAGCATAATACAATGTTCTTTGTGCAAGAATAGAGTTGATTTTACAGAAGTAAATGGATAAAAATAAGGGATGGCATTTTTGTTTGCTAGTCTACCAAATGCAATACAGCAGAAATGGGTTGGCTTTTAACAGGGGTAATGCATTAGCTTATAACAATCTTACAGTACTGAGGATGTAAAAATGTCCAAATCAAGACATCAACAAGACCATACCTTCTTCTTGGAGACTGGCTGCTGGCCATCCTGGACTCCTCTGTCACATGGCAAAGCACATGAAGCATCTGCTGATTTCTCTCTTTTCTTCCAGGTTTCCTTGCTTCTAGCTTCTTGTTTCTGTAGCTTTCAATATCTTTGTCTGTATTTCATTCTCTTATAAAGGACTCCAGTGAGAAGATTAAGACCCACCCTAAAAGAAGTGGGTCACATCTTAACTTTAGATCCCACTCACCAAAAGATCTCACAAACAAAGCTCCGCACCAATGAGAATGGATTAACTTTAAGAAGATACATTTTTTGGGGTCCATACAGGTTCAAATCATCATGAATGAAGTTAATTATTCTCTTAAGACTTTTCCACTTTGACAACATCTACTTTCATCTCTCCAATATAGATGACTTAAAAATTATCTTCATCTATTTTTACATTCATTCTTGGTTTTACATTGGAAAAATTCCCAGAAAATCAAAAGAAGAATAGTCTGGCAATTAATTGAAACAGAACAAAAGAGATACATTGATGTTCATAACTTAATAACTTGATTTTTTATAAAATGTGCCTGAACTTGTAATGGTGATTGTCCATTTTGTAAAGGGATGATTCTCTCTGACAGATATATAAAATTTAGAATTTATTGTGGATAATGATATATTGACTATGAAATGTTTGCTTCTAATTGCAATATTTTTATTTTCTGTTTTGTCTCTTGTTTCTTAAATACTTTACCAAAGCTACAGTAAACCACATTTTCTAACACCCTTCTATGAGGTTGTAAATTTATCACTAGAAATCCCTTCCCTTCCCTTCCTTTCATTCCTTTCTGCTATCCTGGTTTTCTAATCCTCATAAACTAAGGTTTGAAGCCTCATGCTGCCTCTAAATTTTGGAACATTTACATGATAAAAAGGATTATACCTTGCTACAGCATCTGTAAAACTGGCTGATAACATTAGGCATTCTCGACACATTTATTAACTTTAATATTGTTGTTGAAATATCTTTTAATATAAACTTGCTCCCGTATAGATCCTCAGGAGATGAGCAAACCAGAAATAAACACATCCTTTAACTTTGACCTTAAATGCTTTTAGAGGAGGTATTGATCCAAGCAAGAAAAGGGGAGAAAAAATCCCAAGCTTTACCCCATTTTTAGAACTTTGTGCTCTCATAACCTTTATGCTTACATTTAACAGAGTATTGACTCCACTTCAGCATAAATATCTACTTTGCTTTCTTTCCTGCTAAGGTTTAGAATTCAGTGAAGGAAAGACCCTGGTTTCTAGTTATTAATTTTAAATGCCTGCGAAAATTCAGGTCACCAAACAAGCATTCAATTAATATTTGTTTATTGAGTTAAGCAAACACCTCCTGGGACCTATAGCTTTTATATAATACTTTGAGAACATATTCAATAGCATGACTGTTTTAGTTTTGTTTATTTGTTTGTTTAGCAACCTCATCTTTATCAGAGGCACAATTTCTTGTAATATTTGCTTGCTTACATGGTTCCTTTACTAATTCATAATTTCATTTAAATTATTTATTAGGTTCCTACTATATATGTATTGTTCTAGATAGTGGATGGACAATATTTATGATCAAAGTAAGTAATCAAGATGTTTTCAGGGAAACGGATGTGGCTCAAGAGGTTCGGCGTCCGTCTACCATATGGAGAGACCAGGGTTCAATCCCCGGTACCTCCCGGCAAAAAAAAAAAAGATATTTTCAAACAGTGATAAGCTCTATGAGATGTGACATTGGTAACCTCCAAGGGAAACCCAGTTGGTGAGTCAAAAATGTATATAAGAAAGATACAGAGTAGGAACAGAGGGTTTTCCTTGCGTCATTTCCATAGGCAATGGCTGTTATAAAAGGACATGATGGGAGATATTTCTGATATAGGCAATCACTGCTGGAAATTTGTATAGGTCAATAGATATATTTAAATTATTGTAAATATAGAAAGTCTCCAAACAACATATCAATTCATAAAAATTATCATTCAATTTATTAATTTTTTATGTTTAAATAAGAATACAAATAAATTTGAGAACTTTATTACATAGTTAAAGAAACAGGATAAAATAAGGAGAAGTGTGCTAACAATATACAGCAATGAGGATACAGGCATGCCTGGTATTGAATTGGACATGAACTGACTCATTATGTGCCTTATTCCTGGAGTCTTTGGGAACCTACACATCCTTTATTTTCACTCAGGAATAGAATTCTACTTCCTTTCGTGTCAATAATCAATACTTCAGAGAAATGTTGGTAAAAATCACTCCATTTGCAATGGCCATGTTAAGCACAGAAGATGTTACCCTATCTCCTTTCAATTCGTTCACTTTAAGCATTAAGTTTCAATTTCTGAAAGGTATAATAAGGTAAGCATGACTAATTAGTTTCATAATATCTCCTTCTAGAAAATAAATGGTCACATCTCAAAGGCTTCATGAATGCTGGTTCAGCTCTAGACTAACCAGGGTCTTTTCCATTCCCTGTTTTCACATTTTGTTTTCTTGTCCAAATGCTGGGGGAAGAAAGATTCAATTCTGAGTTTAGTAAGTGATCTTTGAATTTCCAACAACTATTATTCTCCTTGTTTCCTATTGTAAGGTGACATGAGATTGGATCATGTCTCAATTTGACTAAGTTATTGTGTCCAGTTGTTTGGTCAAGGAAGCACAGGACTGATTGTTACTGTGCGGCTATTTTGTGGATTTAAATCATCAGTCTGTTGGTAGCATCTATGGTGGATAACATCTAGAATTGATTAAGGATATTGCCTTGAACAATGAGAGAAGTATCATGTAACCTGTTGCAGTCCTTAAAAAGAGAATTCATTATTTCAGCAGTCAGAAGGAAAAATTTTTATCTCTACTTTAGCCATCCAGCTTCTCCTGGGAAATTCTTTGAAAAATTTCATTATATTTTCCAGCTTATTTTATATATATCACATGGTATATAAATATTATATGTAATATATATTATATGTATTATATATTGTATATATAATGTGTAATATATATATATATATATATATATATATATATATATATATATACATATGTATGTATGTATGTATGTATGTATTCTGTCAGTTCTATTTCCCTAGAGAACCTTGACAAATACAGATATGGTACCAAGCATGTTTCAAGAGAAAAAGGATGTTAAAGAAATATTTTTCAATTAATTCTGAGATTTTGGGAATTTGTTCTCTAATGTGATTATATCTAAAGGCACTAATGACTATTTCCAATGATCAAGGTGGCTCCCATTCTCCATGGTGTCAATTGACAATAGAGACATGCAAAATATCACCATTAGTTACTACTACTCTAATGCTAATGAAAGGTAAGCTTCTATGTGATTCCCATCACAGCTCCATTCAATTCTTCTAATTAGCCTGTTAAGATAACAGAATGATTCTTAGAAGATGACAGCGCATTATAATAAACTTAATTCCAATTGCAGCTGCCCTTCCAGAAGTGGTATTATTGCTTGAGCAAATCAAAGAATTTCCTGCAGCTATTGATTTGAGTAATGACTTTTTCTTGATAACTGTTATTAAAGACCACCAGAAACAGTCTTCTTTCTGCTGACAAGGCCAATAATACTCCTTTACTGCCCTACCTCAGGGGTATATCAATTCTCCAGCCTCATGTCATAATCTAGTCCATGGGAAACTTGATCATCTCTTCCACACACAAGGCATCACACTGTTCCAATATATTGATGATATGTTGATTGGGCATAGTGAGCAAAAAGTAGGAACTACTCTAAACTTATTGGCAAGACATTTGCATCTTAGAGGATGGTAGACAAATATAACAACAAGAACAACTCAAGAAGACCCTGAAAGCAAAATTAAGTTACATGAGGAAGTGGCCGAAATGCAAATGGCCTTCACTGCTTCTACATTGTCTTCTCTTTCCCAGCGCATAGCTATGGCTTTTTGGGGAGTTCCCTACAATCAGTTGACTGAGGAAGGAAAAATTTGGGCCTGGGTTACAAACAGTTCTGCATGATATGCAGGTACTTTGAGGAGCACTTCAGTATCTTTTTGGACATCCCTGAAGGACAGTGGTGAAGGGAAATCCTCCCAGTATGCAGAACTTTGAGCAGTGCACCTGTTTTTTCCATTTTTCTTGGAAAGAGAACCGACCAAGGTGCATTCCTATACAGATTTATGGTCTGTAACCAATGATTTGCTGGATGGTCAGAGATTGGAAGGAACATGGTTGGAAAAGTGATGACAAAAAGGTGACTGAGAGAAGTATCTGGGTAGTACTTTCTGAATGGGCAAAAAACATGAAGATATTTGCAACTCATATCCTATCTGCCAGCAGCAGAGATCAGCACTCATTTCCTAATATGAACCATTTCCCAAGGTGATCAGCTTGCTACATGGTGGCAGGTTGTTTATGTTAGACCACTTCTATCGTGGAAAGGGAGTGATTTGCTCTAACTGAAAAAGACACATATTCCAGATATGGTTTTACCTTCCCTGCATGCAGTGGTTCTGACAAAACTACCATCTGTGTGCTTATAGAATGCTTTATCCACCATTATGATATTCCACACAACATTGCTTCTGATCGAGGAACCCCCTTCATGGGAAATGAAACATAGGCATAGGCACATCTCATGGAAGTCACTGGTCTCACCGTGTTTCTTATTATCCTGAAGCAGGTCGATTGATAGACTGATGGAATGGCATTTTAATGGCTCAATTATAGTGCTAATTGGGTGGCAATACCACCTCCTGATATCCAGAAGGCTGTATGTATATATATATATATATATATATATATATATATATATATATATATATACACACACTTCTTTGTTTTGTTGTAACTAAGTTTGTATATATACATAAAGCAAATATCTTATTTTCTTCCCTATCCTATCCTCTTATCATATAAAATAAGTTGTATTAACTTCATGTCACAGTATTTAAGTTATTGAATATCAAGTTTAAGAGTGAATATTACCAAAGATTTGCACCCACTTCTGGGGAAAGAGTTAGTGCATTTCTGGTTGTATGCACTGCAGTTGAGTACAGTTAGGTGAAAATATGACTGTTACTGTTTTTATTTAAATATTAAGTATGGTTTAAGGAAATGTGAATGTGGGTGCCTAGTTGAAAAGGGGTGGAATGTGATTTTGAAGGTCATGCATCAACTTAGTTAAGATATGAGGTCAGTTGTTTGGTCAAGGAAGCACTTGCTTTATTTTTTACTGTGAGGCTATCTCACATATTTAAATCATCAGTAAGTTGATTTCATCTATGGCTGATTACATGTACAATCACCTAAGGAGATTGCCTTCAACAAAGAGGGAAAGTCTGATCCAATCATTTGAATGCTTTAAAAGAAGAACTGATGAGTTCAGCAGTTAGAAGGACCAATTTCCATCTTTATTTGGCCAGCAAGCTTCTTCTGGGAAATTCATTGAAAACATTCATTAGAATTCCTAGCTTGTGGTTTCCCCTATGCCAATTCCTATCATAAATCTCCTAATCTATCTATTTATCTACCTATGCTGTCAGCTCTGTTTCCTTAGAGATCCCTGACTACTAGAGTAAGCCATGGAAAGAAAATGAGGTTGTTCTTGATATAGAATATCCTGTGAAGTTGCAAAACAAAAAATATATATTCCCTTTAGACTGTATACTGTTAAATATTTTCTATAATGTGATGAAATTTTAGATGACATTCTATATATACCAAACTCCATAATTACATTTAATATTAAAATGGTAGAAAGAGGATTGCCCGTAATTCCTAGATTTCTAATACACTTACTTCCAATTTATTCCAATATATGACATTTATTTGCAAAGCAAATGTAATATGCCTGAAACCAAACCATTTGCATTTCTGGAGTATGAAGATTACAGCATCATACCAATACCTTTGACAGAACACTTGGGCAAAGTAGAGCTAGTAATGACATTTACACAAGGACTTTACAGCACTTTCTGTACATTTTTTATTTAATAGGAAAAAAGAGGTATGTTGAATACAGAGAAATTACTGAAGATGAAGAAATTATATTTGTAAGAAAGAAAGGCAGAGAATAAAATAAATGCATGTAAATCATTGCCATTTTCTAAATTAAAGCAAGATAATTAGTTTTGGGGAGAGAGAAGTCATAGACTTTTTTTTCTACACTTTCAAAAATATAATTCCTTTCAGAAGTGGTATAAATTGCTGCATCTACTCAGTCATCAAATCTTTTGAGTAGTGTAACAGTAGGCTTTTCTCCTTTGAGAAATGGCCAATTCTTGGGGAAGGGGAATAAATATTCAAAATGGCTTGGAAGCATCTTGTAGTGCCAGAAGTTAAAGAAGTGGTCACAAAAAGAAAAATGGAATGTCAAAGGGACACAAGAGCTAGAAGAAAGAGCTCTCAATGAACAAAGAAGGAACAATATGAGCAAAAAACATAAAGAAGGTAGTATTGAATTATAATCCAAAGTATAAAGTAAACAGGATGAATAATTACTTATACAAATAAAGAAATGAAAAATTAATAATTATAGAATATGCAAATAAGTAAATAAATGAATAAATGGGAGAAAAGAGGTACATCTCCCATGCAATTCCAAATAATATAGATTTAGACACACTGCCCTCAAGGAAGTGGGGCATAACTCCCACTCCTTAAGTGTGACCTTTTCCTAGTGACCTTCTTCCAAAGAGTAACTTTATGGTCAAAAGACTTGACAAACTTTAGCTCAGACAGATGTCCAAGTTTGATAGCTGTATGAGAAGTCCTGTTGATAGTATGTTCCCTTGATATGATGTGAGAAAAATGGCACTTTTCTGAAGTCTTCTTGCCAATAATCCATAACCATTGTCTAATCATGAGAAAAACATCAGATACTTTCCAATTGAGGGGCATGCTGCAAAATGCCTGATCTGTCCTCCACAAACTTGCCATATTCATGAGAATTGTGAGAAACTGTTACAGCCCAGAAGAGCCTAAAAAGACATAACAACTAAATGTAGTAGGGTTTCCTGGATGGGATCTTGGAATAAAAAAAGGACATTATATGAAAACTAAAGATATCTGTTCAAAGTTGCATAAGGTATAATCTTAGTTAATAATAATGTATCAATCCTGGTTAATTAATTGTGACAAATGAACCCTACTAAGGTAAAATGTTAATAATTATGCCATATAAATATGGGGTATATAAGAATTTCTGTAATATCTTTTCAACTTTTACATAAATCTAAAATTATTCTAAAAGTTATTTAAATACATATAAAAAACTTGGTCCCTTGAAGGGTTCTACTGGTTAATTCCTAGAGGAAAACAGTATATTGCAGTTTCCACTAAAGAAACTTTCCTAAATGGTACTGAATGTATTTATATCTCTTTAAAATATGATTTATTCTACAGTAGGAATAATGTCCAAATCAGAATAATAGACATTTTCCTTATGGAAAATTAATGGAGAATTAATTTTTGTTAGAAAGGAATCTAGATGACAAATGAGAGTAAATAGTTATTTTACCTCTATGATGCATTTAATCTGTTCTAAGTAATTAATGGAGGAGTTATTTTGGACATTCTATTTTATAAAAACATATAATATACATTGAATGGCAAGACTAACAAATTTAAGAAACACCTAAGTGCCAGTTAACAACTCAAATCTGTAATGGAGAAGTCATAGGCAGTAGAATCCACCTGTCTGCTTGAAACTTGGCACATATTATAATCGATTTTCATTAAAAGAAGAGATTAGCAAAGTGGAATCATCATGGGAAGTTTCATCATGGAAAAAAATCTGAGATATAGGTTAATCCAAACTTGCTCTTGAAATCTGGAGAGATTATAATCAAATGGAGTGATGATGTAAAGCAAACAATCAAGATCAAAAACCTTTCCAGAGGGGCAGAATTGAACTAGCAAGGGCCACAAAAAGAACTAAACAAAGGGATGAGGGTGGAGCTGGTTTGTTGGCACGTAAAGGTGGGGCAGGCAAGTATCAAATGATGGTGGGTATGGTTTGGAAGAGAGTGTGGGGCTAGATTTTGGAGACCTTGGGTACCAAAAATAGAGCTATGTAGAACAAGTATGAACACCAGAATTACCTTTTAACTCTTCATAATCAGCTCTACACTGAATTCTTTGCAATCATTTTGTTTTCCATCTATTCTCCTACTTAGGACCACTAACCAGATATATAAGGCCACTTTCATGCCCTTCCACATCTGTTATTTTTCCATATATTTTAACATTTATTTGCTAAAAATAATATGCTTATCTTCTTGATTCTCAATCCCTTCCACAGCACAAATATTTCTTCATGAACAGGGAAATTTATTTCAATAATGTAAACATAATTTACTTTTCATTTTATCTTATTAGTCTATTGATAAAAATGACAAATGTTTGAAGGACGAGTTTGTGCTATTAGGAGAGGGGAGGTGTTATAATCTTGACACTTAAGGAGATTCATATTCTTAGTATGTACCCAGTTCAAAACTCATGTGATGTTTCTAATAAATGGTATTTTTCTTAGATTTTTTTTTTAATTTTTAAAGAAGCTTTAGATTACATAAACATTACATTGAAAATATAGGGGGATTCCCATAAAAAACCCCTTCCCCCCACGCTTTTCCCTATTAACAACATCTTTCATTAGTGTGTACATTTGTTACAATTGATGAACACATATAGAAGCATTGCTATTCACTATGGTCTATAATTTACATTATAGGTTATACTTTGCACCGCAAAATTTTACAGGTTTTGACAAAATGTATAATGGCCTGTATCAAGTATTGCAATGTCACGTAGGACAATTCCAATATCCCAAAAATGCCCCATGTTACAAATATTCTTCCCTCAACCTCTCCTCAGAACATCTAGTGACCACTGCCTTTATATCAATGTTACAAGTTCTTCCATTACTAGAATAATAATAATTCTACTTTAGTCCATAATTGTATTCTCCCCTTATGTTTGTTCAGTTCTTCAGTGTTGAGGATTTGGGGATGGTGATGCCAACTCTGTATCTGATTAAGAGGAGGCTTAGATCCCTTGGGACAGATGTGTTGAACCGTCTTGCTTGCAGCTGCAGTTGTAGATTCTCTCTGTTTTTGTTGTTATTGTTTTTGTTTTTGAGGATGGGCAATATCCATCATCATCCTTTTGTTAGTTCTCTGGGTAAATCCAATGAACTGGAGAGTAGGTGTTGCAACTTTGTTGACATTCCGGGATCAACTGGCATCTGAACAGAATGAAGATTTAAATCTCTGGGACATATATATTTAATGAGTATAGTGTTAATTACAGGTTCAACTAAAAGGGGTGGAAAAGTCATGTGTAGGGAAATTATAAATGAGTCTAACTCAGTTACGTTGGGGAACATATATTCCAAGGTAAGACACACAGGCTGGGTTCTGAATTGCTAGGATTGTGTGCCCTGCCTACAGTGTCTAGATATGTCTATAGCCCTCAGGAGTCCTCCTTATACTTGCGTAAGTGTAATCTCTGAAATGACTTCCCGACTTGGTTTGAAATCTCTTAGACATAAAAACTCATTAGTATTTAATATTTCCCCCTTTTTATCAAGGTCTTTTTCCAAATGTATCTCTAGTTGGTACTTCGTAATAATCCCTCAGTGCCAGGGAGGCTCATCTCCAGGAGTCATGTCTCACACTGGGGGGAAGATAGTGAGTTTATATGCTGAGTTTAGCTTAGAGAGTCCACATTTGAGAAACAACTAGGCTTTCAGGTGGTAACTCTTAGGCAATATATGATATTAAGCTAAATTTCAATTTCACAAGAACAAGGTACATAAGTACATAAAGGGCCTGACATATTGGTATGACCTTCTTTGTTATGCACTACCCTTGTATTCTAAGGATTTTTGCCACTCTATTAGAGAATGTAGCAGGACTTTCCAGGATGGGAATTCAATATTCTTTCAGTTATTTTGTGGGTCATCACCCACTGAGACCATACCAAATGACCACTAGAAAACATTCATATTCCATAGAGGCATTTTCCAAGTGTGCTCCTCCCCACACATCCCCCATCACCAATACCCTACACCAGTGATCTTCCCCTGCCATATTTGCAACCCATCTGCAATCCAAAACCACCCCCAAAACAAAGCCAAAAATAAATAATAATAATAATAATAATAAATAAAATACAAAAGATATTTTTTTGCATTGTGTCTTTCATCACAGAAAGATCTGTTATCTTTTATGTACAGTACCATTTTCTTCTGAATGTTCCCCCAGTGGCTTATTTTTTTCACTTTATTTTCAAAGAAGCTTTAGATAATAGAAAAGTCACATAGAAAATATAGGGGATTCCCATATACCCTACCGCACTCTCACATTTTCCCCTATTGATAACATCTTACATGAGTATGGTACAATTGTTATTATTGATAAACAAATATTGAAACATTGCTACTAACCATGGTCAATGGTTTACATTATGGTTTACATTTTGCGCTGTACACTGTTATGGTTTTTGGCAAACTTTATAATGGCTTGTGTCCATCATTGCAAAATCATTCAGAACAATTTCAATGCCCTAAAAATGCCCTATTTTTATTATCTATTTTATTCTTCCCTATTCCTTTCCTTGGAACCTATGGTAACCAATAAGTTTCAATATTTGAAGAATAAGGTTGGTAGTTACACACATTAATATTGAGGGCTTGACATATTGGTCTGATTTCTTTTATTAGGTATTGTCTATGTTCTCAAGAGTCTCTTACCCCTTTAATGGAGAACAGAGCAAGATTCCCCTGGATGGCAGTTTAATATTTTCCAGTTTATTGTGTCATTCTCCAACCATTGAGCAAACACCCTATGACAAGTTGAACACTTTCATATTCCACAGAAGCATGCCCCAGGTGTGCTCTATCCCATATATCCCCCCACCCCAATGCCCTGCAATAGTAACCTTCCCGGGTCATATTTGCAGAAAGAATATTCCCACTATTTTAGTTTTAACCACAGACCTATAAATCGCCAGAGTTCCCCTATTCCTTCCTCCCACCCTCACCATAGTCAATCGATAGTCTATCCCCAACACCCCCTACTCACCCTCACATTCCAGCACCATTGACCCCAATCACATTGCTGCACCACTATCACCCCCAACCACTGCCCAACCACCTTCTTCCACCTTTTCATAGGTTTTTGCCCATATTTAGCATCAGCTCACCACACTCTATTTTGTTTGTGTCTCTTTATAACTTATCATCCAGACACTAGTTCTGTGAATTTGCTCAAGTTGCTAAAGTCATATCAGTGAGGTCATGTAATATTTGTCCTTCAGTGACTGGCTTACTTCACTCATCATAAGGTCTTCAAGATTCATCCATGTTTTCCCATGTATCAATACTGCAATCCTTCTTACAGCTGAGGAATATTCCATTGTATGTATATACCACAATTTGCTTATTCATTCCTCTGTTGATGGACACCTGGGTTTTTTACTTCTTACAGTTGAGTAATATTCCATAATATATATATACTATAATTTGTTTATCCATTTATCTTTTAATGGACATTTGGGTTGCTTCCAACTTTTGGCAATAGTAAATAATGCTGCTATGAACATTGGTGTACCTATATTTGCTCATGTCCCTGCTTTCAATTCTTCTGAGTATATACCAGCAGTGGGATTGTTGGAACAGCTGGTAATTCTATAGTTAGCTTCCTGTGGAACTGCCAAACCATCCTCCACAATGACTGTACTATTCTACATTCCCTCTAGCAGTGGATGAGGGTTCCCTTCCTTCCAAATCCTCTCCAACACTTGTAGTTCTCTGTTTTTCAAATAGCCACCAGTCTAATAGGTAGAAGATGGCATCTCATTGTAGTATTGATTTGCATTTCTCTAATATGTAGTTATGTTGAGCATCTTTTCATGTGCTTTTTAACCATTTGTAGTTCTTCTTTGGAAAATGTCTATTCAAATCTCTTGCCTATTTTTTAAATGGGTTGTTTGTCTTTTTTATTTCAAGATGTAGGATTTATTTATACATGCTGGATATTAGGCCCTTATCAGATAAATGGTTCCCAAATATTTTATCCCATTGAGTAAACTGTCTTTTCACTTTCTTAACAAAGTCCTTTGAAGTGAAAAATTTTTAATGTTGAGAAGGTTCCATTTATCTATTTTTTCTTTTATTGCTCATGCTTTGAGTATAAAGTTTATGAAACCATTTCTTAATACAATATCTCATAGATGCTTCCCTACATTATCTTCTAGGAGCTTTATACTCATGGCTCTTATATTTAGATCTTTGATCTATCTTGAGTTAATTTTTGTATAGCGCATGAGATTGGTTCATCCAACATAATAATTTGAGGTTAAGTCATGTTGTAACCTGTATCAATATTTTGTTCTTTTAATTGCTGAGAAGGATTCATTTCTGTGTGTGTTGATCAATCACTACGTCTATCCCTTTCTCTCTCTTTTTCTCTCTCTCTCTAAGTCTACTTAAACTTATATCTACAATAGATTATTTATCCTTTCATCCTTTCAACTATTGATGGGCATTTGATTTATTTCCTGCCTTGGCTATGACAAAGTCCTGCTATGAACACTCATGTAGAAGTTTTGTATGGACATATATTTTCATTTCTTTTAAATAAGAATGTAAGAGTATAATGTCTGGGTTATATGGTAGAGCTATGTTTACCTTTTTAAAATATTGTCCAACTGTTTTCCAAAGTGTATACCATTTTAATTTCCCAACAGTAGATATTGAGATTTCCAGTTCCATCACATCCTCACCAACATTTGGTATAGTCAGTCTTTTTTATTTTTATTTTATTTATTCTAATAGCTATGTAGTGATATCTCATTTTGGTTTCATTTGCATTTTTCTAGAATTATTTTGAACATCTTATCATGTACTTATTATATATGTATGCATATATATTTGTGCATGTGTATGTATCTCCCTATATGTGGATGTTTGCATATATGCAGGTATGTATATATTTGCCAACCACATATCTTTTTTATTGTGTTATTTCTTCTCTTAACATTGAGTTTTGTGAGTTCTTTCCGTATTGCAGCTATGATTCCTTTTTCATGTATATGATTTTCAAATATTTTCTCCCAGTTTGTGATTTTCCTTGTCATTCTTTTAAAAGTAAATTTTGAAAAGAAGAAGCTTAAAATTTTGGTTAATTCCATTGTACCGATTTTAATAGCTTTTTTTTTTTCATTATCATTTCTCATTAATTTTTGTCTAATCAAGGTTACATCAATATTCTCCAATATTTTTTCTAGAAGTTGTATAGATTTAGGTTTTACATTTAGGTTTATGATCAGGTTTGAGGTGATATTTGTATATCGTGTAAGGACTATAACAAGGCTATTTTTTCATATACAGATATCCAACATTCCAGAATAATTAAAAAATATATTATTTCTTCCCAAATCGCCTTTTTGCCTTTGTCAAAAGCTGGTCGTCTGCGTATATCTGGATGTATTTTTGGACCCTCTATACTGGTCCAGGTAGTGCTATTTCTCCATCATCATGATTTTCTTTTCAAAAGTTGTTTTGACTCTTCTAGATCCATAGCATTTACATAAGGAATTTGAAATATGTATAACCATCTCTACAGAAAAACCTGCTGGAATTTTGATTGGAATTTCATAAAATCTATAGTAATAGATCTTCTATAGATGTATACATAAAGAATATATATGTATATATGTATATATACATATGGAGAAAGAGAAAGGAAGATGGAGGGAGATAGTTCTTTAACAGTATCAATTATTCTGACCAATGAACATGGTATCTCTTTTCTTAAGGACTTTTAATTTTTTACAGGAATGTTTTGTAATTTTGAATCAGGTCTTTCACTCTTTTCTCAGATTCATCCTCAAGTATTTCATATTTTTAATGCTAATGTAAATGGCATTGTGTTTAATTTCACTTTTTGTTCACTACTGATATAGAGAATAGCAATTTACTTTTGCATATTTATCTTGATCTTCCAACCTCTCTAAACTCTCTTATTAGTTCTACTAATTTGTTTTTTAGATACAATAAGATTTTCTACATAGGTAATCAAGTTGTCAGTGAATAGAGAAGCTATATATCTTCCTTTCCAGTGTGTATGCATTGCATTTCTTTATCTTGTCTTATTTTACTGACTAATCCTCCAATATAATGTGAGACTGGATGTACTCATGTAGTTCATCATTTTAGGTGGAAAGAATTTAGCCATTCACCATTAATGATGACCTTGGTTGTAATTATTTTTTATCAGATTCAAGTGGCTCCCTTCTATTCCTACTTTGCTGAGTGTTTTTATCAGAAATGTGGTAATTTGTAAAATGCTTTTTATCTGAGTCTATTAAGATGATTATATATATATTTTTATATTGTGAATTAATTGAACTGATTTTCGAGCATTAAATTCATGCACTGGCAGAAATCTCACTTAGAAATGGTATATTATCATTTTTACACATCATTGGATATAATTGATCAAAAATTTGTTTAGAATATTTATCTGTGTTCATGAGAAATGTAATCTGTTATACTTTGTCATATTCAATCAGCCATTTATTCCCTTTAATGATTTTTTGTTTCCACCATTATATTATAGAATATGAAAATTTCCATTAAGCTCATTTTTATATTAATGAAGTTATAAATTTATGTGAAAATCATGCAGAAAATAGAGTTCCCTTATTCCCCCCACTCACACACACACAGTTTACCATATTATTAACATCTTGCATTCATGTGGTTCTTTTGTTACAAATCAAGCAACAATATTACTACAGTTATATAATTAAATATATACTGCAGTTCACATTATTTTTGTACAGCCCTATATGTTTTACTTTTTCAAATTGTTATTCTAGTAACATATGTGCAATTAAGAATTTTTCCTTTTAACCACATTTAAATATATAATTCAATGGTGTTAATTACATTCACAATGTTTTGCAACCATTACCACCATCCATTACTAAAACTTTTCCACCACTCAAAGAAAACTGTACCAATTAAGCATTAATTTCCAATTCACTATCCCCATCATGGCCCTTGGTAATCTGTATTCTAGTTTCTGAATCTATGAATTTGCTTTTTTTATTATTTAAATTTCATATCAGTTATATCATACAATATTTGTCCTTTTGTGTCTAGCATATTTCACTTGATATCTTCAACATTCATCCATGTTGTTGCACGTATCAGAGCATACATTACCTTTTATGACTGAATAATATTCTACTGTATGTATATACCACATTTTGTGTATCCATTCATCTGGTGATGGACCTTTGGGTTGCCTCCATCTTTTTCCAACTGTGAATAATGCCGCTATGAACATCAGTATGTAAATACTTATTTGAGTCCTTGTTTTCAATTCTCTTACGTATATACTTAAAAATGGAATTGTGGAGTTATATGGTAATACTATATTTAACTTTTCTGTGGAATCACCAAAATATTTTCCACTTTAGCTGCACCATTTCATATTCCCACCAACAATGAATGAGTATTACAATTCCTCCACATCTTCTCCAACACTTTTTATTTTCTGTTTCTTTCTCTTTTTTTTTTTTTTTTTTTTTGTAATAGTAGCCATTCTAGTGGGAGGAATAGGCATTTCACTGTGGTTTTACCAAAAGGTAATGATATTGAACATCCTTTCTCATGTGTTTATTGTCCATTTGTACATCTTTGTAGATATGTCTCTTCAAGATTTTTGCCAATATTTTTTTAGGGTGTTTTTTTGTTGTTGAGTTGTAGGATTTTTTATATTTTCTGGATATTAAATATTTATCAATTATGCAATTTCCAAATATTTTTCCCAAACTGTAGGTTGTCTTTTTTCTTTCAAGAGGACATCATTTGATACCCATAAGTTCTTAATTTTGATGAACTCTCATTTCTCTATTCTTTACTTTTGTTGTTCTTTCTTTTGGTGTAAAGTCTAAGAAATCATTGCCTAGCAAATTGCCATGAAGATGTGTCTGTATATTTTCTTCTATGTTTTAGGTCTTACATGTAGGTCTTGGATTTATTTTGAGTTAATATTGTATATGCTGTGAAGTTGGGGTCCACCTTCAAAATTCAGCATATAGTTATCTAGTTCTCCTAACATCATTGCAGAAGAGACAATTTTTTCTCATTCAGGTGGACATGGCACCCTTGTCAAGAATTGGTTGGCCATAGAAATTAGGATTTATTTCTGAATTTAGGACCCTATTTAAATTTAAAAGAATAAATTATTGATATTGAAAGAGTGAAAGGATATTTTAATAAGAAAGAATTTAAGGATGAATTTTATTTATGCTTCCTGCACAGTTTAAGCTACATTATTTTCCCCCTGGAAGGTTTTTACTCAACTGTTGCACATATTCAGGATAATTATTTTCTATTACATAATGTCATACAGATATAGTTATGATTGGAAGAATAAAATAAACCTCATGAAAATAGTCAATTAAAATCACAAAAGAAGTTAATGGAATTAAACCAAAAAAAACTTACAAAAATATCACCTTGAGTGTTTTTGTTTTTTTTTTTTTTTACCACTCATAGCAAATAAAAAGATACCAAGGTTCTCAAAATATTCAACATCATGTTTCCACCATCCATTTTCCTCAGAAACCTTATGCATTATTATTATTATCATTATCCCACATTTAATGTGGGAAACAACAATCAGGACAGCTGTCTTTCCTGTTCAAGACCCTTTCTGCTTTGTTCAAGATTCTTAATTGCCCATATTCCTGAAATTATTTGTAAAAGTTTAATAGAGTATATGTACCTAGATTTGTGTAATCTGATTTGACAATCTAGTCCCTGCTGTTAGCTCACAATTCTTAGAGCATCCATCAAAATCAATGAAAAAGATATATAAACAAGCAGCTCTAAAGGAAATAAACTGTAAACTTGAAATTACTTAATCCAAAAGAAGGCAGGACAGGAAGGAAAGAGGAACAAAGAACATATAGGAAACAAAAAGTATGTTGATAGACTTAAATCCAAACATATGAATAAGTATATTACATGAAAATGAATTAAAGCTGCATTTAAAAGAGAGATGAGAAGGGTAGAGGAATTTTTGTGGTCATGGATTAGAGGTGGTGACATCAATATGAACTCATGTCTAGCTTCATATAGATACAGATACATATAGAAGTATATACAGATATGTGAATATAAATGGGTTAGTATATGCACAGATATTTCTTTGCTCTATCAGCTACTAGGGCCAAGAAGCAAGGACAACCCAGAAACAACAGAGCACACCTGGTGCCCAGGTTTTGGTACTAATAATATTCCCCAATTAAAAGAACCAGGGATTTTTGGTAAAAAATGGCTTATTCTAGAACTGAAGCAAGAACTATGCAAGATGAGCCTGGACCACTTGGAAAAGATAGAAAATAAGTAACTGTCCAAATAATAAACAGACCCTTACTGATAGGAATATGTGAAAGAGACCCAGAAGCCAACTGAAAGAACTGTTGCTGGAACAATTTGAGCAAAAATATATAAAGCAATATTGGATTCTAATTCAAAGTATAAAGTAAATATTCAGAAACTCAGATGGGTTTTAATAAGTGGTTGAATAACTAAATAAATGGGGAGAAGAGCCAAATCTCCTGTGCAGAAGAATTTGAAGTGATTTATGTAGATACCCTGCCTTTAGGAGGTGGAACATAACTTACCACTTCTTTAGTGTAGACTGTGCATAGTGACTTCCTTCCAATGAGTACATTGTGGAAGGGATGGAGTAACTTTATAGTGGAGAAGCCCAGCAAACACTCCTAAGCTAGGTGATCAAGGTCCACATCAACAGTGATAAATTACATTTTCTGTATATACCCTTGTCATGATCAGATGAAAATGGCACTTTACCTCTGTGGTGTTCATCCTCCAAACCTATAACTTCAGTTTAATCATGAGAAAAACATAAGACAAATCCGAATTGAGGGACATTCTACAAAATTTCTGATGAGTACTCCTAAAAACTGTGAAAGTCATCAAAAAGAAAGAAAGTCTGAGAAAATGTCACAGTGCAAAGGAGACATGAAAATGAAATGTAATGTGATATCCTGAATGGAATCCTGGAACAGAAAAAGGATACTAGGCAAAAACTAAGAAAAGCTGAATAAAATATGTGTTTTAGTTAATAACAATGTATTAATATTATTTCATTTATGAATATTTCAACATAAGTAATGCCATAAAAATTAACAGTGGAAAAAGGAACTTTCTATTTTAAAATGTTAATAACAAAGGAAACTGTGTGAGGTATTATGGGAACTCTCTATAGTACCTTTGCAAGTTTTTATGCAAATCTAGAACTATTATAAAATAAAGTTTCTTTTTTAAAAAGACAGTTATTGCCAGAGTAGATAAACTATCAAGACCCATTTATGTTCTATTTACCACAAATGCACATTAAATAGAAAGAAAGAAGATACCTTAAAATTATAATGTTGTTCAAAATAATGCCAGGTAAACCTTAATAAGAAGAAAGCCTGAGGGGCTATGTTCATATCAGACAAAGTATATTTTGATAATAGAAGTGTTATCAAAAAAGATATATTTCATAATGATGAGAGTGTCAGTTCACCAAGGAACAACAGTCCTCTAGGGTCTTTGTGCATTTCATGTATAATATTGGCCATTTTTTTCACAACGAAAATTAGATCTCTGCCTGAACAGGGTGTATTTGCAGTCTTTGATGTGTAGTCTGAAAGATTCAGCTATGTGTTTACCTTGCTTATTCTTTCTTAAAATTCCTCATTTATTATTCTTGGAGGCATGGCAGTATATACCAATCCTTTATTGTAGTAAGAAAATTTTATTTTTGAGTAGCCACCCAAGTCCTTGGTCTATAATAATAATTCAGTTGCCTCCTTGATTGATAATTTCTTTGTTGGCCAAATTGAAAGGTGTTTGTTTCTCTCTTTTAAGTGTTTTCAAATAAGAATATTAAAGGCAAATTAAAGAATAAGCAGGGAAAGGAGGGTGAAATTAGTGAGGCATCAACAAAGTCGCTGCAGCCAAGAGATGAAGGTCTTATTTAATGTAGGGTCTAAAGAAAGGGCTGAGTTCTAAGAGTATATTTGGTGAGCTTGTACCCTAGATAAAAGTGGAGGGAGAGATGATTAGAGGAGAGAGAGAGTGAGAGTAAGAGGGAGGGGGGGGAGAGAGAGAGAGAGAGAGAGAGAGAGAGAGAGAGAGAGAGAGAAAGAGAGATTCTTTTGCTTTTGGTCAATTACAGAAAGGACATTTCCAGAATGGAAATAGAAAGTGCAAGTTATGCTTGTTTGGAGAGGGAAAATAATATGGCAAATATTTTACTCATTCAGTTAATCTCCTGAGCTATCAAAGCGAGTTGAAGATGAATATTTTAAGATTAGAAAACCTAGGAAAGCTAATGACATCCTCCTTCTACATTATCTTTTCAGAGAAAGATTCCTTATTTTGAGTTTCTTTCTCATGTGTCTAACTCTCTAGAATCAGCATGTCTATAAAATGTTTGAGGGGGACGGATGTGGCTCAAATGGTTGGGCGTCTGACTCCCATATGGAGGGACCTGGGTTCGATCCCTGGGACCTCCCGGTAAAAAAAAAAAAAAAAAAAAAAAGTTTGAAAAATCAATCTGAATGTATTGCATTCTTACCAAAACCACCAATAGATTATAATGGCAAAGTTTGAGAAAACTGCAGTCTTGATTCAAGATGGACGGTCCTCAGGTCATTTCTCTATTTGGATTAAACCATTTTTTTATATTTTCTTATTTTATGACCGAATAAAAGACCGAATTTGTCACGTTTTTGCCTCCAAGCATCGATATGAAAGACCATATTAATGCTGAAAGTAGTAGGTGGACTTGTGAGCAGGTTGCATTAAGAGAGAAGATTGTCTCTAGTCTTCTTAGCTATTGATTCACTTCTCATATCTTACGTTTCTTTTGTTTTCCACTTGTCTCTTCCTATGTTTGAGGCCTTAATTTCCAAGTTTCAATTCAGTAGCAGGTAAAATCCAACTCTGTGAGTGTGTGTGTGACTATATAGTGATCCAGCCCCTTTGAAGGCAGGATGAATTGAAATGTAAAATAAAAATCATACATTATATTTCTCTAGGGAATGGGTGTAGCTCAGTAGTTAAATGCCTACTTTGCATATATGAGGTCCCAGATTCAATCCCCCACACCTCCTAAAAAATGCATATGGTATACATTTATATTTATACATTTTTGGAAAACATACTTCTTTAAATTTTTTTTTCCATGATGCTAAATTATACCAAGTTTTCCCCTGAGCCCTGTGAGGTCATGGAGTCTGTAATCAGTTCGAAAACTCAACGCCTTTTGTTTTGCAGTTTGTTTGGAAACACTTTCTTCATTTTCTTCTCTCTGGCTGAGTAAAATCAGAGGAGACAGATTGCAGTCTGTTAAACTCATAGTAAGTAAATTCATCGCAGCAAGGAAATCTAAACAAGCTAGTGACCCTATTATAGCAACCAGTTATGGGGTTGGAAGGCAGAATAGAAATGCTAGGTGTTTCCTTAAGCTTCTCATCAGAAAAGGAATCAAGTCATTGGAGTAACTATTATCTATCCTCCTATTCACAACTTCTCCTCCATGGATTAGGCTCAATAAGTGACAGTCCAATCTACTAGTACTGCAGATGAATATTTCAGGAATTTGATTATATGAGTGCTTCCCTTTCTCCTGCTCCCAACGTTCTTGGCTGATAATAGGAGCTTGGGTGGAGGAATAGGCGGACATTTTTGAGAAAGCACAAATGGGTTAGTAAACGAGCTATCCTCACAGGAGACACCCTATACGATGAAATCAGATGATTAGTTCTGGTGAGACTCAGGAGGGAGCAGAAAAAATAGCTGCAGTTCTGTCTGAATAACATATGCCTTATCAATTCAAGATTTTAATGCTCATATTAAAACCAGTATGTGATATTAATAATTAAAATATTAATATCTTTCAAATAAGCCTTTTGCTTTGGAAAATATTAATATGGCTAAATAGCATTAGAGAAATTGGAAAAGTGATGCTCTTTTTTATTTCACCAACAGCACCAAGTTTCACTGATCAAGTGTCACAAAACATACATAAGGAAGGGGTGGGGCAAGTTTTCAGTCTGAGGTTTTCATAAAAATTATGTTGGTGCAATTAGGAGGTTGCATGTGTTGCCTGCCATTTCAAGGGTCTGCCCAAAGCATATATAGGGGGAAATAATTTCAGAGATAATAAATCCTTTGGGTGTTGACAGAGATTTGAATAGGAAATTTATCAGAATCAGAGGAGCTGAACTATATTCTTCTTTGAAATATTGCCCACAAATATTATAATTTCTTCCACTTTCTTTCCCTTACCATCCTGCATATTATTACATATTCAGACAAGGTCACCCCACACTAAGCTACCCTTCCTTTGTTGCTTAGATCATGTATCTACTCTTTGCCCTAGCTGATATACATATCCATAAATCCTAACCACTTTCAACCTGGGATTACATAAGAAATAGATACTTTTATTTCAATTCGATGGTCTTTATAGAACAGGGCTTCTCTCTAGAAATTGTCCTTGCTTTTCTTTCTCTGCTTCAAACCCATAAATTTTTCTCCAGACCGTTTTAAGGAACGCCTAATGAATTTATTTTACTATCTATCATGTTGCTGTCTCTGCTAAATATGATCTTTGTGAAATTGCGGCTCTTCTATGTTCTTCTCACCAGTAAGGGAAACCAGATTTTTCTCACAATGAAAATAGGTGACTCTCTTAGAACACTTCTAAAATATGCTTATTCAATTACAACCAGAAGTGGCTATACTTAGAGTTTAAGGACACATGGTTGGATTAAAACCCTGTTCAACTTCCTATCAGCCTCCTGGTGGCAGGAGGAACTATCCCTTGCTTAAGGAAAATTCAAAGTAACTCCACTGACTTTCTGGCTCCACTGAGGAAGAAAATATTTCTCCCATCTAATAACATATGATCTATCCAAAGTTCCCATCAAGTCTGCACTATATTGTCATAGTCAGGGATATTCAGAGGAAATAGTCTAGTGCAGCTAGTAATGTGCTAAATATAAAACAGTTTATTTTCATGGCATACACTTTCACAGGAGGGTAAATGAAAAATCAGGGTTGTTCTGCTCTCCACTTTTATTCCTATGCTCTGAAGACTGTGGGTAAATACTGAAAAGAGATGCCCACAAAATAAACACATATGCATACATTCACATGCCACACATCAATCTAAGCCAGGACTTAGAAGTTACAAAAATTCAGACATAAGTTTTAGAATGCTAATACAACTATATAATACATTCAAATACGGGAAATTTGCAGCATTTGGTTTTCCACTAAGATCAGTTTGGTGCATGTCTGTATGTCTATAATTTTAAAAATGCATCACCTCCCAGTATTAAATAAAGGTCTATTCCAAAGAGAAACCAAAGGTCCAATCAGGGATACAAAGACTGCTTGAAATTTTTTAAAGGACAGATTTCCCAACTTCTGGAAAAAATAAAATCTAGAGGTTCTGTTTCCACTGGTTATAGTATTTCATATAGAATGTGTGTAATTTTTCCAGTCATTTCCTTTAATGACATTTGGTCCTCAATGCTGAGGTGTTGGAAATTCTACAATCTGGAACACTTTTGAGAATAATGAGAATATTAAGATTGTCTCAAATTCTTAAGAGTTTAGAAGAATAAGAAAAATATCAACCTCTTTATTACCCAAAATATTCTAGTTTGGCAAATAACACATTGGTTCATTTTATTTTCTATTCTTGTCTTTTGATAGTTCCACTGCAGCGTGCTCCAGCAAAATTTGTTGTGCTTGGCGAAAGGACCTGGATACAAGGCTGAGATGCTGTAACAAAATGATTATGTCTTAAAATATTTATATAAAATTAGATGAAGGAATACATCTTTGAGATAGGCTCAGATTTCACTTTGCCTGTTCCGGGGGTACCAGATGGAGTGAAGAAAATGAAAACTTTCCTAAGATGGAACAATTAATATTTGCCCTTTCTTTAATTCTAATTTCAATGGAGAATGAATAAAGATGTTAATTATAAATATCTATTGGGTTAAGTTGGAATTCTGTTCTAGCTCTACTTCACATATGAGTAAAATTATATGATTTTATAATAATTAGATTACAAAGGTTTCCTAATATTTTCATTAAGTTTAACTTTGATAAAAATTCTTCGCAAAAATCATAGAAGGAATGCCCTTTAACTAAAATTTACCTGCAAATACCAACAGGCACATTTCAAACCTAATGAATAGTAAAATATTTGAAAGCTTTTCTCCTGAATTTGGCAAAGGAACCAGGATCACTTTGTCCTCACATCTATTCAAACTTGTATGAGAGATTCTACTCATTACAAGAAGACAAGGGAAATACAAAAAGGTGTATGAATTTGAAACAGACAAAAGTGTCACATTGTATTCATGTGTTTGCTTTTAATAGAAACTGCCAACAATTTTCCAAAGTGGTTGTACACGTGATACCAGCAGTGTAAGATACTTCCGGTTAGCCCATATAATTCCAAACATTTGTTATTAACAGTACTGTCAAATGGCCATTTAATGTGTACTGAGGTGTGATGAGTATCTCATTAGAATTTTAATTTGCATTGCTCTGATGAGTTCTCAATTTTATCTTCATCAGTCTTGCAAGAGCAGTATCACTTTAGTAGTTTTTCAAATGGTGAAAATTTAAATAGTCATGTGATATTTTTATTAATTTCTTTTCTTTTTGCTTTCTTCTAATTTAGGGGTTTGTTGTATATTTTAAATATTTGAGATGCATACTTAGATCAATTATATTTAGTCTTTAATATTTTCACATATAAATTTATTTAAGGCAATAAATTTCCCCTAAAACATATTTACCGACTCCCACATGTTTGTTAAAGTCATGTTTTATTGTCTTTCAGATTAAAATATTCTATATTTTACATGGGGGCTGCTTATATAATGCATGATTTATTTACAAGTCTCTTATTTAATCTACAAACATTAGAGAGTTTTAATTATCATTTAAAAATTGATTTTAATTTAATTTTTTTGTGCTGTAATCTCATCCTCCTATTAATCCTCCATTACAAATGTGTCTAATCTGCTGTTAAGACCATCTATTGAGTTATTAATTTCAATTATTTTATTTTCTAGTCTAGAATTCCCATTTTTATTTCAATTTGTTAGTAAAATTCATCACCTTGTCATCTATGTTCTCAGCATATTCGTAATTGTCTTCATAAGTTTGATTCTGATAATTCCAATATCTGCATTACTCATTTTCTTTCTTTCTTTTTTTTTTTTTTTCCAACTTCATCCATCTTTCTGGTAGGCCTGTTGATTTTTATTCAGTTCCAGCCATTGTTTGTGACTAATTGTAGATGTTCTGGATAATGTGATCTTCCAGAAACCCTGATAATACAATAAGGGAGGGACTAAATACCTGGAGTCTTTGTTTTGTTCTTCCTCTGTTGTACCCTCACTGTTGTGTGAGGGTACCCTCTAATAGTCCCCACTGAGGGACTGAGGGATTTAGAATAATGTGCAAAAATAATACTGTTTCCTAATCTACAATATATTTCTCAGTCAGAACTTTAGAGTGTTCATGTAAAACAACACAATTTCTAATCTTCCCTCCCCTGGAAATCTCTTGTCTGTAATCACTGCATACCTAGAATGTAATCTCTTTCAAGGTTGACCATATCCTAGCCTTCTACATACAACCACAAATTGTAACAATAGTCAAGGGGTTCATGGAAAGTGTGAGAGCAGCGGTTGTATTCACAAATGGATTGTCACTATGTATTGGGGACTCATAGGTCAGTGAGCTTATCATCAAGTACACATCCCTTGGTTGCTGTAAGACTGCAGGGATGACCACAGTCGGAAGAGGGTGGAGTGAGTATCAATGCACACCGCTTAAGGGAACTGAATGAGTCAGCTGTGGACCAGTGGTGACCACAGCCCTGAACTCATCTGTTTTCCAAAGAGGGAGTCAAGCGAAATCAGCACATTAGCACCATTCTGACAGGTCTCCAATCCTGAGCAAGAAATACCATGCTGGCCAGTGGGGGTGTGATCTGATCAGCAAGCCTCCCACCTAGAACCAGAGCCCTGGGAAGACAACTCGGCATGAGTCCAGCAGCTCCTTGAGGCATCTACTTACTGCACATAGGATAGAGGGTTGTAGAGTGCTCCAAAAGGGAGAAGCAGGGACAGGGAAGCACGGAGGCCTTATCTGGACTCAGAACACCCTACCAAGTGGTACCACTGGTCCCTGTTGATCCCAGCCACCTGAAGAGTCCACAGAAAATTTTGAGAAGATGCTTCTGTCTAGCAAGATTTATACCATGATGTGCAAGGGCCATCCATGCCAACCAGATAAGTCTAGTCACAAGAGTGGTACTTAGGTAATGGAACCCAAAAGGGTTGACCTTATGTGTGGGGCACAGGACAAACGTTGGCTGGCTGATATCTATTGGCAGTACTGGTCACTAACATAGTGGAAGTGTGATCAAGTCTGTCTTATTTCCCACAGGTTCTGGCATAATTTTCTATCTATTACCCATAAGTCAATAAATATTTATTTTTATATATGCAAATATTTACATATAGTTGTAAATAAATATATACATGTGTATTTCATACACACATAGCTATAATTATAGAATCAATTTATAGGGGTAGGAGGCATTTAAAATAGCTCACTGTTAATTCCTTAACTTCTTTTTAATAAAATATACTATTTTAAAAGAGGTTTTAGATTAAAGAAAAGTTATGTTGAAAGTATAAGGGATTCCCATGTACCACACCCACATCTTCCCCTAATAAAAACATCTTACAATTGTGTGGTATATTTGTTACAATTGATGAATAAATATTGAAGCATGGTTACTAGCCAAGGTCTATAGTTTACATTGTGGTTTACACTTAATTCCAATGCCCTAAAAATACCCTATGTTCCTCCTATTAATCCCTCCCTTCCCCTCAGAACCTCTGCTAACCATTATCTTTATAACAATTGTTACATCTTCTTCCATTACCACAATATTAATAAGTTTATTTCGTCCACGGTTGTTTCCCCCTTAGGTTTGTTTATTCCTCACCCTTGAGGATTTGAGGATGGTGATGTCCACTCTGCCTCAGATTGAGAGGGGGTTTAGATCTTATGGGTCAGTTGTGGGCAACCTTACTCTGAAGTTCATTGAACTCGCCCAGGACAACTAACAAATTGATGGTGATGGGCAAAGTCTATCTCCAAAATCAGAAAGTATCTACAACTGCAAGCAAAACATTCCCTTCCATCATTGATAATTCTTGAAGTGAAGTAAGCATAACATTTAGGCATATTGGCCAGTACAAATTTTTACAGGAAAATAAAGAATATCTTTGCATTACCAAGCAGTTAATGCATCACATTTCAATTAGCTAGAATTGTTCTCTGTGTTATGGAAATCTGAATTCAGTACTTAGTGAACCATTTAATTCCTTCATTGGCAATTATCACAGAGGTAGGGGCGTATGCAAAAATACAAAACATTCTAATTGCTGTTTTTAGTTCAATAGTAATTTGCTACTGTGTTACAGAGGTCACAGTACTGCATGATTTAGTTTTTTGTTACTAGTTGAATCATTTACAAATTTAATTTCTTTCTAATTTGAATCTACATTCTTCTATTTCCTCTGGTTCCTGTGTACTGGCACAACTAAAGTTATTTTATGTTAAAGTCAATAAAAATGGTTTATTCTCTATATTTTAAATGCAACTGCTGTTGGCAGAGATTTATTAATCAATGCTCATGTAATATTACATCCCAGTAAACCTGCAAAATAGTATAACTATAACCATTAGGCATTCAGGCTTTGCACAATGGATACATGTGAAGGTCATTACCTACAGGTGTCTTTTAAGTATCATCAAACACTACACCAATGAAGTGATAGTGGGCTTGAACATCTTCCAACTCCTCTTCTTTAATTGAAATGCAATCTTAATATTTTGCATCCATTTTGAGGTTTAAAGACAGTGAACAACATTAATTTCTTAACAGCACATTTATTCATAATTTACAAATATAGTTCAATGACTCCCAATTAACTATAGGACAAAGAGCAAACTGTTTAGACCAAGATTAAAGGCCTTTTACCAGTTGCTGCCATCCGTTCCAGCTTTATTAAATACTATTCCTCAGGGGAGATTGTCTTCCTCATCTACCCTAGTCTACACATTTTGAACTAAGCATGCATTGCAGTTCCTAACTTTCATTATTTTTCCTTAGTTCCTCATGGATAGGTTGCTCCGACCCCTCTTTTTCACCTTCCTAAATCTTGTTTTCCCCTTAAGGATCTTATCAAATCCTAGGTGAACAGAAGCTTTTCTTATTCATTTACCAAATTTAAAGTATTCAGTCCCCCTTCTTGTTTGCAATAATGTTTAGCATCTATATATTGATCTTTCATTTGCAATGATTGTATTAAATTTTCTTCTTCAATATGTGTAATAATTTTCTAAATTGGTTGTTATCTCTGACATGTTGTGTTATATCATATTATATTATACTATATACTATGCTATATTTTATCATATTTTGCATAGAGATGTTTATCATTTATCTACAGAACATATCAAATGCCACTAATGCAGCAGAACCTAAATAAAGATTGTCTATTATCTGAATGAAGCACTTTGACTTTCTACCCATATATATCTAATTATTCAACTTTCCTGTTGCTTTCAGTATGGAAAATTTCAGTGAAGGAGATGGTCAATGGTGGCAAGAACTGTGAAGGGTCTGACAATTTTAATTATTAGTTATTATTTACAAGTTAACCTGTCACAATTTCGTGAATGTTGGTAGATGATGGAAGAATTTATTGCATGGTGAATGCCATTGTGTTAGTCAGTCAAAAGGATGCTGGTGCAAAGTACCAGAAATCTTTTGACTTATATAAAGGGTATTTATTTGGAGTAAAAGTTTACATTTACAAGGCCTTAAAGAGTTCAACTAAAGGTAAATTCCTCACCAAAGTTTGTTGCCATGTGTCGAAGCAAGATGGTGAGTGACAACTGTCTTTCTCTTTCCTCTTAAGGCTCCATGGACCCAGCTTCTTCCGATCTCAGCTGTAGGCTGGCATAGGGCTCAGCTGCTCTGTTCTCTTCAACTGTAAACTATCTGGTAAAGGGCTCATTTCTCTTCCCAGGGCCTCTGCCGTGTCTATGGAGCTGTTTCCTCCTCTCTGTATCTTTTTCTGTCTATATACTTCCTAGATTGAGTGTCCATTTATATAGCCCATAAAGGGGGCGGGGACTCAAACTGAGCTACACTCTACTGACATGGTTAAATCAAAGCCGTAATCTTAAAATATTTTAATCAAAGGTATCTAAGCTAAAGCTAATACAATCAAAGGGGATCATACCCAGAGGAACAGAGCAGTTTACAAACATAATCTCTCTTTTAGGAATTCACAAATAATCTCAAACTGCCACAGTAATGATTGCATTTGTTCTCTTTGTTTAAAATCCCACAAGAAAATGCAAATAGGGTCATGTGATACATAAGCTTGAAGTGGTATTACAGGAGAAGGACCCTGAGTTTAGGGAACCCATATTTTTTATAACAGGCAGTAAATTAGGGTTAGCAGCAGTGCTGTTCCAGGAGCAAATGCTGTCTCCATCTTCCAATGCTATAAGCAAAACTACCTTCTGTTTCGGAGGGAGGCACCATCCTATTTCCCAAGGCTGTTTGCTGTGCAAACATTGCTGATAATATGTCCAGAGAAAAGGTGGTCAGTGCCTCTGCTTGCAAGATATGCACAAATGCGAGTCTTCTAACAAAATGTTAGCCCAATGAGAAAAGGAGCCAGAATTAAAAATAGCTGAAGGAAATACCTGTTAAAATAACCATCTCTCACCTTTCTTAATGTTAAAGAGGAATAATCAGAGTTCACTTTTGCATAGCTAAATACCTAATCCTTTTTTTCCCATCCAACCCCATATCTTTTAATCTTATTAAGATTAAAACTCTTAAACTCATTGAAACTAGTGATAAATAGACATTATTTTTCATAATTCATTTTCTTTATCTCCCTTCTACCTTACTGATGTGCTAGGGGCTACAATGCATCTGTATAAGATGTAAAACAGCTCTTTCACTCATCCTTTATTCTTTATGCTCTCATGTAGCAACAACTAGGCTTAGATATAGAGCCAAGCTCTGGGGCAAGAGAGGCTAGTTTGATTCTTGTGTTGTCCAGAAAATATCTACTAATCATATGTGACTATTGAGTGCTTGAAATGTGGCTACTGACATGTACTATTTGAAATACACATTGGATTTCAAAGACTTATGCAAAGAAAAAGAATGTAAAATATTACATTATCTTTAAAATGAACCTTACATGTTTCTTTAATTAAAAAAAAACTGACTAGTAAAAAAATTAAATTATACTTGTGGCTCCCATTTGTGGCTCATTTTCTACTTCATTTGGACAGCTTATATGTAGACCCAGGTGAAAATATTACTAATTTGATGACACTCTGGATATATGCCTGTGGGCATCCATCTCATTGAACCACAATTATTTAGGAAAAAGGGGTGATCTAAATGTCCACACTTATCTTTTTAATTTGCCACTGTATTTGGGGCCCAAGTCCACGTAACAATAAAACAGTGGTTGGCTCGCATTTACATAGAACCTCTGCAAAGCTTTCTCATGGATTTTTTTTGTCAGAGAAGGCTGTTTCTTGTGGTGAGTATTCCATGGCTTCTCAACTATTAAACATCGTATTGCTGGTCTTGGAGACAGGAGAGGCAACTTGACATAATGTTTGGTGTTAGACAAGCAGAGTAGAGCATGAACCTTTATTCACTTTGCAAAGGACTCTTAGTCATCACGAAATGGCTTAGTTGATTTTGAGTTCTGTTTAATGAATTAATTTATATAATTTTTATATTCTAAGACAAATATTTAGTCTGTAAGGGAACTCATTGGTTATATGATATGTGATCTCAGAATTCATTTTCTTTTTCTTCTGAATTTCTCTAGTTTGTGTCTTTTTATTTTTGAACAGATGGGATGAGAGTTTAATTGAGGTTTTTGTTTCTGTTTCATGCTTTAGTTTATTCTGATTTTCAGATTTGTTGTGTCTTTTGAAATGGAGGGATATACAGAGCAATTGAAGTGTATGCCTTATTTAATAGTAGGGCAAAAAATCACATCTGCTCAGTTCTCCTCTTAGCAAAAACAAAAATGATTTAAAGAATTTTCTTAAACAATAAAAGTGAAATATATGGACTTCAGATGGTGCCACAGCTCAGCTCTCAAACACAGCAATTACTTAGCATTTCATTATTCATATTAAAATTACAATAAAATCCACAGTGTTTAGAATCCAAACTAGTACTCTCATCTATCTCTAAAAATGTAACTATGTCATTGCTATATATCATATGTGAAAGGTGAGGAAGATACCAAGACACCATACTTAAAAAGGGGAAAGATTGAGCTTCTTGAAGGAAGCCTCATTTCTATCAGGTGGTATCACTAGGAAAAGTGTACTTTCCAAGGGTCTTAAGAACAGGGAAGTTTGCTCTTCTTTCCAGGAAAATGCTGGTGGTGGTTCACTTCATATAATTGTTATGAATTCCTTACTTATATTATAGGCACTTCTATACTGTGGTTTCTTATGACAACTTGGCAATATCCCTGACTAGGCTATTAAATGTTTGGAGGGCAAGTCACATGTCTATGTCTATCTCATTTCTGTTAACTACAGAAGTTAATCTTTGCATAATATTTGGCAGGTTTTCAAACATGTTGGGAAGCAAAGTTAATACTTAAACTGCCCATTATTTAATTGAATACTAATAATTTGGTAATCCAATGAATAAATATTTATTTACTGACCTGGAAAACAGCTAATTAAAAGAATGTCATCTTATTTTCTAATATACATTTAATATTAATGAGTAGTTGGATTTTCTCTCTTATATTCATTGAGTTAATATTAAATTAAAACTAAGCATATTTATCCATTCATTCTTCTTTCTATTAGCATTTAATGCACTGGTCATAGGGGAGATACAATTAAGAAGAGATGCTTTCCAGTTGTTTACCACTTGAAGGAAGATAGGTAATGTCCCCCCAAAAACGTGAGGTTATTAAATGTCTTTTAAGATAAATGATTGTATCTATGATCTACAGATGAAGTTGGGGCCAAAACTTTTTAGGTGAGAAGTGAATGCTAATTAATAGGAGAGATAATTAGATGTGGTCATCTAAAGATTAACTTCAGGTTCCCTGTCTTACCTCTCATATAGCCTTGTTTGGTTTTATGGACCCTGCTTCTAGTGATGTTTTAATACTGCTATTAAACTTGAACTACAGGTTTCCTAACGCATGGTGGTATTAAAAAAAAAAAAAAAAAAAAAACTTGCACAATGCAAGTCATTTTTTTTTGACTATTGAAGAATACTTGTGCAAACTATTGTGAAAACAAAATGTGGAAGAGGAACATCTTATATTAATAAAACTGAGAACTAAGAATTCTTAGTAACAAAATCTTATTAAACACATATACCCTCAATTCTAGCTTATGGGAAGAAAAGGAATGCCTTCCAATCAGATTTTAAGAATTCAGTATAAATATTGTTTAGTTTTAAATGTTTCTCTAAACACATTATCTTGATCTGTTAAATAAAAATAACAGGCAAAACTAAGCAAACATTCAGAAGGCAGAGTTTTTTCAAAGGTAAATTGTAAAAATAAATGTTCCTAAGGATCAAATCATCAGTTAAGTGCTAAATTCAGCATGATCCTACTAAGAACAAAAACAAACTTTACTCTCTTCTTAGAAAGAATCTTTATTATTAATAGTATTATTATTTTCCTGATTACAAAGATTCATCTTTGTGGGAGAATATCTAGGATACCATTTATTTTAAGTATCAAGTAAGAAATAGGCTTTTGGAGATTGAAGACAGCAAATGGTTTTAGAGAGTAAATCCCAGTTTATACCCGTTGCCCAGAATAATTATTCAAAACACTATCTTTCACTCTCAGAAGTGCTTTGGTTTGAAATAAAATAGTCACTCAAGTTCTGCTGGTTGGGGTGGGTGTGGGGAAAGAAAACTGTTATCTAAGTCAAACAGTCTATGAAGAAAACAGAAAACCAAGGATTCTGATTTCATTTAAAGTTCAAGGTAAGTCAGAAAAAAACAAGTGTTTACTTAAATCAATGAGAAAATGAAGAAAAGAAATGGAACAGAGTAAGTAAGCAGGAAGTGGCAGAGACAAATTCCAGAGGCATAGTGCAGGCATCTGCTATGGTATTAATTGAATTCCAAATGCAAATTTGCATGGGTAAGCCAAGATAATTTAAAGAATAAATAGAAATAAGGACCTTTTATGGCTTCTGCTGCTTTCTTCTCTTTAAATCCCTTGACTAAAAGCAAAAGGAAAAAAAAAAAAACAAATGAAAAAAATTCTAATTTAGCAGAAATTAACATGAACCACATTTGGGGAATTTCATTTTGGCCAAAATTTAAAGTAAGAAAAAAAATCCACAAAATAATAATATGTAAACAACATAAAAGCACTTTAACATGATGCTCAGCTTTTCATAGCAAATAGTTTAATTAATCTCTACTGGATAAAAAAAAATAACACTACAAACCTAGTTAAATTCTAAGAGTGACATTTTTAGAGGTGCAATTTTGAAACCAGTGTGGCTTTTAAGATGCATGAATACAAGGTCAACAGTACTTGAAACCATAATTTTTTAGAAAAACTAATGAAGTTAAACCATTTAGCGATAGAAGACAAATGGCTCCTCCTTGTATGTAATGGTCTGCTTTCAGGTACATTTGTTCCCTGTGGCTCCAGACAGCCTAATTTGAGAAATATTATGTGGTCCAAATTCCATTTGCATAGTGAAATCTGTTGATAATGGAATTCAACAGTCTATAAGCAACCACTTACTTTTAATTTAGAGTTTTAAATGAATGTAGGGAAAAATTTACCATGGGTGTTACGGAAAGAAATTGTAGGTTGAATGGTAGATTAGAACAAATGAAGTTTGGAATACCCTCCAATCCATTATTGTGAGAACTTTTCTATAGATATGACTCTCTATTTGCAAGCTCTCAATAGTATCACAACCTACTTTTATTATT
The DNA here is from genome assembly GCA_026826555.1 of Tolypeutes matacus. Lineage (NCBI taxonomy): Eukaryota > Metazoa > Chordata > Mammalia > Cingulata > Chlamyphoridae > Tolypeutes > Tolypeutes matacus. The sequence continues at coordinate 5,587,155 of JAKSZT010054030.1, forward strand.
GATAAAAAGAGTCCAGGGTTAGTAATTTGAGGCTGGTATTTTATTGTAATCTATTCCTGTTTTCTTACTGACAACCTCCCCCCCAAACTGGTTTTAAATCTCTCTAATGTCTTTTTAAATGCAGCCAGATTTATGGAAAACTTTAGTGAGTTAAGGGCAGTGTTTTAGTAATAAGAAAATGCCTTAAAATCATTGTTTTTGGTACCAGTTGTGTTTTAAAGGTTAAGTCAAATAAATGCTGTTTGGCAGCATAGTTTTCAGTCAATACCCTTACCATCGTTTCTTTAGGTTTTCATGATTTACTCCTCTTTTGATATTACCTTTGATTTTCTAGAGAGGCTCCAGGTATCATTTGTATCTAAGAAAAAAACAAAACAAAACAAAACAAAACAAAAAAAAAACCAACACGCTTCACTTGAGAAGTCAAGCCCTCCAGTCAGGAATAAGTTGTATGCCTCCTCACAAGGAGGTTCTCTTTGAAGTATTTATGAGGTCAGAATAATGGACTTGTCAACCCCTTTTGGATCATTCAAAGATTAAAGATTTGTCTTCTCACCTTTCTTTGAAAGTTAAGGAACTTGAAAACATTATGAGGAGAAGCATATCTAGTAGAGAGTCACACCAGGATTGGAATCAATGTGTTTCATTCGTTAATGTTTGAAAAGGTTCTCCAGGCCAGCATTTTGTGTTTTCATGGGAGACCACACTAGAAAGCTGCTCATTAACTCCTCAAATAGAGCTGTCCTGCTCCCCTGAGCTCCTTGAGCTGTCAAATTAGTGCCTTAGTTGCCAGGATCTGTCAACCCAGCATTCCATGGTTTTCCCCTAGATTTCACTAATCTTTAGACTTTTTCCTCCCAATTCAATTCCCCAACCCCTCTGGGATCTATTGACTACTATGAAAATAAAAATAGTCCCTGTTTAAATACAAATGCATGTTAATTTATTCACAATTATTTACCCTTCCAGAGGTACTCAAATTTTCATAAAGAACTCCTTGGAGGGAGGCATATATTTGAAAATCATTTAAGACAGCATCTGTTTTCAAAAAGATTATATTCAAATTGGAGTAACATCTAGAAGAAGGCAGAACATAATTGAACTCAGTTATCTCATTTATGATAGAAAATATTTAGAGTTTTGATGAAAAATGGCCAATGCAGTAACCACAGAAGTAGGAAAAGAGTCATTGTTGTAAGGGAGGATTTCCTGTGAGATAAATAGAACGACCAAAAGCCACAATGGTATTAATACAAACGAAAGATTCATCTGAAGACAAGGTGCTGGCATTCAGAGCAGGAAATCTATGTTTTAAGAAATGTGAAATAAGATTGTTAGTCTGGGGTCAGAATATGAAAGTACTTGAATGCCAAGATCAGAAAATTTTCCTTACTTCAAAGGCAAAAGGAAATTTTTACAGGGTGTTTGTAGAGAAATCATGACCAAGGTTGAGACTGCATTATAGGTAGAGAAAACTGGGTTCATTTATGATATTGAAGGAAATGTCAGTAGCTATAGGACAGGATGTTAAGTATGATATCAGTAATAACAGGAAAGAGTAGAAATATATTTCCATGGAAGTCAGTAGAATTTGTTACTTCTCCAGACATAGGATTTGAAGGAAAGCTAATAATAGCTTTCATACAAATTGAATTTGAAAAACTGGGGATATTTTGAGAGCTATAAAATTGGGGCGGGGGGAAGGAGAGAAGAGAAACAATAAATCAGTTTGGTTAAGGTGAGGGGTGCATAGTAATTTCCATAATTACTAATGCATTACTTCTGAGCAAATGCAGCAAAAGGAAATATAATTTGAGGTATTCTATGAGAAGAAAATGCTGGGGTGATATAGATTAGAGAATAATCTAAATGAATTTAAGAAGAACAATTAGTTCAGCTATAATAAATGATAAAATCCAGGAAAAGCCTTTGGTATAACAGTAGACATAGTGGATATTTCTAATTAGTATGAATTTCCAGTGCCACCCATAGGAGATGCAAAGAATAGGCATTTTCATAATTTCATATCGAAGTTCAAGTACAGCCAACCTTAATATTGTCTTCTTAAAGTGGGTGCAATGCTCTTGGAATCCTCTATATCTTTTGTTTAAAAATAGAATAAAAATTTGATTATATAATGGATTAATATTAGCACTTAATATTAGTATTATATATCTGTTACAATTAATGCACCAATACTGACACATTATTATTAACTAAATTCCATGCTATGCTCAGATTTCCTTAGACTTTTACTAATGTCTTTTTCTGTTCTAGCATCCTACCTAAGTTCCCACATCGCATTTAGTTTTCAAGTCTCCTTAAGGTCCTCTGGACTGTAATAGTTTCTTAGACTTTGTTTTGAATGACCTTGACAGTTTTGAGGAGTACTGGTCAGGTATTTTGTAGAATATTCCTCAGTGAGGATTTGCCAAATGATTTTCTTGTGATTAAATTGGGTTATGTGCTTTTTGGTGGTAGAACATAGTAGCAAAGTGCCTTTTCATCTGATAAAATCAAAGTTACATACTTTCTGACCAACTTATCATTGCTGATGTTGATCTTGATCACCTGGCTGAGGAAGTGTTTGCCAGGTTTCTCTCTATAAAATTACTCTCTTTCCCCCCTCTCTATCTCTTTTTTAATTTTCTGATGATGCCTGAAAAGTTACATATCCACTTCTGACCTGGAAAATAACATATACACAGGTATCCACAGTTCCTTTCCCACTCCTCTAACCAGCGTCCAACATATTGAGACATATTGAGACTTATATCTATATCTATATAACTATATATTTATATATGATAGGCATTTCAGTGAAAAAGCATTTTAAACTTAAGTGAGTTGTGAAGTAGGAAGAAGGTCACATTCTGAGGTACTGGACTTCAACCTATCTTTCTGGGGGAAACAATTCAATCCATACCAGAGCATAAAATGATAAAACACATGCACAACTACTTTCCTAGAGACAGTTATTCTTGGATAATATTTTAGATTTAGTGAGTACTCTGGTGCTTCTCAACTTTGGCTGTGCGTTGAGGCAAGTGAGAAGCAATCAAAATTACCAAAACCTAGATTTCAATCCTAGGGACTCGCACTTAATTTCTCTGAGGTTTGTTCTGAGTTTCCAGGTTTTAAAAATCTCCCTTCCTGTTTCCAGAATACAATCAAGTTTGAGATCCACTAATCTGTAGCAAGTCATCATAGTCAATTTGTTTATCAGTTATAGGAACAGTTGGCTATATCAGAGAGCTGTATAGCTGGAAAAAAAAAAAGAAAAAAGAAAATAGGCTTTTATTTTGTTATTCTGGTGTAGATGTAAAAGTCCTTTCAGGAAATACTCTTTAAAAATCTGTCTTTTTTTTTTTTTCCCTAAAAAAGTAGAGAAACCCAAAGCCACCAGTCTGGGAGAATTTGCAAGTTGTAAAATTTATACCCAGGTTCTTATTTGTAATGTTGGAAATGTTTTGGTAATGGATGGTGGTGATAGTAGCACAATATTGTGAACATAATTAACAGCATTGAAATATATATCTGAATATGATTAAAAGGAGATATTTTAGATTGTATATATGGTAGAAGAATATTTTTTTAAAAAATCCATGCAACTATATTACACAATGAACCCTAAATTATACCATATACTTTAATTAATAACACAATTATAAAAATATGCTATCATCAATTGTAACAAATTATCCCCACTAAAGTAAGGTGTTGATGGTGGAGTGTTGTATGAGACTCCTCTATTTTGTGCATGATTGTTTTGTAAACATACAAGTTCTTTAATAAAGAAAAAAAAATCAAAAAGTTTACATCAGTGAACATGGCTGTGATTAAGAAAATTTTTCAGAAATAAATGATCGTGTACAGCTTTCAGAATAGAAATGGAAATAATATTTGGAGAGGTAGAAAGCAGCTAGTTGATAACCAGAAATGGTGTGACTTATTAAATATACACAAGACACATATAAATCATGTAAATAAATTTGCTACTCTTAGTAAGACAAAAGATTGATATACAAAAAGTGCATTAGAAAAACCAATCTATGGTATATGTATTTTCATTATTTTGAGCAATATTACAGATTTGAAATAATTTGTGACAATGAATTCAAGCACTCCTAAAAAATTGCTGGAAGGTTATAAAGATATTATGTTTTTACAACCAAGCTTTTTCTTGTTCCTCATCTTATCAGGATTAGGTTTAGAAGCATCAGGTTTTTGGTTCACAATAGACATCAGACTAGGCTAATACAGCTCCATGGAGTAGCAAAATACACGATGACAGACATCTATCAAAATATGTTTGAAGAGGAGTGAAAAATGTGACTTCTGAGGGGAAATTGATTATCTTGACAACCTCAGTTCCTCATTGTTTCCAAGTATTAAAGCTAAAATTTTTCTTTTACAAGATTAGAGCTCTTATTTATAACAACTATTAATGTAAATGATTATTTGGAGAAAAGGTTTAGGACTTTGAATGTGTTTATTTTTAATGATTATTTTCTGAAAGAAAAAAAACCTGCAATTTTAGCAACTTGCGTTTCTCTCTCTCTATATATATATATAATTTAAAAATACAATGTTGATTTTCAAGATGGCTTATACTACGTGCACACACACACATTATCTCTTTTTAGAATATATTTCATAGGTAAATGAGAAAAGAAATGATTTATAGGCTATATGGGAATAAACCATATTAAGAGCACTACATAATAAAAATATGGAGATGATAAGGTATGTCTTTTAAAAAATACTAGAGCATAAGAAAGACTGAATATAAATTAACAAATAAAGCTTAAAAATACAAGAGAAGAACATCAAACTAAAAATTGGAAAAAACCTGAAGTAAGAAATTTGTAAAAATACAGAAGAAAATAGAAAAACAGAGAAAATAATAAAAGTATTCTGGTTTAAGAAAATATCGCTCTTCAGAAAGAGCAATATGTATCACTAAAACAATACCATATTAAAGATAAAGAATGAGACAGGGATATAGGCACAGATACATAGAAAATTTATTAAATTAAAAATTTAGAAATATTGATTAATATTTTGATTATTTAGGAATCATAAACTATAAAATTACTCAAAACTAGATACAGAATCTAAATGGATACATGCAAAATCTTTGAAACATTTAAAAGCCCATTAAAGATCCATTTTCAAATATGGTAAATATATTATGATGACTTCTACCACGTTTTGAGTCAAAATGTTCTTTGTTATATAAGTTTTGAGAACATGGAAAAATATAGATATTTTACCAAATCAATCTTTAAAGCAAGGATAATCTTACTACCTAAAATTAGACAAGGAGAAGATAAAATTCATCTGTAGATAATATTTTTTTAATTTTTTCATTATTTTTAAAGTAAGTTTAGATTATATAAATGTTACATAAAAAATACAGGGGATTCCCAAATACCCCACCCACTACCCCTCCCACATATTCCCCCATTAACAAAATCTTTCATTAGTGTGATACATGTATTACCATTGATGAACATATATTGAATCATTGCTACTAAACAGGTCTAGAGTTTATACTCTGTTTCACAATTCGTACTGCACAATTTTATGGATTTTGGCAAGATGTATAAGGGCTTGTATCTGTCATTGCAATATCATGTAGAATGATTCCAATGTCTCAAAAATGCCCCCATTTTATACTTATTCTTCCCTTTCCCTCCCTTCAGAACCTCTGATGAAGACTGTTACAAGTTCTTCCATTACTAGAAAAATAATAATTCTACTTTAATCCCTATTTGCATTCCCCTCTTATGTTTGTTCGTTCCTCTATTTTGAGGATTTGGGGATGGTGATATCCATTCTGCTGATTGAGAGAGAGCTTAGATCCGATGAGGCAGATGGTTGGAACTGTCTTTCTTGCAACCGCAGATACTCTCTCCTTGTTGGTATGGCCATTTTCCATTATCATCCTTTTGTTAATTGTCCACTGATGGTGTGCTGATTTCCTGAGGTTGTTTGCTTAGCCTATAGTGTCTAGCTGTCTCTAGAGCCCTCAGGAGCACCCGTACTTGAAGCACTGTTTACTGTGGCAGAAGGTGAGAATCTCCTGAGACATGCATAAGCCTAACCTCTGGAATGACCTCCCAACTCCCTTAAAAATCTCTTACCCATAAAAACTCATTTACATTCAATATTTCCCCCTTTTGGTTTAGGTCTTTCTCCAAATGCATCATTAGTTGGCACTTGGTATTTTTCCCTCAGTGCCAGGGAAGCTCATCCGCCTGAGTTAGGTCCCACATTGGGGAAAAGCAGTGAATTTATATCTGAGTTTGACTTAGAGAGATGCCACATTTGAACAACTAGGCAGCTTTCAGGAGGTAACTCTTTGGCAATATCTATTACTAAGTCAATTTCATAAGAACAAGGTTCATAAGTACAGCTATCAATATAAAGGGCCTGGAGCAATGGTCCTCCTTCCTTTGCTAGGCACTGCCCATGTTCTCCAGAGATTCTTGCCACTGTATGTGAGTACTCACCAGGAATTCAATATTTTGTTGGTTATTCTGTGGGTCTCCACCCACTGAGACAACATCTCATGATCATATGAACACTCACACTCCGTAGTGGTATGCCCCAGGTGCACCTCCTCACATATATCCCCTCACTACTGACACACTGGAACCGTGATCCTCCCCTACTACAGCTACAAACCTCCTGCAGCCCAAAACCTTCCCAAAAACAAAGTCAATGAAAAAAATAATAAAATTGAAAATTTTTTAAAAATTAAAAAGAAAAGAAAAAAATTTAAAAAAATTTTTGAATTTTCCCTTTCAATACCACAAGATATGTTATCTTTTATGCATATTGACAATATCTTCTGTGTGTTCCCCCAGTGTCTTTTTTTTGCACTTAATTTTCTGAGAAGCTTTAGGTTACAGAAAAGTCACACGGAAAATACAGGGGATTCCCACACACTCCACTCCCCACCCCATATCCTTCCCTACCAGTAACAATGCTTTGATATTTGTACCATACTCATGTAGATAATAATTTGAAATGGTAATTTAAAATTTTAGTTAAAGCCTTAGCATATACAGAGAAGTATAATTTAGCATAATGTCTCATGGTCAAGTAGAGTTTTTCCCAGGAATACCCTGATGTCTTCCCATTAACAGATTAACAAATATATTCTGTTCAATAATTGAATCAAGGTGACTAGCTCAATGACTTCACTACTCACTACTACTACCCTACAGCTCAATGGACTCATCCAAGTTACCTGGTGAGGAGACAACGATGGGCAACGGCCATCCCAGGAAATGGAGAGGGCCTGCATCTGCAGGCAGGATCATCCCACCCACCATATCCATGGGATATAAGCCCTCTCTCACTTGGAGGTGGAGTGGACATCACCATCCAGTCCCCTCAGGATTGGGGGAAGAACTATGGACTAGAGTGGACTTGATGGTATTCTGTTGTACACATATGGTGATTCTAGCAATGGAAGAAATTATAACAGTGAGGTGGAGCCAGTGGCCACTGGACACTTTTGGGGCAGGGAGGGGATGTGCAGTTGAAATACAGGGGCTTTTTCGGGATTTAGAGGTTGTCCTGAGTGCCGTTGTGACAATGGATGTAGGCCATTTTAAATCAGCACACACCATTCAGAACTGTGTGGGAGAGAGTGTGGTCTACGATATGAACTGTGGTCTATGGTTGGTGGCAAGGCCCCAGGATGTGTAAGTCCATGAGGGTGATGGGCCACACTTGTGGGAGATGTTTGTGTGGGATGTGGTGGGAGGTGTGGGAGGTGGGGAACATGGGAATCCCTGTAGGTTCCTTGTAATATTTAGGTAATCTAAGCACCTCTTAAAATATATATAACATTTTTGTAAGCAAATGCACATATATGCATATATATTTATATATCATTTTACAAATATTGGTATGTATTGTGAAAATTTTGATTTTTACCCACAATAAAAAATAAATTAATTAAAAAAATAAATTAAAAAAAAAAAAGAAACATGATGGAAGCATGAACAAGTCATGTAAGAGATAATTGCACAGTGTTTGTTTAGACCTGAGAGGTAAGGCTGTGGGCCGAGAGTGATCTGTATCTTGTCTCAGGGATGAGAAGTGAACAAAAAGTGTGTGCCAAAGAAAGTGAATGGGTTTCATCTTTTGGAGCAACCCTGACTTATTGGTAGTGGCTGTAAGACTGCTGTATTGAAAGACTCCACAGCTGAGTATGGATTCATTTGTAAAAGGCATGGTGATCAGTTGATGATGTCTCTAATGATCATAGTTGGGAGACATATGGCCTACTTACCATTTCTGGTTTAGTTAACACAGTGAAAGTCACTGGTAGTTGTCATTAAAAAGATTAGTGCCTGTCCATGATCCAGAATTTCCAATAAGCCAACTTGTAAAATCCCAAATGATAAATAAGCAAACCTTTGTATAAAAACAAGTGTCTAGGGAAGTGGATGTGGCTCAAGAAATTGGGCTTCCACCTTCCACATGGGAGGTCTTGGGTTCAGTTTCCAGTGCCTCCTGGAGAAGGCAAGCTGGTGTGGTAGGCATGCACAGTGAGCTGATGCAACAAGATTGTGCAACATAAGGGACACAAAGAGGAAAGACAATGACAGACACAACAAACCAAGGAGCTGAGGTGGCTTAGGTAATTGAGAACCCCTCTTCCACATGGGAGGTCCTGGGTTTGATTCCCAGTGACTCCTAAAGAGAAGACAAGAAAACACAGAGAGCAAATAGCAAATGGACACAGAGAGCAGGCAACAACCACAAACAATGAGGGGGGATAAATAAATAAAATAAATCTTAAAAAAAATCAAGAAACAAAAAAACAAGTGTAGAATCTTCTCAAAGATTATGCAGTGATAAGAAGACATGAAGTTGTGAAACATATGAAAACATGGGTGAATTTGGAGGACATTATATTCAGTGAAGAAAGCCAGACACAAAGGACAAATACTATATGATTGCCCTATTATGAACTAAATATATTATGTGAAATATGAATATGGGTAGAATTGCTTATATAAGACTATTTTTTCTTTGAAGCTGAATAAATGTAATGCAACACTACAAAATGTAATATCAGACGGAAATTATACTAAGTGAAGGAGAACACAGAGTACTACATGTTCTAAGATTCATTTATATAAAATGTAAATATAAATAAAGTTACAAAAATGAAATTAGATTAGTGGTAATGTAGCAGAGGAAGAAATGCTAAGGGGTGTGTAATCTTTCTTTTTGGAGCAATGATATTGTTCTACAATTTTTGAGATGGTGAATGTACAACATTGTGATGACACTAAAAGCCATTGATTATACACTTTGGATAGATCAAATGGTTTGTGAATATATCTCAATAAAACTGCTTAATAAACAAATACATAATTGTGCAAGAATGCCAGAAATAGCAGCTATGTACAACAGCAGAAACAGATTGAGAGTGAAGAATTTTCTTATTTGTATGTTTTATTATTATTATTATTATTATTATTATTGAAATAATGGAAATGCTTTAATAATGATTGAAGTGATGAATGCACAACTATGTGATTTACCAAATACCATTGATTGTACACTTTGGATGAACTGTATGCTTTATTAATATGTACCAATAAAATTGATTTGTTAAAAAAAAAACAAAAGGTATTAAAATGAAACCTATAATTAGCACTATACTTGTTAAATATATGACCCAGATACATAAATCTTCAGTCTGTTCATATGCTGGTTGAGCCTGAATCTCAGCATAGTTGCAAAACTTATTCATCAGTTCACTGGACTCACTCAGGACAACTAATAAAAGGGTGATGATGAACATCACCCAGCCCAGGAAGCAGAGATGTCTGCCACTGAAAGTAATACAGTTCCATCCATCTGCTCCATGGGATCCAAGCCCTCTCTCAGTTGGAGACAGGGTGGGCATCACCATCCCCAAATCCTCAAGACTGAGGAATGAACAGACATAACTGGGGAAAACAGCTGTGGACTAAAGTAGACTTATTATTATTCTAGCAATGGAAAAATTTGTATCATTGATATAAAGGCAGTGGCCACCAGAGGTTCTGAGGGGAGGGAGAGAGAAGAATAAGTGTATCATGGGGGCATTTTGGGACATTGGATATGTCCTGTATGACATTGCAATGATGGATACAGGCCATTATACATTTTGTCAAAACCTACAGAATTCCATGGGGCAAAGTGTAAATTATAATATAAACTATAGTCCTTGGCTAGTAGAATGCTTCAATATATGTTCAGCAATTGTAACAAATGTACCACATTAATGAAAGATGTTGTTAATGGGGGAAAGTGTGGGATGGGCAGGTGTGGGGTATATGGGAATCCCCTATATTTTTTATTTATATAATCTAAAGCTTCTTTAAAAATAAGAAATATTAAAAACATGACACCTAAATCATGTCTGAGACAGGATGAATCAAATTGTCAACTTATTGCTTTACTTGTGAATAAATTATATATTCGATGAAATCTTATTCAAACACTCAAAAGATATTTTAGGAAAACTTTACCAGCTTATGTTAAATATAATCTAGTATAGTAATCATCCAAGATTGAAAAAAATGTGTAATGTAATAAAGATAAATGAGGCAAGGTGGCATAAATTTACACTACACATTATATATTTAGGACATTTCAAAAAGTTTTTTATTGGCATAAAAGGAGAGGAAATTACCACTTCCATTATCAACATAGTTTATATAATATACTAAAAAGTAAAAAACAAGCATTAAAAACAAAAATAAACAAAAATACCTCCTTATCTGGCAGAGGGAGTCTAAGTATTGTGCTCCCTCAAAAAAAAAAAAAAAATGTATATATGTACCATGACCATATTAGAGATCTTCAAAACCATAGTCCTCTTTGTACTTTGAATTAATTTTGTGACTCCACTTTAGTCTTATGTGTTTGAGAAAAATTTTCACTCTTCCTTGTAAATACAAAACAAGTTTTGAAAGTGTGTGGGGTGGGAAATTTTGAGTTACACTCAAATATGTACAATATTATTTAATATTATAAAACTTGAAGTATCATAGCCCTCAGTTTCTTGCTAATGGTCAAAGTGTTTCATTTCTAACTTCCAACACATTACTCTGGACACCAAGGTTCAGTGAGCTTACATGGTTGTCAATACAAATAGTTCAATGTAACAGAACAGTGTCCAGAAAAATAAGTATGCATAAAAGGGAATACTGTCTTTCATATGAATTCATATTTGAACTGTTGTGTGGATTGGCTATCTGACAAATAAAATGATTTCCTAAATAATATATCACATAAAATATATGTCAGAGAAAATATGCTAATGTTAAAAATTTTGATAAATATATGACAAATATGATATTTAAAAGCTAATCATTACATATAAAGGAACAAAATATAAAGAACAAAATGAAAATATTGACAGATTTGTACAATAGAAAAGTAAGACAACAAAAACCTTTACATTCACAACTAATATAATTTTTAAACAAAAATTGATCTATAAAAAGTACTTGCAATATGTGTTTTGAAAATGATAAATAATGAAAACATATAACAAATTCCTTAAAATAAATTATGAAAAGACAAGCAACTTAATAGAACTATGGATACAAAATGTTATTAGGGAACTCAAAAATGAAGAAATGCAAAAGGCTATTGGAAATAGCTTATTAAAAATATGCTTAACCTGTACAATGCTGAGGAAATATATTACATTTTAAAAAGGAAAAAAATACTATTTTTTTTGTCAATGACTTGGAAAATATTTAACTTAGCAATAAAATCCTATATTAGTTGGTCTTGAGGAAATTTTACTCAAATACAATATTGATACAAGTATAGATTGATAAAAAATTTATGGAAGCAACTTAGCTATTATTATAATAACATAATGTCCTTTGATATTATAATGCATGTCTAATTATTAATTGCAGAAAAAGGTACACTTGAGTATAGTCACAAAAAAACATTTGTTTACTGTTGGAGGCAGCCAGAAAAATGTGAGGCTAAAATGGCCGACTAACA
>JAKSZT010054030.1:5599605-5662600 GCA_026826555.1 Tolypeutes matacus
AGCCCCCACCGTCTTCCCTGCACCCGCAACAATGTTACAACTGTCACTCAGGTTACTCCGGTAACGTTCCTCTGCCGTTTGGTCGTGCTCCTCTCCCTGATTGTTCCTGCCCCGCTCCCTCGCTTTTCTCTATCAACCTCGCACCCAACCCTCAGCATCCTCTTCCGTGGTACCCCTACAACCCCTCAGAGCTCAAGCGCCTCCGCGAGGCAGTCAAGGAGGACGGTTTGGGGAGTCCCTTTGTGCAGCAGCTCCTCACTGATATCTCACTTAACCTTAACCTTCCTTATGATTGGCAAGCAGTCACACGGGCCATTCTCACCCCAGGCCAGTACATCAACTGGCACGCCCATTTTCAGGACCAGGCAGAACAGCAACAAAGGGCCAACCAGGCACAGGGAATTAACTACCCTCTTGATGCCTTTACAGGCAGTGGAGGCTATGCCAACCCAGCGTCTTATACTGGGGCTAACGCCCTCTTCTGGGACCAACTCCGGGGCGTCGCCATGCGCGCCTTTGGTAATTGCTCTGCCATTAAAACAGATACCTTTACCAAGCTCATGCAAAACAAGGATGAGGATTTCTCCTCCTTTGTCTCTAGAGTCCAAGAAGCCTGTGCTCGTAAAGTCAGTAATGAGCAGGCCCAGATGGCCCTAGCCCGAGAACTTATTCTAGAGGGTGCTAATGCAGTCTGTAGACAAGCCATCACCTCCAAAAGACAGGGTACTATCCATGACTGGATCCGAGCCTGTAAAGACCTCGACCAAATGTCCAATAATCTGGCCACTAGTCTCGCCTCTGCCTTAGTCTTGGCTGCAGGACCATGCTTTCACTGTGGAAAAGAGGGACACTTTGCCCGTGAATGCCCTTGCCCTAGCAAAGGCCTTATACTTCCTGGCAAACCATCAGCGCCCAAAAGGCCATCCAGGCCACCCACTCTGTGCCCAAAATGCAAAAAGGGATATCACTGGGCAAAAGATTGCCACTCTACATCCGATATAAATGGCAAGCCTTTAAACTCCGCAGGGGGCAAGTCTCAGCCCCGCTCCCAAGAGACCCGGCCTCCAAGGCCATAAAATGGACCATTCCTGTCCTCTGAAATCGCCCCACCTTAACATTAAAAATCAAAGACGAATGGTATACAGGAGTTCTCGATACTGGGGCAGAGGTGTCCTGTTTTCCCGAATCCTATGCCCATATAACTCCTACTGAACAGGGTCCGGCCATTGATGGCGCCACTGCAAAAGGAGCTTCTCTCCAGTCCACCCTTCTTGTCCCATGGCAGGACGAGGAGGGACACTCTGGTGTTTTTTGTCCTCTCTTCGTCCCCCATCTTACCACCATCTTATGGGGCAGAGACATATTAGAGCAAATGGGAGCAACCCTCTCCTCTGGCAGCAGTGATAACCCTGCCACCTGCCCTATCTCCCTTATTCAAGTCACTGGTCCACCTCCAAGGCGTTCCCCCCAAGCATACAGGCCGTTGCTCGATTAACTCCACCTACGCCCATTCCTCTTATCTGGGACACAGAGGAACCTGTCTGGGTTGAGCAATGGCCCCTACCGTCCCATAAATTAACAGCTTTACATGAATTAGTAAAAGAACAGTTACAACTTGGGCACATAGAAAAAAGTTACAGCCCTTGGAACTCCCCTGTTTTTGTAATTCAAAAAAGGGGTAAAAATACCTTCCGTCTTCTCCATGACTTGAGAGCAATAAATGCCCACATCAAACCCATGGGTTCACCCCAGCCAGGCCTCCCTCATCTATCCGCAGTGCCCTTGGATTACTCCCTGGTCGTACTGGATATAAAAGATTGCTTCTTCTCCATTCCCTTGTATGACACAGACAAGGAAAAATTCGCGTTCTCAGTTCCCCAAATTAACCACCAAGGGGCCAATGAACGCTATCAGTGGAAAGTACTCCCACAAGGCATGAAAAACAGCCCAGCTATTTGCCAGATCTATGTCAACTTCGCAATTCAGCCTCTCAGACACAGGTTCTTTGTCCTTCATTATATGGATGATGTTCTCCTAGCCCATGAAAATGCTCAAACTCTATCCGAGGGCTTTCAGGAATTAATTCACAACCTCAAACTTATTGGGCTAACAGTTAATCCAGATAAGGTGCAACACCATGCTCCTTTTACATTTCTGGGCTACAAAATAACTGAACAAATTCAGCCCATTCCTTTACAAATCCACTGCCCTAATAAAATGACCTTAACGGAGCTACAAACCTTATGCGGACAGATTAATTGGATGAGGACTGTTCTCCCTATTACCACAGCGGAGCTACAGCCCCTCTTCAAACTACTAGAAACCAAAGGTAGCATAGCTGCGGCGGCCACTAGAATTATAAAAATCACCCCTGCAGCAAAAGCAGTTGTCAATAAAGTCTCTCAACAAATAAATGGAGTAGCAAACAAGCGACATGTCCCTACAAAGCCCACACAAGCCCTAGTTCTTTTAACTAAAGGAACCCCCACAGGAGCTTTGTGGCAAGAAGGACCTTTGCTGTGGTCACATCTAGCTAAATCCCGCAATTCCAAAATATTTCCTTTAGTATCTGCGGTTGTTCAGCTAGCGCAAACCTTAGTGCGCCTTAGTGTCCAAGTATATGGAACAGAGCCCGATACCATCATTTGGCCCTTTTCCAAAAGCCAGACCGATTTACTTGCCCAATCTAACGCAGATTTCCAAATACTTCTTACAAGTTACACAGGACAGACAGACAACCACTACCCTAACCACAAGATCTTGCAAGGACTCAAACAACTGCACATTGCGTCATCACACCACTCCTTCCCTTCCTCCACACCGTTGCCTAATGCCCGCGTTATCTTCACTGATGCCTCAAAAAAGGGCTATGGATTTGTCTCCTTCTCCATTGATTCAAATATCCCTCATGTCCGCACGCTCAAACTCAGTAGCTCTGTCCAGAGAGGAGAAGTTGAAGCCATCATTCTCGCCCTTTCTATATACCCTAATGAACCCATCAATATTTTCTCTGACAGTGCATACATATGCCTGTCAGGTCTGCAAAGTAATAGCATTCAGTACATTCTTTCCATCAGACTCGGCCCTTGATTGCAGCTTGACACATCTACAACAACTAACTGAACGACGTGTACAGCCATGGTTTATCACTCACATCCGCAGTCACACTGGCCTATTCGGCCCACTTGCAGAAGGCAACGCGTTAATTGATTCAGCAGTCTCCACACTAACGCTTGCTGTACACAACCAAGACCTAATCACCCAGGCACGGAGTATACACTCCAGATTCCATTTCTCAGCATCCAGTCTAAAACATTTATTTCCGGACCTGACCATAGACCTCTGCAAACATCTAGTGCGCAGCTGTCGACGCTGTGCCCCCTTTTTACCTCTTGGGCCCTTACAACCCCAGGGTGTCAACCCTAGAGGTTTAAAACCCAACTCGCGCTGGCAAATGGACGTTACTCATGTCCCATCCTTTGGTCGACAGAAATATGTACATGTTGTTAAAGACACTTACTCCAGCCTAGTCAGCACTGTTGCCCTCCCTGGTGAGTGCGCACGTCACTGCATCCAAGCCCTAAGGCGGGCTATCCTCCTTATGGGAGTGCCCTGGGATCTTAAAACTGACAATGGGCCTGCTTACCATAGTTCTTCATTTCAGGCCTTTCTCAAACTTTACAATATCACACACCATTTTGGCATCCCCTACAATCCACAAGGACAAGCCATCATAGAAAAAACTAACCATCACTTAAAGACCTTAATACTTAAAGAGAGGGAAGAACACCCCCACCACACCCTGGAAGAGATCCTTACTACAGTTCTAGTGAAACTCAATTTACTTACATTCGACAAAAATGGACTGTCCCCCATGCATAAACACTGGTGTGCGTCCTCACTCTCCACCCCACTACCACTGGTATATTGGAAAGATCCTGAAGCCAACAAATGGCAAGGACCTCACCCCCTCCTGTGCCAAGGTAGAGGTTTTGCTTGTGTTTTCCCAGACGATGCTCCCCAACCCATCTGGATCCCGGGACGAAACATCTGACCCGCCACCGCAGACCAAGCGCCTAGCGAGAAGGGAACGCCAACAGCTGAGGCACCTAACCTACCAGATGACACGTGTTATACCGAACAACCCAACTCCTCAAGTACTCCTCAATCTCTATCGCAGAGTCTGCGCACAAACTCCCCTTCAGCCTAACCAACCCATCAACCTGGTAGTCCTAATAATCCTCTTTCTTTCCGTGGCCACAACACCTGTCCTCTCTAACTCGGCTCACCAACCCTTCAATTGGACAGTCAAGGTCATGGCCAATGATAAAATCCTGCAATACAATGTCACTGCCCAAGCCCCATCCTTTGAAGTGCATATTTGTAGCCTTATAGGCTATTCTTACCAAAAGGACTACAAGCCATCGTACTGTCATCGTCATAATAATTATTTACTCGGCCCTACCGGCCACATGATCTCTGGTTTTTACATCTGCCCTTCCTCCGCCACAGGCTGCCGCGACATCACGCACTTCTATTGCCCCTCTTGGGGCTGCGAAACCATGGCTTACGGCTGGAGCGCTGCTCCAAATCGGGTCTCCTACCTTACCTTCAAAACTGCAAATAGCATCTGATGGGATATAATTGTCCTCACTGTTAAAGACCCTTCCAAATCTGCCTGGCTAGAGGGCCGTACATACGGCCTTCGGCTATACATGGAAAGCTATGATTACGGCGGCCTTTTCATAATACAAAAGAGGGCCACTACCCCCGCTGTTCCAATTTCCATTGGCCCCAACCCAGTCCTCAACCCTCCCTCTATTCTTGCACTCCCTAACAATCAGTCTTCTAACTCCAGCGCCGCCCCTCTTACCCCACTACCCTCGTTACGAATCTACAACCCGCTTCTGTCCTTAGTTAACGCCTCCTTCTCCACTCTTAATTCCTCCTATCCCAACCTTACCGCTAGCTGTTGGCTGTGCCTCTCCTCCTTAATGCCTTACTACGAGGCTATAGCCACTAACGCCTCCTATCAATCTTCCTCAGAAAACAATCCTCCGTCTTGCAACTGGAACCAAACTCAAATAACAGTCCAGTCTGTCTCTCAGAGCGGGCTCTGTATCACTAAAATCGGAGGCACTGTTATTCCCTCCATGAAAACCCTCTGCAACCATACAACTACCCCTAACACGACCGCAAGATTTCTCTTACCCGACAATAACACACAATGGATCTGTTCCTCCACAGGCCTTACCCCATGCCTTAATGTTCACACCCTCAACTCCACCAACGAAACCTGTGTGCTTGCTGTAATACTCCCCCGCATTATCTACCATACCAATAACCAATTTTTTGATTCCTGGCAGCGTCATCTCCTACCAACCTACATACAAAAAAGGGAACCTATCACCGTCATTACAATTGCCACACTTTTAGGTCTTGCAGGAGCCGGCACCGGAATTGCAGCCCTAACCTTACACAATAATGCCCTTTCCTCTCTCAGGTCAGCCGTCGACGAAGATATCGCCCATCTCGAAACAGCCATTAACCACCTACAAAAATCTCTTACATCCCTCTCTGAAGTAGTCCTTCAAAACCGCAGAGGGCTAGACCTCCTCTTTCTCAAAGAAGGAGGCCTCTGTGCTGCCCTGGGTGAAGAATGCTGTTTCTATGCTAATCACTCGGGTCTCATCCAAGACAATTTAGCCCAAGTAAGAGCCGGGCTAGAAAAACATAAAAAGGAGAGAGAAGCCCAGGGGGGAGGTCTCTCCTGGGGATTCCAAGGATTCCTCCCCTACATTCTCCCTATTTTAGGCCCCCTAGTCATTCTTCTCGTCGCACTGGCAGTCGGACCATGGGCCATCAAAAGGATCGTCCAACTCGCAAAAGATCAAGCTAATGCCATTTTCACCTCATTTGTACAGGTCCACTACCAGCGGCTCGCCACCGCCGAGGAACCCCCCCACACCCGTTCCTCCTGCAGCACCCTCCCCTCGTCCTCCTGGCCCACCTCCGCCCGTTCTCCCCACAGGAGTTCTGCGCCGCCTGTTACCTCGGCTCCTCCTGCTGCCCTCGCCCTCAAGCAAATCCAGCTCTAAACACCCGCCCACAACGCCGTCCACTCCTACTTCCTCCAGTCCGAGACCTCGCCTCCAAAACTTTGTTCGCCCTAAGCCCCACCACTATAGCCATGGCTCTCCAAAACTAAGCAGCCACTCACCTGTTCCATCACCCTTAGTCCGGGCTCCTTTCCAATGCTACTAACTCATAATAAGGTAAGGCAGGCTAAAGTCTGGCCAACAAACATAGCTGCGTTGTTTCTGCCCTCCATAAATAACAACATCCTCCAACCCTCCCCGCTTTTAAGCAGCTGAGTGCGAGGCAAAGCACTACAAGAGATGGTTAAAAGTGAGTACAGCCTAACTGTTCTCTGAGAAGCACGCCTCATTAGCACAAGGGCTCGTTCTAACTGAGCAAAATGCTCAATAACACATTGGGCTGGCTAGCCAATGATGGGCAACTGGACTGACCCATCAATCAACCTAAGACAGGGACATGGCCTTCTGCTGCCATGTCCCAATGACGGGTAAGACTGATAGGGTACAGCCCCGACCTAAGACAGGCACAGACCCTCCTTCGCAAATAGCACATTTGCAGATACCAGCACCCTTCCACAATGAGGCCTCTACTTCCCTCAGCTAGCTATACAATATAAGGCTCAAATAAAACAAAAAGGAGGAGATGTTGGAGGCAGCCAGAAAAATGTGAGGCTAAAATGGCCGACTAACAACTAAAAACTAGCCTGATCCTATATTTAGCCTTCTTTGAAAAAATAGCTTACCCTGTTCCCGCGCCCGTGAAACTTTCCCGCCTTCCACAAATAACAAACCCTCCCTAGCAACCAACCGTGCCCAATCCCCGCCTAACACGTACTCCCTCCTCTTCCACGCCCTGCCTCTTACTCCACCCCTTACCTAGCTTATAAAAGGCTGTGCACTTCCTCAATAAAGAACCCCTGCATACTCACCTCCTCTCTGCAAAAATTCTTTCCCTCGCCGTCACGGCCCCCGGGACGCCAACTACCACCCGGCGCCCCCCCCCATCCTGCCTGTCAACAGTTTACATGTTTGTGAAATTGGTGACACTGTTGCTTTTAATGTTGAAAATCAAGAGAGTATAAACATCTAATACAAAGGGAAAGATTTAAATAAATTCTGAGGTATACATAATGAAATTTAGAATGAAACCATTAAATTTAGTAAGAACCATTTAATACGAGCACTAAAATCAAGAAATTGCAAGAAAAAGTATAAAAGTACAGTATTTGCAGAGTAGATTTGAAACTGAGAACAAGCAGCTTAAGCTCCTTATCAAAACAGGAATTCTCAGGGGCAGAGTCCCCTCCCTTGATGTGGAAAAAACGACTCTTAAAGTATAGATTTGTCTTTTTCTTCTCCAGTGCACAGTGGACCTTGTGGAGCTGCCATCTACCAGCCCCACTGGGAGCAGTTTTGGCTACCCTTGGGGACTGGCCATGATGGGACTTCTGCTATTCTTGTGGATTCTTTGCACTGTGTAAGTGACAAAGCAATTACTGGCCGTTCTGAATTCTTTATCCTGTGTAAGTAATAAAGGGATCGTTTGCTGAAAGTTTCTGTTGTGCCCTGAACCTTGTTCCCATGACACACAATTGTAGCAACTCACTCCATACCTCCCATGTGCTAAGGGAAAAATTCAGAGCTCTCTCTGGACATGATTAAATTTTTTACTACACAGGCTAATATATATATAAATGTTCAAATATATGTTTGTATGTGTTTGTATATCTATTTAGGTAAAAGTAAATATGTATGTTTTCATTTTCTATAAAAGCATATGGAATAGTGTACCTGAAATTGATAAGAACTATTATCTAGGAGGAAGGGGATGGGATTTTGAGGATCAAAGAAGAATATTTTATAATACTTTTTCAATGTAATTTTTTACAACCATGTGTTCACATAATATATTTTAACAAAATAAAAAGAATATGTATCAGAAAGCTGTTTTATTTGCCAAAGTATGATTTTCAAAAAGTTAAAAACATGGCTCTCATGAATAAATAATGGACATGTGTCAAAGCTTTTATTCAACTCATTAAATCATCAGTGAAGCAGTAAAATTGTAAAGCTGGTTCCAAGAGCATTTGAGAAATAGAGGTTTATCAGTCTAATCAAGAAAGAAGTAGAATAAATGATAAGAGTATCACAACATGATTGCTGCTAAATATAACTGTTTTATATCCTCCATAACAACAAAGCTTACCATTTTGGGGTTATCTTTTCTACCAGAAAGAAATCTAAAATTTAGCATGAATCTTCATATCATCTGATTTCTAATCACTTAGAACAGACAAACATTATTCTCCAATAATTTAATAGTTCTTGTATAGGTTTACTAAATAATTCTCCTGTATGATATGGAAAGAACTTGACACATCCTCTTGACCCTATTTCCAAAACCTGAATTATTTTCTTCTCAACTGCGTTTAGATGTATTTGTACTAGAACTAATAATTAATCAATTATCTGGAATACTCCATGTCTGGGAAGACTCATCTCTATCCAGGTAGACTTAGAGTTTAAAATGAAACTTTAATTGTTTCTGAAGTGCTTTTGTCATTAGAATTTGCTTTTCTGACAATGAGAAGAACATGTTTTACAGTCTCTACTGCTTAATTTCGTCAAGCTTTTTCCATAGTATGCTTGATAATACAGCATTAGAAATTATTTCCTCCAAGGATTAACATAACTATCTGGAAGGAAAAATAGCTGGAGTCACTGTGAATATACTTGACATGGAAGGAGACAAAAGTTGAAAAGTATATTTACACTGTTTGGAACATAAAATAATCTTATTAAAATGGTGAAATTATTCCTTTCTTTTCTTATTAGCATTGATATTAATATTAATTAATAGACATTTATTTGTGATTTTAGTTAAAATTAAAATCCAATTTAAGAAATTGCACATTAAATTTTGAGTTTATGTTTATTTGAAGAATGATAACTTTATTGATTTAACATAGTTTATTTAGAACTCTCTTTCTTTAATTTGATCATCTAATCATCTTGGAATGTGGAGAAACACTTTTTGAGTTTTAAAATTATGCTAGTAAAATCATGTTAATCTTAGCAAAAGAAATTTTATCTGTAAGAGCTTTGCAATGTGAAATTTTAATAACATTTTTCTAAAGTAATGAAATGAATTCCTCCTCTCCCCATGCATGTTATTTAACTTATTCTCCTAGGAAAAATAACTGAAATACAGAAACTTGCAGTAATAATGAGTATTCTTTAATTTCTTTCTTCTCCTTGAAAAACATTCTAAGATGCCAAGCTTTTGCAAAACTTGACCAGCCTTGAAAGCTACCAAATTACAAGTTTTTCATGGTATTAATGGCTGTGATTGGTCCACCTAAAAACACAGTGTTACTAATTCTTTAATTTTATAAATTTTGTGTAATTACTCCTTACATTTTAATATTTTGTTTAGTTCTTCTTGCTGTAGAAATGTTTCCTTTTTAATTATGCTAGAAAAATTGTAGCATTAAGTGCAAGATTTCCATTAGACCTCTCTAATCAATAAAACGGGCTAGAGGACAACAGAATTAGGACTAACGGTGAAGATTTGATAAAAGCAGAAATAAAACAAAAATGACAACACATAAAATCACAAACAATTCCTTTTAAATCTGATGAAAATGACATAAGAGTGAAAGACCTAATAAAAGTCTATACAATAAATTTATTACAATATGTCCTAAATATATAAAAAATCGTGGAAAAGTATATACAACAAAATTATAGCAGTGAGTATCTCTGGATGTGGTATTGATTGTATGTATATGCATGTATCTATACATATATATACAGAGAGAGTAATTTTTTGCAATGAATGTATTTTTTGAAATTAAAATGCAGAACTCAAAATCATTTGTCATTAAGGAACTGCAAATTAATACACAATTGGATAAGACCAGTGTAGCAGTTTGGCTGTTTGATATGTCCTGAATTCCAAAAATAGATACTGGATTATGCTTGTAAACTGGTCTGTTAATCTGAGCATGATTAACATGATTAGGGCGTTGACTGGGCCCTGTCAGTAGGGTTTTGAGCCCCACCCCTTGGTGGGTAGGATCTCAAAGATAAAAAGACATGGCAAAGGACAGAGTTGGAGTAGTTTTGAGTTGAAGTTCTGATGTTGGAGTCTTGAGCTGAAGCTCCGGGAAGTAAGAAAGCTTGTTAGTGAGGAAGGAGAGAAGGTCCCGGGAAAAGAGATGAGCCGTTCACCAGAGAGTCTACAGCTGGCCTTGTGAAGAGAGGCAAAGACTAAGGAGCCTCATAGTCTACAGCTGACCTTGTGAAGGAAACAGAGGCACTGATCCCAGAGAGAAACGGAGTCCCAGGAAGAGAGGAACCCAAGAAGCCTGAACCGTGGCAAAAGTCGGCAGCTGTATTGCTCCAACACGTAGCAATGGACTTTGGTGAGGGAAGGAACTTACGCTTTATGGCCTGGTAACTATGGGCTTCTACCCCAAATAAATACCCTTTATGAAAACTGGTAGATTTCTGGTATTTTGCATCAGCACCTCTTTGGCAGAATAATACAACCGTACACCTATTGCAATGGCTAAAATCCAATAATAATAATAGTAGCAGTGCCAATTATTGGTGAAAATGTGGAATCACAGGAACTCTCACTCATGACTGCTGGGAACGTAAAATATTACAGCATCTTTGGAAGAGAGTTTGAGAGTTTCTAACAAATTTAAATATGGTCTTACCACATGATCCAAAAATCACACTCCTAAGTACTTACCAATTGATTTGTAAACTATGGTTTTCAGTAGTGAATAAATAAATACATTGTGATATATCCATAAAAGTGAATAGCACTCAGTGATTAAAAAAATAAAATAAAATAAATGAGCTATCAAGCCACAAAAATGCATGGATCACTCTTAAATGTTTATTGCTGAATGAAAGAAGCCAGTCTGAAAAGACTACAGAATGTATGATTACAATTATATGACATTCTGAAAAAGGAAAAAAAAAAACACTAGATACAATAAAATATTGGTGGCTTCCATGGGTTCAGGTGGAGGGGTGGAGAGTTGAATCAGTGAAGCACAGGGGACTTTTAGTGTAATGGTGGATACGTGAAATTTTGTATTAGTCAAAACCAATGAACCTTAACATATACAAATTTTTTAAAAAATCATTTAGTAGGTTGGGGGATCCCAGAAAGGAATGCAAACTGTGACCAAATAATCTAATTGTATTTAAAATATATTAAATGAGGTGATGTAAGTAACTTTAGAAATGAGTGGAGTCTGTAAGACTTAAGGGAAAAGTAACTGCACATACTAGTTGGTAAAGATGTTTCCCAGGAGATATGGGTTAACAGTTCTAATACTGCTATACATACATAGTAGAACTGAACCATTCAGAACAAATAGCATATGGTGTGAGTGGGAATTTACAGATAAGCTAGGGATGGAGACTAGAATGATCCACGTGGTAATGGATGAGATTTCGAGATATCCATGGGAACTCATGCTTATCTTAATACAGATACAGTTGGTTACAGCCACCAAATTTTGCTTAGGTGCACACACACACACACACATACACACACTGGTTAGTGGGGTTAATACACACACATATATTCCCTTGCTCTGTCAACTGAGAGGGCCTGTAAGTAATAGCATCACCATAGTAACAAGCACACCTAAAACTCAGAGCTTGATTTCTAATACCACTGTCCAAGAGTAGGAGCCAAGGCTTCTTGGAGAAAAGGATGATTCTAGAACTAGGGTAGAAAATGTACAGATGTGCCTAACACATCTTGAAGTGCCAGTAAGGAAGTGCTCATATAAACCAACTAAACAAAAATGACATGGATGGACACAGGAGCCAAAGAAAAGCTCCCAATGGGTAAACCTGAAACAATTTGAATAACAAAATAAAGTTTTATTGGATTATAACCAAAGTGTATACTTTGAGCCATACTGATATAAATAAATGATTGAAGAAAGAAAAAGAAAGAGAGAGAGAGAGAAGAAAGAAAAGAGAAAGAAAGAAAGAAAGAAAGAAAGAAAGAAAGAAAGAAAGAAAGAAAGAAAGAAAGAAAGAAAGAAAGAAAGAAAGAAAGAAGAAAGAAAAGAGAAAGAAAGAAAGAAAGAAAGAAGAAAGAAAGAAAGAAAGAAAGAAAGAAAGAAAGAAAGAAAGAAAGAAAAAGAAAGAAAGAGGAAAAAAAGGCAAAGACAAATCCCTCAGAAGAATTCCAAATAGCTTATGATCAGCATAAATCCTTACTACTTAAGTATGAATTGTACATAGTGAACTCATTCTAAGGAATATATTATAAAAGGTGGAAAACAAGAGTAACTTTAGAGTAGAGAAACATGTCAAATATTCCTGAAACAGGTGACTTAATGACAAAT
This sequence comes from Tolypeutes matacus, assembly GCA_026826555.1. Lineage (NCBI taxonomy): Eukaryota > Metazoa > Chordata > Mammalia > Cingulata > Chlamyphoridae > Tolypeutes > Tolypeutes matacus. The sequence continues at coordinate 5,612,093 of JAKSZT010054030.1, forward strand.
CATGTTGCTAGTATGTAGCCTTGATATGATATGATGAAAATGACACTTTATCTCTGAGGTCTCCTGCCCCAAAGTTATACTCATAATCTAAACATAAGAAAAAAGGTACATCAAATTCTAATAGGGAGGTGTCCTATAAGATATTAGACAAGTACTCCTCAAAAATGCCAAGGTAATAAAAAAACCAAGGAAGTCAGAGAACCATCACAGACAAGAGGAGCCTAAGAAGGCCTAACAAGTAAATGTGATTTTGCATCCTAAATTGGATCATGGAACAGAAAAAGACATTAATAAGAATCTAAAGAAATACAAATGAACAGTGGGCCTTAGTTTATAAAACCATCAATATTGGTTTATTAATTCTAATAAATGTATCATTCTAATGCAAGATGCTAATGATAGGTATAGCCATTTTGCAATTTGATGTAATTATGAATTCCAAAAATATAATTGGATCATGCTTGTAAACTAATCTGTTAATCTCGGCATGATTAAGTTATGATTAGGGCGTTGACTGGCCAACGTCAGTAGGATGTTGAGCCCCACCCCTTGGTGGGGGGAATCAAATATAAAAGGTATGGCAAGAACAGAGTTGAAGCAGTTTTTGAGAAGCAGTTTTGATGTTGGAGTTTTGATGTTGGAGAGAAGGCCCCAGGAGAAGAGAAGTGAGCTGTTAGCCTAATAGTCTATAGCTGACTTTGTGAAGGAAACAGAGGCGCTGAGCCCAAAGAGAAATGCAGCCCCGGGAAGAGAGGAACCCAAGAAGCCTGAACCCTGGCAAACATCAGTGGCTGTCTTGCTCCAACACGTGGCAGTGGACTTTGGTGAGAGAAGAAACTTCACACTTTATGGCCTGGTATCTGTGGACTTCTACCCCAAATAAATACCCTTTATAAAGACCAGTCCATTTTTGGTATTTCATATTAGCACCCCTTTAGCTGACTAATACAATAGGGAAACTGTTGGCAAGGATGTTTGGAAACTCTGTCTTCAATCTTTTCAAATTTTTGTAATTACAAAACTACTCTAAAAACAAAATACAATTTTAAAAAGTATAGGATATATTTGTCTATATCCACTACCATAAGGAAATAATTTGAAAGAATGGATATATCAATCTTGATGGAAATTTTCATCGTTCTTATTCATTTATAGTTCGAATTTTTTCTAAACTGAACACTTTTTATTCTTAATTAAATAAAGGGTGAACAGTAAAATATCTTTTATTTTTCAACAGTATATAAACAATGGTAAATATACAGGACCCCTAATGTATGGATATAATTGGTATCTTTTCACATACACATAGAATTTCAATAGCAAGCTCTCAGACAAAAGAGATGAATGAAGATGCTTCTTGTACTTTTGGTCAGGATGGAAATCCTTGAGCAGTCTTAGAAGCAGAGAAAAAGAAATCTCACTTAGAAAAACTTCAAATCCCAGCAAATATGTGGATTTGATTTTGTGGAAAAACATCTATGATGCTACTTAAAATAAGAATTTCAAATAAAATATGTTTACTGGGCAATCCTGGGAAAGAGAATAAATAAAATACCAAACACAAAGTTTGGAAATAGACAACAGATTCAGTGATGTTTAGGGAGCTATGAACAGAAGCATTTCTAATTATCTCAGCTGGAGTGTGCCTGTTGTGGAAAATGAGTGAATTCTGAGGAAAGAATAGCCTTGGTTGTTGAGGAGCTTAGATATTTCTTGTAAAATTTTTATCTTTTGTGAAGTGGTTCAGAAAAATCAAATGAATGAGGTTATTAAATAATGTATTCCTTAATTCTATAATAAATAAAATCAAGTAAATAAAAAGAGAGGTAAACATTCAAAACCATTTTAATAAAATTCTTTTGTATATGTGGTCTTATTTAATTATCCCACTTAATTCTCACACTCCACTAAAATGCTGTTTAGTAGATGCTACTATCTATGTCATAGAGATGAAGAAACTAAAGTTTGGAGAAGTTAAATATGTTGCCACAGGTTACCCAGTCTCTGATGAAAGACTTGAACTTGACTTAAATATTACCAGTCTAAGAGCAGGTATGTTTTGTTTGTTTGTTCATTTGCTTTGTTTTGTATTGTTTTCATGAAACCATGGTCCTATCCCAAACCCAAAATAAAAAACTTTAAGCAGAAAAACACACAGACCTTTGTTAAAATTGATCCCAAATCATATTTTGTATCATATACTAGGTTGTAGGTATAATATTAAAATTTTTAGGTGAGCCTGGTAGAATTTTAATGTCCAAATGCATTTTATTAACTTTGATGCAGACCCTTTGGAATACTTTACCATTGTCAACATCCATGCCATTCAAAATATGGGTAAACCTCATTTTAGGGTAAAGTCCAAAAGTTATACATTACTTTGAAAGACACATAAAAGGTGTAAGTCAAAGAAAAAGGCAATTTCAAATGTACAAAATCTTGATACTTCTATGGGAGCCAGACTATAAAGACTGAACATATGTGAATAGAATTTACTATTGAAATAAAATAAATCCTTTAGCAACGATGAAGTGATACATATTCAGTGATGACAAGTATTAAGTCATAGATTTGGACAGAATTTTGAAGGATATATAAAAAAAGGGCCCAGCTTATGCTTAAATTTTATCTATAATATTCCTACTAACACTTGCCAACATTTTATCAAGTGTTTTATTTTTGTTTTTGTTTTCATTTTAGGGGTGAGAGTGGGTTGCAGTTTTGAGTTTGTATGTTTTAAACATCAGTGACAATAATTTCACTATATTCCAAAGCTATGAATTCCTTATTGAGAAGCTTTATTAGAAAAGCTTCATATTCATAGTGAGCTGTCAACTATCTTTTGTAGGTTGTATATATCAGAATAAGTTTTAACCAAGAGATCATTGGGGAAGCCAAGCCTTTTACTGCACATTGCACAACTATTTACTGAGAGTATGCTGTTGACCAGGGACCCCGTTGTCAAACCCTGGGGTCAACAGTATGAATAAAATACAGGATCTGATAAAGAGTCAGTGATTTCAGTGAAGCAATGACTAGAGAATTTTGAGTAAACAAATTATGATGCACAGTTCTACACTGTCCAGTTCATGTTCACATATGAAGGAAACAGGAAAGAAATCTAAAGCATAAGCAGGCCAAACCAAAAATCAATAAAAATGGCTAAGATAAGTGGTCCATTAAGACCCCTATATGACTGTGAAAGCACATGCTGTGCAAAATTTCTGTGTTATTTCAAAGTTTGCTTAAAAGTATTTTTAACATAAATAATTTTATATAAACATAATGAGTTTTTGCAATCACAGTATGCACACACTAGTTAGTAATCATAAGATTCAAAACACACTAATAATCATAAATAAGATTATTATTAAAGAAGTAATATAATATTTGTAGGAAAGGTAATAAAGTAGCTCACCAATATTTGTTGAACAAGATAAGCGCCTAGAACTAAAGAGCATTGCTATATATTAGTAATGATTAATTAGTTATTACTAAACCTAAAAACAACAAAAAAAATAGATCACATTTACAATTAATGAAAAGTCATATGTTTACAATAAATTGTTCACTACTCTCAGACTTTTACTATTGAAGCATTGACAGAAATTTTAAAGACAGACATATAAAAACAAATACTCTTATCACTAAGTATAACTAAATAGAGATGAACATAGAAATGCCAAAATAAGAAAATATTGTCAACCTATATAAGAAATTTACTATTTAACATAGAAAAAGAGATTGTGCAAAACTATAAAAACATCAAAATTTAAATGTGGGCAAATATTGCATGGTCTCACTGCTATGGAATAATTAGAATAAGCAAATTCATAGATTCAGAAATTAAAATATAGCCTATTGGGAGCCAGAGTGGGGTAAGAAATGGGGAATTAATGCTTAGTTGGTAAAGTGTTTCTCTTTGGGACGATGGAAAAGTTTTGGTAATAGATGGTAGCACAATATTGTGAAAGTAATTAACACCACTGAGTTATATTTTTGTGGTTAAAACCGGAAATTTTATTTTCTATATATTTTATAGAGCAAAAATTTGAAAAGCAAACAAGCAAGCATAGGACTGTGGGACACAAACAGTGAACCCTCATGTATAGATGTAGTTAAAAGTATAATTACGGTAATATTGTTTCATCAGTTATAACAAATTACCACACTAATATAAAGTGTTAATACTGGGGAAGCCTGTGTGTGTGAGGGGGAGTTTATGATTTTTCTGTAAACCTACAAATTCTCTAATAAAAAAGAACAAAAACCACAAAAAATTAAATATGTATTATTAAATGCAATATTAAGTACAAATATCAACACTGAACAGCTATTCAACTTTTCTTTTAATAAATGAAGTTAACATGGCAGTAATTTAAGAAGTACCATTTTACATATGGGGTCAAAAATCAGATAAAGACCCTAGGCCAAGAAGACCAATGGAAATGGCTGCTGGGCTTCCTGACTTTTATATCCAGTCTATAGAAAAGCAGAGGTACAATTTTCCTAGTCAATCCAGACTTCTTGAACTTTAGTCTTTTCATCAGTAGTATCTCTTTTCTAAATAGCAAACCTTAGAGGGCTAAGGAAAAAGAGATGGTTGACGCTTTTAGTAGTTGCCTTTGGGGTGTAGTTTATAGTCTTTCAAACACTAACTAACCAACTCTTTTGTGTGTTGAGTGTGTATATACGTAGAGTAATACAAAATTTGAACTAATCACAGGAGGGTGGAAGGACCACTCAATAAAGCTCATACACAGAAACATATCACACTGTCTATATACTTCAATATTTTAAAGAAAATTAAACACAATTTACCAATGGGCATTAAAACAATCGAAAACACTGGAGAGTTGGGACAATTGCAGAAATGGAGAAGTTTGGGGTATAAATAAGCGTATTGGGTGACTAGGGGTTGTGTATGTATGGAGTTGTGGGCACAATGGAAAGTGGAGGAAATCAGTAGAGCTGTTGTGAACAAGTTTATAATTCATTCCCCTGGGGGGGGGGGGCGGTAAGGATTTTCATTTTTCAGTAATAATATGGCCAAGGCAGCACAGTGGTAAGTGGCAGAGCTGAGATCCATAAGTGTTGAGACTGAATCTGGATGTGGCACTCTTAAACAATGAAATATTTTTGCTTTTGTAGCACAAAAATGCTCTAGCTTTCATTCAAATGCTGGTCAGAATAGCTACTGGGCAGGGTCTGCTAAGAAAATGGGTCACCAAATGGCAGAGATGTGGCCTGGCTGCCTTGATTCTTTTTTTTTTTTTTTTTTTTTTTTTTTTTAATGGTTCTTTTTAAACTTTATTTACTTATTTAAATTTTATTAGAGGTAGGTTTACAGACTGGGACATATTTTAAGGGGTATCTGCATTATCATGATCACGGCGGCTCTGTCGGCCTTGGCCGTCAGGGCCTCAAGCCCTACCGCGGCCCCCAGCTTCTACGAAGTCTTTTTCAAGGGGCTCTCCCGCACCCTGCTTGCCTTCTTCGACTTGGCCTGGCAGCTGCGCATGAACTTCCCGTGCCTTGATTCTGTATTTTTTCCCAGCAGAGTCCTGCCTTTTTCACAGGCCCTAGAGCCTTTGTTCTCCAACAAATCTCAAAAGATAGAGTAAGGATGGGCTCTGGATTATGCTGTTTACAGACTTTATCATTTTGCCTTCTCTACTCTTCCATGGAGGCACACTGCCGATCTGGCTAGTCCCATAAACACACACACACACACATAACACAGATTCTCAGATTGGTGAGTTTGCATAGCTCCAGAGTTTTCTGAAGATTTGAAAAACAGTAGGGCTATTTGATGTGGAAGGGAGGACCAGGGCAGAGCAAAGGAACCTATTCCAATCCAAGGCATATCACCTTCTTTACTGCTATCCATCTGCATTTCCTTTACCAAAGCAGAGAGTAAATCAATAAAATAAGTAAGTTAGCCCTGACTTGGACATTGTCTTTTACCTTAGAATTTTGTTTCAGGTCAATCCCATGTCTAGAAATCAAGAGACCAAATATGATGGCATTTGGCATATTGAGATTATATTATTCTTGAAATCATCTTTATGGGAAAGGGGAGTTTACTCCTTTAAAGCAGAGCTAAAATATTTCCCACTCTAAAACTTCTTTCAAGCTCAAACAATTTACTTTTTCTCTAAATTTCTACGCTTCTAATTTTCTGACTATTTTTATGACTAATTGTATTCTGTAATATTGTAGCTTCTTTTACACACATGTGTGTACTAAAACAATTCTTCCCCCTATGACTTGACTTTTATGTCATGATGATGATTTTGTAGATGAAGATAAAACATTTAACTCCATTTAAATGTTAACATTTAACATTTCTTCCATGTGGAGAAAGCATTTTGTCCTGAGAGTATCACTTCTAGAGTTTGGGGGTACAGCCTGCATGTAAGGAAGATTAGTATTTCATTCTATGATTGGACATGTCTTCTTAGGCAAGAGGGCTGATGATAAGTCTTGAATCTACTTGTGCTGGGTGAAGAGAATGGCAAACTAATAATGGTGAACTAGCTTGCCTACTCACCTTTTGGCACAGCTATGCTGAATGATTTCTAGTGGGTTGATTGCCGCTCTGGAAAGTAGCTCTCCTAAATCACTCACTACTATTATGTTCAAGAAGTCTTGCTGGAGCCAATTTTCCATTTCAGGGAACTATGCATTTGGGATAACTCCCAAAAGAAATCCAAATATCTTGCACATACTCCCTACAAGAGAATCAGCTTATAAAAACCATTGGTACATAGGGCATCCGTGGTCAGTTGGTATTTCCAAAAGAACCATCAACAGGCAACAGAGAGAAGACCCATGAAATAGTCAAACTAAGAGATGCTTTTCCCTCATTCCTCCCCAAAACAACACAGCTAAGAGCTAGAGCCTTAAAAAAGAGTGTGAGGAAGCAAACCATGCCCCCACTTTGTCCAAAGGAGGAACTCAAAAACTACTTACTTAAGGTCCTCTCCTCTGGCCAGTGATTAGAAGTAGGGGTGGGACAGTTAAATCTAGTTTTCATTTGAACATTGATTTTTAAACAGATCATATTTTAATACCTGAAGATGATTTGGGCATTATGATAGTTGGCCAAAATGTCATTCAAAGATCTGACTCATGATATGACAGTATACCAGTACGTTTGGGTATAGAGACTTGATACACAGCTGAATATGGTTGATGTACAAATGAATTAAAAATGATAATTGGATCTTCATTAGAATGAGACATATTAATTCATTGGAATGCTTTTCTTTAATAGTTAATAACTTAAAAGCATTTTATTTATATACATACAATCATTAGTTGATAATGAAAGCTTATATCAATATTTTCCAATGTATGAATTTTTCCCTTACTTATTTTGAAATACAGTCACTGGATATTTTTGTGTTTTGTTTATTTTATATTTTTCTATTATTTTCTATGCCGATGCATTCTTACCTGGATCCATTTTTTTTCATGTCTTTCAGACAGTAGATTTAATTTGGGGAGGATGTTATTCAGCATAATATGGGTATTCCATATTTAGATATTAAAGTACAAAATTCGATTCAAATTGGAAAATAATATATTTGCTCCCTCATCTGCCACCAATAGAGGCTGGTGTTTCAGCATAATTATCAAATACTAATTCTCCGTGACTTAAAAAATTATTTTCTCCCAATTTACTGACTTCTGTATTTATTTGATTAATGATGAATGGCTTGTACCTCTCCTTGGTTAAAGCAGAAGTCTCTTGACATTTGCAATAAGCCAATTTTGTAGAGAAAAATGAGAAAAAAAATGCCAGCAGATAACCTTAGGCTGATAAAACTTACTATCAATCAACTAGGCTCAAATAATTTCCTGCTTTGGTTAGTAGTTAACCGAAACTCAGGGGCTTTTAATCCTAGTACAGACATATTTCATTTTATTGTGTTTTCTTTTACAAATTGAAGGTTTTTGGCAAACTTTGTGGAGCAAGACAATCATCACCGTATTTCCAACAGCATGTGTTCACTTCATGTCTCTGTGTCATCTTCTGTTAATTCTCACAATGTGTCAAATGTTTTCATTATTACTTTATCTATTATGGTGACCTGTGATTTGGGATCTTTCATGTTACTCTTCTAATGGTTTTTGGGGTGCCAGGAACCCCCTTATAAGATGGAGAACTTAATAAATGTGTGTGTTCTGACTGCTCCACTGATCAGCCCTTCCCCATCTCTCTCCCTCTTCTTCAATCTCCCTATTCCCTGAGACACAACAATATTGAAATTAGACCAATTAATAACCCTACAATGGCCTCTTGGTGTTCAAACGAAAGAAAGAGTCAGACATCTCTCACTTTAAATCAAAAGCTTAGTGAGGAAGGCTTTTTTTTTTTTTTTTTTTTTTTGATAATACAAGAAAATCATTTTCAATAGTATTAATTTCAGTAGGATATGTTTAGGAATGAGCTTCCTTTCTTTCCTGGGTCAATGAGAGTGGCTAATATTTACACATTTCTTAACCATTAAGCAATATAATAGTATCCAATACTCAGATTAAATTTAATTTTGCCTATGAAGCCTTCTCCAACACTCTTCAGCAAGGTTAGCAACTTCCTTGTTTTATATCATATAGAAATTTATTTCTATTTGTGCAATTAATTCTATTTATATAATAATTGGTTTACTTGCTTTCTCTTCTGTAACACAATGAACTTTTGCAGGGCGATAAATGTGTGTCATAGTCAAATTTGCATATCCAGGGACTATCCTAGAACCTAACATAGACTATTGATATTTTAATTTCCCAGGCTGCTCAAGCAAATACCATGAAATTGTTCAGATTCAACAATGGGAATTTGTTCACTCGTGGTTTGAAGCACGGAAGATGCACAAATTAAAGCATCATCAAGGTTTATTCTTCTCAAAGACTGTGGTGTTCTGGGGCTGGCTGCTGGTGATCCTTGGTCCTTAGGTTTCTGTCACATGACAAGACACATGACAGTGTTTCCTGGTCTTTCCCTCCTTTTCAGGGTTCCAGTGATGTTTGATTTCTAGCTTCCTGTGACTTTCCTTCTCTCTGTCCACTTTTTGGTGCTGTTTCTCCCATATCTAGGATGCATGGGCCCAGGAATCAAGAGGTAGAAATGGGAGAGGCACCACTCACTATTATGCCTCGTGAGTCACTAGAAAATCCCTGTCCCTGCAACCTTAAGGTCTGCTGGTCTGTAGGTCTTAGTTTCAATAGGGAGAGTGATTCCTCAAGGAAATCAAAAATGATTTAATTGAACTGAAAGATAAGACCGGCCTCTTTGGGCTCCTCATGCCTCCTCATACCTCAGGGAAAGAAGGAAAAAACTCTACCAGGTGAGGGTGATTGGTCATGACTATCAAGGAGAAATGAGTCTGTTACTATGCAGTAGAGGTAAAGAAGAGTTTACTTACAATACAGGAGATACCCTAGGCTATCTCTTAGTACCATACCCTGTGATTTAAAGTTAATAGGAAACTGAAACATCCCAATCCAAGCAGGACAACAACCCAATCCAGGCTCAGAAACTTCAGGAACAAAGGCTTGGGTCACCCCACTAGGCCAAGAACTATGGCTAGCTGAGGTGCTTGGTGAGGGTAAAGGGAACATGGAATGGGTAATGGAAGAAAGCAGTGAAAAATATGAGCTTTGACTATGTGCCCAGTTACAGAAATGAGGACTGTAATGGTTATGCATATTCCTTGTTTTGTTATGAGTATGCTTGTAAAACAAATAAAGCAAATATCTTTGTTTTCTTCCCTATCTTATCCTCTTATACTAACATAAGTTGTATTAACTTCATGTCACAGTACTTAACTCAAATGATATCAAGTTTAAAAGTGAATATTACCCAAAGACTTATATTCTCTTCTGGGGAAAGTAAGTGCATTTCCAGCTGAATGCAGGATGGCTGACTATTTTGTTAGGTGAAACTATGACTGTTACTGTTTTTATTTAGATAGTAAGTATGGTTGAAGGAGATGTGAATGGCTGCCAAATTGACAAATGGTGGACAGTTATAGTTAAGCTCATGTGTCAATTTGGCCAGTTTATGTTCCCAGTTGTTTGATCAAGCAAACATTGACTTGATTGTTTACTGTGAGGGATATCAGGGATTTAAATCACTAATAAGTGGATTACTTCTGTATCTGATTACAACTACCATCAGCTGATGAGATTTCTTTCATCAAGGAGAGATGACTCATCTAATCAGTTAAAGGCTTTAAAAGGAGAAGTGATGATTTCAACAGTCAGAGGGGAGAATTTTTACCTCTACTTCCACCAGCCAACTTCACCTGGTGAACTCAATGAAAACCTTCATTGGAGTTCCCAGCTTGTAGCCTGCCCTACAGAATTGGGACTTGTACATTCCCACAGTCGTGTCATCCAATTCTTATTTTAAAAGGTCAAAACATTTACACAGTTTATATATATATATATATATATATATATATATATGTGTGTGTGTGTGTATCTTGTCAGTTCTGTTTCCTCGAGAACCCTGACAAATACAATAGGTGATAAATGCAACTACTAAATGAATAAATTTCAGTTTCTTATTATCTCCAATCATATACTATATGCACTGCTACCTCTGGCAGACACACACACAAAAAATCCTTGCCAAATTTTCAGACCAGCTGCTGAAGATTAAGATTTTCACAGTGAAAGGGAATAGGCTTTGGCAGATCCTGGTAACAATAATATTATTAAACCCTCTGAAATATTGAGATATAAACATGACAAGAAATATATTTCTGGCCAATAACTATATCAAGACAAACAGAGCTTATTTTCAAATTATAATTATCTCAAAGGTTAATATATCGTTCTGGCTGTTTTTATCCTCAGAATAATTTTAAAACATCCAATAATGAAGATAGAAACATTTTAGAGACTGTCAAATCCCAGAATCATCCTTGAGAGAAGTCACAATAAAACAAATAAGGAGAAGTGGAACATTGTAAACATTCCATATGTTTTTTTATGTATTTGGAAACACATAACATATGTGAGGATGTGTGTTACATTTGCTTGCAGTTGTACTTTTTTTTTTTTTTTTTTTTTTACAATGGAAGTGACTCTTCCTACTCTTAATAGCTATTTTGTAATTGAAGAAAGAAAAATTTGGCGCTAAACCCTCTTCTCACTACCCCATGTCTTCTTTGTGCCATTGTCTCTGCTTCTTGAATTTATTTCCTTTTGTTAAATCTCTCTTCTCTCTTACATTTGGTCTGTCCTTCACTACATGTAGTTTAGGGAGGACACACTATGAACCAGAGAGATATGAGTTTGAAATTCTGGTTCTTTCATTTACTATGCATGGGATTGGCATGTCACTTAAACGCTCTGAAAATTAACTGTAAATTGGAGGGAATGAGAATTTCTCCCTTTAATTAGGACATGGCAGGTACTACTAAACAAAGAATATTAAAATTAAAGCAGCAACTCAAGTCACTTTTTCCTGCCTCATACATGTTGTGTATTGATCATTTACACTGTTCATTTGCTTGTTTTCACATATGTTCTTTATTGCTAGTTTTTATATCAAAGTATGTAGTCACAGACTCATTGGTCTATTTCTCTCCAATTGCATCCTATCCATTTCTGCAATATCTATCCTAGTTTATCCTTACAAGTTTTCAATAACAAATAAATAAAAAATCTTCTCACCTGCTATAAGTTTCTATTTCCAGAATCAAAATATCTAACACTACCAATTTTACCCTCCTAAAACTTCACAATTATCCTTTGAGTTCCCTAACGACATTTATTTGGCCTCTTCATTCTACTGTATGAAATAATAATTTTCTACCTGGCTTTCAAAGCCCTTAAACTTGTATTTCCATCCTATCCTGCCTCGAGTTAACAGAGCTGTATTTCCAAAATTAACATCTTCCAAGCTTAACCCATTTATCCCTCCCTCAAACTGCCCCAGCTCTAATTCCTTCAAACTTAGTAAAAAGTATCAACAATTATCCAGGCATCCAGAAGTAGAAACCTTGTAGTTTCCCACAAATCTTACTTCTTCATTCCCACAACTAATTGAGCCACGAATAATGTATATTTGAATTTCTAAACATGTCTCAACACCACCTCATCTCCATTTCCTTGCTTTGTTTCAGGTTCTTACTATTATTTATCCAGCCCATTTTGAGTCATCTTCCTTTAGCTCACAGTTAAAAATCCATCCTTAACATTATCAGTGGTGTTTTGTAAAAATGAAACTCACAGTTCTTAATTCATACCCATTGTACATTGCCTGAATGTGGCATGTAAGACCTTTCAAAACTGGTGCCTCTCCTGACCTTTTGAGCATCACCTGAAAATATCATCTGCCACACCCCAGAGGCCCTCCCTTTCTGATATACTGCACTTCTTTCACTAGTTCAAGCAACCATCCTGGTGAGGGTTCTCACAATTGTGCTTCCCATTGGCCTGAAGTACTTTTTCCACCTTGATCACACAGAACATTTTTACACATCTCCTGAGACTACTTGCAAGTGAACTCCCCTGCAGGACTTTCCCTGACATCTCAATGTAAAGCCACTTAATTCTGCTTTTGGAACTATCTAACCTGACTATTTCACACCCATGGTTTCATCTACCACCACATAAGTCTCCTAGAGCCATCATCACCTTGAATTACAGTTGGCTCTGTGTGTTCTATATTGCAGAGACTGACTCACTCCTCCAAATGGCTGTTGAAGTAAGTGTTTCCTGTGCAAATTGGAGAAAGGGTAAATTTACACTTAATCTCCAGCTGAGTATTATGTTCATACTTCTTCCAATATACTGTGTTCTCTTCTCTTAACCATCTCTTTTTCTGTGTCGTACTGTATCTTTTCCTTTCCTCAATGTGTCCTTTTTATTTTATTTTTTTATTTTTAAAGAAGCTTTAGATTACATAAAATATAGGGGCTTCCCATATGCCCCACACCCTCCCCTTCCCACACTTTCCCACATTTACAACATCTTTCATTAGTGTGGTACATTTGTTCCCGTTCATGTGCTGGTTGGCCCCTGAATCTCAGCAGAGTTGCAACACCTATTCTCCAGTTCATTGACTCACAGAGGACAACCAACAAGGAGATGATAATGGACAACGCCCATCCCAAGGAACAGAGAGTGTCTACATTGCAAGCAAGACAGTCCTATCCATCTGCCCCATGGGATCTAAGTACTTTCTCAATCTGAAATAAAGTGGGCATATCCAGCCCCAAATCCTCAAGATTGGGGAATGAATATGTCCTTTTATTTTGACTTTATATTACATTATTTTAAAGCATTACTTCTTCTAATTCTCATAACATTTTGAGGGATGCAGTGCATTTATATTTCATCTGCTGTAATGGTTAAAGTAATCAGAATTAATGATTATCCATAGTTAAACTCTCAAATATTTGCAGAGCTAGGAGAGGAGACCAGGACTGATAATAAATTAATTTTTACTGTATTATGCTTCAGTCATATTTAAACTCTACATCTTCTAGAAAATATCATAATCACTCTCTGTATGAGGCTTGCCTAACTAATAGAGTCACTTATGTCAATTATCTTTGACCCACAGAAACTGGATTATATGTTATTCTATATTATTTTCTATTAATTTATATTTTCATACTGTCTTCTAATTGGGGGTTCAAATTTTTCCTGTGTGATTGTAAATAGTAACAAAATTCACATGTCATTGAAGTAAATACTAAATGGATAGAGTAATTAAAATGCATAGCTAAATATCAGCACATGTGGCAGTTTGAAATTATTCTATGAATCCAAAAAGAGAAAAATTATGTTTGTGAGTCTGTCCACTCCTGTGGCTGTGGGACCTTTTTCCAATTGGACTACCTCAGTGAGGCATGACTCAGGTTGAATCCCTACCCTCTTGATTGGTTCAATAAAATGAGACACACAGGAAGAGAGAGATCTGCCATTTTTGATCCTGCCATGTGACAGAAAGGAGAGGCTTTAAGCAGTTGAGACTCTGGGGAGAGACATGAGCCATTTGCCTGACAGTTTGCAGCTGAAATTGGAAAGAAAGCAGAACAGCTGAGCCTGGGAGAAGAGGCCCAGTAAGAGACAAGACTCATGCCTGGTTGATGTCAGCTGAGCTCCAGGAAACAAGAAGGTACAGCCCTGAGGGGAAGGCAGAGGTCAGGCAGAGATTACCCGCCATCTTGCTTCAACATGTGGCAGCTGACTTGGATGAGAAAGCACCTCTTATGGTTCCTTGAGTTGGACTTTTTGCGGCCTTGGAGCTGTAATCTTTTACCCCCAAAAATACCCTTTATAAAAGCCAACACTTTTCTAGTACTTTGCATTGGCAGTCCTTTGGCAAACTAAAACAGCAAGTACTCAATTTCTATTCTCTTTTCTATAACATTAACTACTTAGAAAGTTATATGATATCAAAGATTGTCTCTTTAACTTTCTATTTTACATAATGTAGTATAAGCACACAGAAAGTAATTGATAAATAATGATAGGGAGGCGGCTGTGGCTCGGTCAGTGGGTCTTCTGTTTACCATGTGGGGGGCCCCGGGTTCGGTTCCTGGGGCCTCCTGGTGGGGGCGGGCCCGCCCGCACAGCGTGGTTGGCTGACCTGGAGAGCACAAGCAGCAAGGGGGGCATAAATGAATAAATAAATGGAATCTTAAAAAAATAAAAAAATAAAAAAATCTTTAAAAATAATAATAATAATAATAATGATAGAGTATTATCATTCTCCCATGTATGAATATTTTTAAAATGTAGTATGATTATCTAAATATTTTCTTGTACTATTTCCAAGTGAAAAATTTCCCTATTTTGATAAATTATGTTTCAAAATCTTCTTTATCCTTATTTGAGAAGTACAAATCAATGCACTCAGACAAGAAAAATAAATGTGGCTAACAGCTGGATAAGGAAAAGATAAAATGAAAGTATTATTTTAAAAAAACATGATTGTCTTCCATGAAAAACTTCCTTCCTACACTCTCTCTGTCACACACACACACCATGAAGTTCTATTAGAGCTAATTAGAGACTGTTCTGCTATTTGCTTACAAATATAATAACTATTGAAATCAGGATTCTCTGTAGAGAAATAATATATAAATCATATTTTATAATATATATTATATATTATAGAAGGATAATAAAAAAGAAAAGCATAGAACTCTGTGTGTCTGGTATTTAATCTGCAGCTTGTGTGTAGTTTTAGGCAGAGTTTTTTGTTTAATTTCAATTATGCTTCTGTGGGAATGCAATATTTTTCCATGATTGCCTTGAGTAATAATTGGTTTGGTGGGAAAAAGCTCTTTATATTTGAGTCCAGTAAGTGTACATTGTTAGATTCTATGCAATTTGGCTGTGATGCTGAAATGCCTTTAGCTTCTCAGAGGCATACTCTCATTTCTGCTCATCAGTAGTATTTGTCCATCTCATTGTACACTCCTTTCCAGCCACCTTGACTTACTTTATCCCATGCCATAACCCATACCTTTTCTGTGAATTAAGTCTGGGTCCACATTAAAGGAGGGCAGTCATATTAGAAGAAAAAAATGTTTACCTATTAGGGAATGTAGAGAGAAATATCTAAAAGAAAAGGTCTTATAAAGATTAAGAATGATAACCCAGCCTGTGAGAAAATCTAATATTTGGAAGGGGAGCCAGATATCGGCCTATGCTCACAGAAGCATTTGGGTTGATTACATACCTGGCATTTGGAAAGAAAGTTGCCTGCTGGAGAACCATGACAGGAATTTTGCCAGAGATGATAAACAAAGAAGAAAATGTGCATGGTATTCAGTAAATACATGAAACTCTTCCATGTCCCTGATATTAAACAAGGTCTGATATTCAGACATGTTGCTGACTTTGATTGCACCATGGAACAACTAGAGGTTTTAGGGGAGAAGATCTACCCTGTTCTATCAAATTGATATGGTGAAACTTGTGCTTCTTAAACTGCTTGTATGAATGTACTGGTCAAAATCTCAAAAATGAGTTGGTATGATGAGATTGGTTATGCTGATTGATCACAACATTATATATATATATATAGCAATCACTGTGACCAGCAAAAATGAGCTATTTATTCATGAAGTTAGAAGAAAAGAAAATAGTGCAAAAACCGAAGGGAATTATCAGAGAAATGCATAATCTAGAATTAAGGCAATCGTACACACATGTTGGCCCAAGCTGGAACCATTATTACATCAGTTGTTCTGGCATAATTAGTAGTAGCTACCATACATCTCAAAGTCATTACAATTTGGATGATATATTGTGAATTTACAAGATAGGGTGCATTTTTTTCACCTTATTAGAAGTTCATCAAATTCTTGAGCTCTGGAAAAGTCCTGCCTTTGCACTATACAAGATTTTCAGACTTGAACAATGGTATGGTTGATGAAGGGGCAGTGGGCCTTATTATACCTGCAGAATGAGATATTTGTCCTTAAGAAAAAAAAAAAAAACAGGCAAGGAAGAGTTACTCACATGATACTCCTTTCCCACCAGCCCTTTCATTTTTTCATAGGTATTCGAGAATTTTTCGTGTCCTGAGCATATTGTAAGGTGCTGTGACACAAAGAAGATTCAAAGATTTTACTAGCACAGCAAGGGGATTAAAACATATAGAAAATGTATAGTCAAACTTGAGATAAGTATGTGTGTAAATATATACAAATTGAGGGAGAGAAAAAGGTACTTTACCCATTGAAGTTGGGGTAATGTTGAGCAATGAATAAAGCTATTCCAGATTAATGGGAACTTGAGCAATGTATAGACAAACAGCTCAAATCCAAGCAGAGACAATGAGAGAATATTTTCTAGAATAAGGAAACCATTTAATCAAATAACAATAATGAGACAAAATATGGCAAATTGATAATTTCCCACCAGGAGGAACCATATACTTTGTTGGTCCCCGTGTCAAATAAAATTTGTTCAAAATTCAATAAGAATTTTAAGGTGGTAACCGCAGAGCCTTAAGTGAAGCATGGGACCTTTCTAAGTTCAGAGTGACTATGCAGGTTGCATGCCCTGAAGCTGGCCCTAATCACAGCACACACATAAATAAATAATGTATTGAGACTGTTTAGCTGCTTTCATTGACCATAGCTTCTCAAATAAAATTCCTTGTAGTACCTGAGTTTGAAAATGCCTTCCACAGGTCCTGATCCAGTAAGGCAAAGATGAGTTTTCCCTAACTGTGAACTTGGGGAATTTCCATAGGATATTTATAAGATCTATTTCTTAAATAAGCATGGTCTCAATGAATTGCAGTTATAACTGGGCTTTATAGTATTTCCATTTTTAGCCCAAATCAAGACATTTATATTCCCCAAGTTGCATCTACAACTACAGGTTTGAGATAGTGGGCTCAGATGTTGAGGGGCATCAACATTAGTTACGGGAATGGGAATCTCCCTGTGAGCTTGGCTTCCAGCTTAAATCACTATGAGATTAAGTTCTAATAATTAAGCCAGTTTATCCTAGTTGGAGTCAATTATCAGAGAATTACTCTGAGGCCATATTTTTATTGTTATTCTGGAAAGAAGGAGGAATGTAGTGTCATTTTGAAACATAAGACAGTCCCCATAGCAGATGGTAGGATCAGCAGCTTCCTGCTATATTGGATTGCAGAAATTCTACAAGCATTTTTGGAGAAAATTAGATAATATAGCAAGGCATTTTGTATGTACACGAGCTCCCACCGATGTTTGCTGTGAAAGATTATTGACTAGTTTCCCGGTTATTAAAGGAAATACCATACAACGTACTGGACTCAGCAATGAGAATTTATTGGTGCATGGTTTTGAGGTTAGGAGAAGTTCAAAATCAAGACATGAACAAGGCAATGCTTTCTCCCCAAAGACTGGCATTCTGGGTTTGGCTGCAGGAGATCCGTGAGTCCTTGACTTTCCTATTACATAGCAATGCAAATGTTGATGTCCTCTGTTCCTTCTCCAGGTGCCTCTGACTTCTATCTTGTACCCTTCCCTAGTGGCTTCACTCTCTCTGGCCTTCCCTATAAGCCCTCCAGTAATAGGATTAAGACCCATCCTGATTCAGTTGGCTACACCTTAACCGAAAATAACATTTTCAAAAGTTACTGTTAACCACAGGGACAGGACTTAAGATTAAGAACCAGTTTTCTTTTTCTGGGGTATATTATTCAACCTAGCACAATCATGTAATAAAAAGGAAGGGTAGATGAGAGTACTCATATAGCTACTATGTCCCAGATATTTTCCTATAATCATTTACGTGTGCTATAGCACATAACTCTTAAGATAAATGTAAAATCAATATTATTTTCCTCATTTGAGGAATGTAAAAACCTAGATACCAAAAGTCTATATAATTTCTCCAAAGACTCATAGCTAATGAATGATGTGAACATGATTTGAACCCAGGCCTGTGTGATTTCAAAATTACGTTTTTCACACAAGGACACATTACATGGCAACATTTGTGAGCAAAAATTTCCCTTTGAAATACATATAACTAAATTACAACTGCAATAATCCCATTTAACTACTGCAGAATGGTCCACTGAATGAATAGTGAGCACTTTACCTAACATTCCACCTTTGGGAAAATAATATGCACTGTTGGGAAAATAAATAATATGGCACACCCATGATATGGCAATGAAAATGCTGTACTGAATGCATTTTTCTGGTAGACAAATGTTTAGCACCCATATTTCATCCTGACTGTGTACACTTTCCATTGTGTACCCTTCCAGTCTTCCATCTGGTGTGGTGCTATTCCTAAAGTTTTGTAACTGAAAGATGTAGCACTGAGTTTCACAATGTCCTGACACTGCTTTTGTCGAGAAAACAATTTGCTGTTATTGAGAAAACAGTTTCCTAAATTTAATATTGTTGTTTCTGAAATATGTTAGCAAACCACTGAGGGATGATAATTGTTGAAGCTCTACAAAATGCAGCACCACATTATTTGTACAATCCAATAATACATGGTGTAGTAGTCCATCAAAGGGGTGCTGATGCAATGTACTAGAACTCTGTTGGCTTTATTTAAAGGGTATTTATTTGGGGTAAAAGATTACAGTCCCAAGGCCATGAAAAGTGCGAGTCAAGTTATCACAAGAGGTACTTTCTCACACATGTCAGCTGCCATATGTTGAAGCAAGATGACGTTATCTTTGCCAGGTTTAAGCCTTCCCCTTCGGGCTTCCTCTCCCTCTTGAGGTTCTGTGGGCCCAGCTTCTTTCTCATCTCAGCTGCAGGCTGGCATGGTACTTGTCTCTCAGGGATTCCTATATCAGTTGCAGTTCTCCCAAGGTCAGCTGTGAAGCTATCAGGCAAATGGTTTACCTCTTCCTAGGGCTTTAGCTGCTTGAGCTTTCTCCTTTCTGTCACATGATAGAATCAAAAAATGTCTGAGCTCTCTCTTCCCATATATCTTCTTGAGTGAGTGTCCATTTATATCAGACCACCAAGGGGACTCAACCAGAGTCAAGACTTATCAACTTGATTCGAAAAAGCCCTCCATCAATCTTAGCAGGTAATCTAATCAAAGACATCTCAGCTGAATTTAATGCAATCATAGGTTATCACACCCAGAGAAATAAATCAGTTTGTAAACAAAATCTTTCTCTTTTTGGAATTCATAAAATAATTTCAAATTGTCACATGTAACTCTAAAAATTGAAATTAGTGTGATTAGAGGAGTTGTTGGGGATTGCCCCAACCTTGTTTTGCAGAAATTTCTCTTTCCATAACTGGTTAGTTTTTATGTAACTTTTATATGGCTCCAGCTAGTTCATTTTTCCCTAAGCACAATTTAATCAATAATTTTTTTATTAATTTTAAGATATGTTCCATTACACTAAAAGGTGCTCCATTTTTAGATGTGGGTATTTACATAATAACAAAAAGACCAAGAAGAGAGCATGCTTTCTAAATTTCTTATTGTTTGCTTTAATTAAAACTCGCTTTCTCTGACAACCTAGTGTTGACACAGATAAAACATTTTTTAGAAATAACTGCAGGGAAGGCATATCCTATGAAATTTCCTCTGCCTGTACAACATTTAACCAACTTAAAAGCAAAACTTGTCTTGGTGATGTCTTTAAACACTTGCCTATATCTTAAGTTATCTCAGTTTTTAAGTGTCCAGATGATGAAAGAGGGCTCAATTTAGAGCAATCATCATTTCTGGCTCCTTGCTTTAAATCAATAAGCATTTTTATAAGATGAATATATCAAAGTATTTCCTTTCAATACCCTATTTCTGAAAAAAGCTTCAACATGAAAATAGAAAACACTAATCATATTCGTGAAATATATTGAACAAGATATATATTTGTAAGACATTGTGATATTCACCATAATGCAATCCTTGATTTCAGAGGCTTTATAAGATATTATGAAAAATAAATAATAATATAGTCTGTTTAGAATTTGGAGTGGTTGCTATGAGGATTGAGATTACAGAATACAATCATAATATAGAATAGGGTTTGAATCAAGGGTGAGATTAAAAAAGAAAACAATTTTGTGGTTTTGCTATTGTCAGGGAAGGTGGAATGATTACATTAGAAAGAAATTATTGAAACATTGTCATAGTGCTAGAAAAACATAAGGCCTATGTAGATAATAAAATTAGCTTAAAATTCCTAGAACAAAGTGGATAAAGTAAACTAATTCTTGAATATTTGTTTAAGTTTAATTACAATTGTCTTACCTTGTCCAAGTTATTTATCATTTCAATTCATTTATTGATTTATTAGCTTAATAAAAATATTTAAAAGACACCTACTTTTATGGCAAAGAGATTAATATAAAATGAAAATATTCATAAGAGCCTAATTATTTTATTATATAATTAGTTTGTTTATTATAAAGTTTTTTTAATTCCAGTTTTTGGGATTACATGTGCTAAAATTCATCAACTTGTAATTTGATGAATTTGGGAAAATATAATCATGAAACCATGATAACAATCATGATAAAGAACATTTCTTTAACTCTTGAAAGTTTTCCTCATGTTCTTTTGCAATTATCCAATCCCAAAAGCTTAAGCTGATTTTAACTTATTATCTGTAGCTGTGATATAAATGAGCTTGTACAGTTGTTTCAGGCTTCTGTGATTTATCATGATGCTTTTGTATTTTTTCCATGTTGCTCAGTGTATCAGTACTTGGTTACTTTTTACTGCTGCATAGTATTTCATTATATGACTAAACCTCAAAGTGTTATCCATTCATAAGTTTATGGGCATTCAATATTCTGGCTTTTATGAATAAAGCTGCTGTATTCATTTAAGTAAAACTATTTGTGTGACCATATATTTCCATTTGCTGGTTCATATGCTACATGTATAGTTAAATTTATAAGAAACTGATACTTTTTTTTCTGGAAAGATTTTAATATATCAGCAAATTACAAAAAGCTGAGAAAGAATTAGTGAACTAGAAGATAAAAACCAAACCTAGTCCCATCATAGTAAAACTTTGGAAAAACCACAGAACTGAAAAGTTTAAAAGTAGCCATAGTCAGAAAAAAGAAAAAGAATTTGACACCTGACTATACAAGAGAAACCACAAAATTTAGAAGTCATTAGAATGGTATATTCAAGTGCTTGGAAGAACATAATTGTCAGATGAGAATTCTAAAACCAGAAAAATACTGTTCAAAATAAAAGAAAGATGATGATATTTAGAGACAAAAAAGTTAAAGAATATATCAGCAAGAGACTCACACTAAAGCACTGTGTTTGACCTGAGGAAGGAAATTATTCCACCCAAAAGTCCTGTGATAAAGGAAGGAATAAGGAACAATAAAAAGGAAACTAGGTGGGGAAGTCTGAATGAATATTAACAATAAAAATTAACAGAACGATTATCATTCTAAAATATATTGAGAACTTATACCTATGAAGAAAATTATATATAAGTCAGGGGCAAGTATTAGGTGAAGTTAAAGACCTCTAAGATTCTTGGATTTCCACCAGGTATTAAAATGATTAATTTCTCTTAGATGTTGAAAATTTCAAGATTCTATTTGTAATCTTAACTAAAACAACAGGAAAACAATGTATAACTAACAAAAATAATAGAAGAGAAAATGGGACAATAAAATTATGATTCATAAAAAAGCAAGAAAGGAGAGAAAAGGGTAAATAGTGCAGCTATGAGAAAAAAGCAAATAGTAATATAATAAACTTAATCCCATTTTTTTAGTAGAGTTTGAATTAAAAGTAAATGGAACTAATGGTTCAATAAGAAGACCAAATTTGTCATAATTCATTGATAAAGTTTGAAAAAATAATAGTAAAAGAACTATTATAGTAGCTGTAATCTTATCAGATAAAGATATAAAGTGGACATTTCATAATAATAAAATGTTTAAGTCACCAGGATGATTTAAAAGATTCTAAATGTATATGTACATAATAAAATAGACTCAAATATATAAAGAATAATGAGAAGCATTTAAAACTAGACAAATGCGCAGTAAGAGATGAAATCTTAATACATTTCTCTCAGTAATTGATAGAACAACAAAATTGATAAAACACAGTATCCATCAATGCAATTTCTTAAACATACCCACAAAACATTCATGGAACATTATCTAGACTATAAATAAATATCAATAACTTTCAATATGTTGAAATTATACTGTCGATATTCTCTGACCAAAATGCAATGAAGTTAGTTAGAAATTAATAACAAAGTTATCCACAATAACCCATGAAATTATAAAATAGCAAAAATACTTCTAAATAGCCCATGAGCCAAACTAAAATTCACAATGGAAATTAGAAAATATTTGCTCTAATAATGGCAATGAGATAAATGTTAATCTATTTGGAGGGAAATTTATAGCTTTAAAGCAAAAAGAACATTTAAGTATCTATTTTAAGATCCTAGAAATAGAAAAGTGAATTAAATCCAAAGAAAGTAGAAAAATAGAAATAAAATATAAAAGAACAAATAGTAGAGAGAATAAAAAAGCCAAAATTCATTGAAATTTAAATTAATACAGTTGATAAAAATGGAATGAACCTGTTTTAACAAACATGGAGTAGGTGAGAGGAGATGAAATAAAAATATCTAATACCAGGAAGGAAATAGACAACTTTTAAAGAAAATCTGAGTTATAAAAAAGAAACCAAGGAAGACTTCCCGGAAGATGGTATCAGAGTATCTAGGCAAACCTTGGTTCTCTCACAAAAACAAAGGAGGAAGGGTAAGAGGCTGTCCAAAGGAGCTGTTTTGGGTATCTGCACACCAGGAGAATGCTGTGCATCATTCAAGAGGGAGAGCGACAGAGAGACAAAGAAGCCAAATGAAATTGGTGAGTTGCTAGACCCTGCAGCTGGGAATGGCAAATATTCTCCAACCTCAAGGAGAATAGCCTCAGTAAAATCCCTGGCTCACTGCAGCCAAGTGAGAGGGGGAAAACAGTCCTCCTCCCTGGGAGGAAGAAGGATCTGGAGGAGGGTGAGAGTGGTTTCTCTTCAATTAGTTTGGCTAGCTGAGCTGACTTTGAATCTGGCTATAGCCAGCCCAGCAAGTAGAGGTTGCAATTGACCTATCTAAGCAGGAGCTGAAGGGCAAATAAGGGAGGGACAGGCACCCAGCAAACTCAGAGAGAGAACAGTGGAAGGGGGAGGTGAGATAAGGTGGTGATAACAGAGGAAAAAAAATAAATGAAATGAAATGAAATGAAATGAAATGAAATGAAATAATGAAATGAAGTGAAATGAAATGAAATGAACACAGCCAGCTCTGAAATGGCCCCAAGGAGAGGGGAGGGGGAAAAGATCAGGCAGGCTGTCACAGCCACTCACCCAGGGAGAGAGAAGAACTCTCCCAGAGTAAGGGGCAGAATAACAGGCACTAATAGCCTTGGAGAAAAGGAAGCCAGGAGTGATAACAGGCAAACTGTTAAAAGCCCAACTTGCCTCAGGGCTAGAGAGAGGGGAGAGGCAGATAAACTTTCAGAAGCCTACCTAACCTGTGTAGCTGCGTCATATCTACCAGGTCCCTGGCTCAATCCCTGGTACTGATTAAGAGTAGGGATCCAGAGAATGATCCAGTTGGTTGTCAGTCATCTAGTTGGCACCTGGTGAAAGGGAATTTATAGACTGAGAATTTATTTTTGTTTTTTGATCTGTTATCTTATATTTCTAATTGTTTTAATTTTTTATTTTTTTATTCTTTATTTTATTCTCTAAAACCAGGTACCTTATTTGTGTAGGGCAGGCTAGAGTATGATTGATGGATAAACACTGGAACCCTGAGATGGTTCCTAGTGGCCTAAGAAGGAAGCCTGCTTTTCCTGGGTTATTCTTTGTTGTTGTTTTTTTGTATTTTCTCTTTCTTTGTTTCCTTTTTATGTCTTTTCCTTATTTTTTCTCCTTAGTTTCTTTATTCCTTTTCTTTCTTTCATTTTTCCCTCTCCCACTGCTTTTCTTTCATTCCACCTTCTCATTTGGTGTTTGTTTTCTTTTTTCTTGTCGCGCCTTTCTGGTCTTATCTTTTTACTAGTTTCATTTTTCTTCTTGTTTCATTCTAGTTTTTTCTATTCCACTATTTTATTCTTACACCTTTGTACATTTTATGATTTTCCACTCATTATTTATTTATTTCCATGAACTTTTATAATTCCTTTTCTAACTTCTTTTTTATTATCACTGTTATTTTTTTCTCTTCTTCAATCTTTCCTATTCTATGGTCTTAAATATTTTTCAGAGAAACACAGACAACTACAAGGACATGGAGTAAATAAGACCAGTGTCAAAGAGAAAACTTAATACAAAACAAATCAAAATAAAACCTTAGAGCATAAAGAGAAGTTAACAATCTGAATATGCCCATCAACATAAACAGATACCTAGACACCAGCAAAAAATTACAAGCCATACTACAAAAAAGGAGGGCATGTCACTGGCTAATCAACAATCTAAAAAACAAGAGGAAGTACAGAAACTGGAACAATTAATCAATGATGTCCAACTAAATATCATGAATCCTCTTAATGAATGAAGGAAGAAATAAAGGATATTAAGAAGATACTGAGGGAACATAGAGAAGAAATTGTAAAACATACATAAAAAGATAACACATCTGATGTTGATGAATAGCACAATGAAAGAAATGAAAAATACACTAGAAGGTCCTAACAGCAGATTAGAACAGGCAAAAGAAAGAATTAGTGATGTTGAAGATATTACATCTGAAATCATACAGATAGTAGAACAAATAGATTAAAAATAGAAAAAAATATAGCAGGGACTCAAGGAATTGAATGAAAACACAAAAAAATTCAAACTTATGCATTATAGGCATCCCAGAGGGAGAAGAGAAGGGAAATGGGATAGAAGAAGTGTTCGAGGAAATAATGGCTGAAAATTTCCCAACTCTTTTGAGAGGTATGGAAGTACATGTGCAGGAAGCATAGTGAACTCCAAACAGTATAAATCCTAACAGGCCTACCCTGTGATATATACTTATCAAATTGTCAAACACTCAAGACAGGAGAGAATACTGAAAGCAGTAAGAGAAAAGAGATCCATCATATACAAGGGAAGCTTGATAAGACTAAATGCTGATTTCTCATCTGAAACCATGGAGGTGCAAAGGCAGTGGTATGGCATAGTAAAAGTACTAAAAGAAAAAAAAAAACAACTTCCAGCCAAGAATTCTGTATCCAGCAAAACTGGCATTCAAACATGAGGGAGAGTTCAATATACTCACAGATAAACATAAACTAAGAGAGTTTGTCAACAATAAGAAAAGCCCAGGACCAGATGGCTTCACAAGAGAATTCTATCAATCATTCAGGAATGAACTAACACCTATCTTGCTTAAACTCTTCCAAAAAATAGAAGTGAAGGAAACATTGCTTAAATCATTCTATGATGCCAACTTCACTCTAATACCAAAGCCACATGATCCTATATGTAGAAAGCCCTGAAAAATCTACAATAAAGCTTCTAGATCTGAGAAACAAGTTTAGCAAAATGGCAGGATATAAGATAAACATGCAAACATCAGTAGCATTTCTGCACACCAATAATGAGCAATCTGAGGAGGAAATCAAGAAAAAAATTTCATTTACAAGAGCAACTAAAGAAACGAATATCCAGAAATAAACTTAACTAAAGATGTAATGGACTTGTACACAAAAAATTACACAATATTGTCAAAGGAAATCAAAGAAGACCTAAGTAAATGGAAGAACATTCTACATTCATGGATCAGAAGACTAAACATCATTTAGATGTCTGTCTACCCAAATTTAATTACAGGTTTAATACAACCCCCCCAAAATTATAAGAGCATATTTTACTGAATTCTAAAAGCTAATTATGTAATTTGGAAGAACAAGGGGACCTGAATAGCCAAAAATTTATTGAAAAAGAAAAACAAAATTGGAGGAATCCTGCTACCTGACTTAAGCATGCTACAAAGCTACAATTGTCAAAAGTATACTACAAAGCTGCAGTGGTCATGGTATTGGCACATGGGTAGACATACTGACAAATGGAACTGAATTGAGAGTTATGATATAAATTCTCACATATATGGGCAACTGATATTTGACAGGGCCACCAAGCCCACTTAACTGGAACAGAATTGCCTTTTTGACAAATGGGGCTGGGAGAACTGGATATCCATATCTAAAGGAATGAGAAAGGATCACAATCTCATGCCCTTTATGAAATTTAACTCAAGATTGATCAAATATCTAAATATAAGAGCCACGACCATAAAGCTCCTAGAATATAATATAGGGAAGCATCTATGAGATCTTGCAGTTGGAGATTGTTTCATAAATTTTATACCCACAGTGCAAGCAATAAAAGAAAAAATAGATAAATGGGACCTCCTCAAAATTAAAAATGTTTGTGCTTCAAAGGAGTTTGTTAAGAAAGTGAAAGGCAGCCTACTCAATGGCAGAAAATATTTGGTAACCATTTATTTAATAAGAACTTAATATTCAGCATATATAAAGAAATCCTACATCTCTAAAATAAAAAAGACACACAATCCATTTATAAAAACAGGCAAGAGATTTGAAGAGACACTTCTCCAAAGAAGAAGTACAAATGGCTAAAAAGCACATGAAAAGATGCTCAGAATCACTAGCTTTTAGGCAAATGCAAATCAAAACTGGAATGAGATATATCTTACACCTATTAGACTGGCAGCTATTAAGAAATAAGAGAACTACAAATGTTGGAGAGGATATGGAGGAGAGGGAACACTCATCCTCTGCTGGTGGAAATGTTAAATTGTGTAGTCATTGTGGAGGACAATTTGGTGTCTCCTTAGGAAGTTAACTATAGAACTGCCAAATGATACAGCAATCCCACTGCTGGGTATATATCCAGAAGAACTGAAAGCAGGCCATGAACAGATATGTGCACACCAATGTTCATAGCAGCATTATTCACTCTTATCAAAAGTTGGAAGCAACCTAAGTGTCCATCAACAGATCAATGGATAAGCAAATTGTGGAATGTATATGCAATGGAATATTACTCACCTGTAAGAAGGAATGCAATATTATCACAAGGGACAACATGGATGAATCTTAAAGACCTTATGTTCAGTGAAGTAAGCCAGTCACTGAAGGACAAATATCACATGACCCCACTGATAAAACTTAAGCAAACTGAGCAGACCCACAGACCTAGAGTCTGTAAGATAAGTTATCAGGAGATAGAAAGGGAGTAGTGTGTGGTGAGCAGATGCTCAATAAGGGCAAAACTTATGATAAGGTGAAAGAGGGTGGTTTGGCAGCAGATGGAGGAGACACTGCAGGGATGTGATGGGGAGTCGACATAGCTGGAATGTGAGTGGGAGTAGGGTGAGGAGTTGGCTTGGATATCCATGGAACTAGGGGGAGGGCTGGAGGAAGGAACAAATGAACTCTGGGGGTTTTTAGGTCTGTTGTTAAAACTACAATGGTGGGAATGGTCTTTTGTCAAATATGGGAGGAGAGGGTTACTGCTGCAGGGCATTGGGGGTGGGGGATACATGGCATAGGGCACACTGGGCCATGCTTCTATGGAATATGAAAATGTTCATCTTGTCATAGTGTGTTATCTCAGGGTGTGGAGACCCACACAATAAACTAGAAAATATTAATATCTTATCCTGGGGAGTCTTGCTGTGTTCTCATTTAGGGGGGAAAGAATCTCTTGGGAACATAGGCAGTGACTAATATAGGAAAATAGACCAATATGTCAAGCTCTCAATATTAATGCATGTAGCTATGAACCTTATTCTTCAAAAATTGAAACTTAGTGGTTATCATAGTTTTTGAGGGGATAAGGAGGGAAGAATAGAATAGTTAGAACATAGGGCATTTTTAGGGCATAGGAGTCATTCTGTATGATGTTGCAATCACAGATACAGGCCATTAAAAACTTTGTCAAAGCCTGTAAAGCTATAAGGTGCAAAATGTAATCCATAATGTAAACCATTGACCATGTTTAGTAGCAATGCTTCAATATTTGTTCATTAATTGTAATAAATGTACCATACTAATGTAAGATATTATCAACAGGGGAAAATGTGAGAGGGGAGGGGGTGGAGTAGAGTAGAATCCCCTTTATTTTCTATGTGACATTTCTGAAACTTAAAGCTTCTTTGAAAATAAAGTGAAAAAAAAAATAAGACATTGGAGGAACATAGAGAAGAAATTGTCACTGTACATGAAAGATAACATCCTTTGATGATAAAAGACACAATAAATTTTTTTTTAATTTTTAAATAATTTTTTATTTTTGTATTTTATTTGTTTTTTTGTTATTAATATTTTATTTTTTATAATTTATATTCATTTATTTTTTGGATTTGCTTTTGGGGAGGTTTCAGATTGCAGAAGGGTTGCAAATGTGGAAGGGGAGGATCATTGGTGAGGGGTGTCAGTGATGGGGGGATGTTTGGGGAGGGGTGCAACTGGGCGGGACATGCTTTTATGGAATTTGAATACATTCAGGTGGTCATGGGGTATTGTCTCAGTAGGTGGAGACCCACACAGCAACTGAAAGAATATTGAATTCCTATCCTGGGATGTCCTACTACATTCTCTAATAGAGTGGCAAGAATCCCTAGAGTACATGGGTAGTGCCTAATGAAGAAGGTCAGATCAATATGCCACACCCTTTATGTACTTATGAACCTTGTTCTTGTGAAATTGAAATTTAGCTTATTGCCTAAGAGTTACCTCCTGAAAGCCTCTTTGTTGCTCAAATATGGCCTCTCTCTAAGCCAAACTCAGTATACGCATTCATTGCCTTCCACCTGGTGTGGGACATGACTCCTGAGAATGAGCCTCCTTGGCACCAGGAGATTATTACCAAGTGCCAATTAGTGATGCATTTCGAAAAAGACCTTTGCCAAAAGAGATAATATTACATACAAATGAGTTTTTTTTTTTTTTTTTTTAGATTTTATTTATTTATTCATTTATCCCCCCCTTGCTGCTTGTGCTCGCTGGGTCAGCTAACCACGCCGTGCAGGCGGGCTTGCCTTCACCAGGAGGCCCCGGGAACCAAACCCAGGGCCTCCCATATGGTAAACGGGAGCCCTACTGATTGAGCCACAGCCGCTTCCCTACAAATGAGTTTTTTATGGCGAAGGGATTTCAAAATGAGGTTACACTTATGCTTGTCTCAGAAGGATCTCGTTAACTGCTACAGTAAACAGTGCCTCAAGTAGGGGTGCTCCTGAGGGCTCTACAGACATCTTGACACTATAAGCATGGTTGACAGTCTCAGGAATTCAGCACCCTATCAGTGGGCCTTACCTTGGAATATATCTTCCCCAATGTAACAAAGTTAGACTCGTTTATAATTTCTTTATACATGGCCAGTCTTCTTCCCCTTTAACTTGAACCAATAATTTATACAATACTCATTAATTATATTTACCAGAGACTTCAATCTTTGTTCTGTTCATATGCCGATTGACCCTGCATCTCAGGAGAGTTGCAATATATACACTGCAGTTCATTGGACTTGCTCAGGACAACTAGCAAAAAGATGGTGATGGACAATGCCCATCCCAAAGAACAAAGAGTATCTACCACTGTAAGCAAGACAGTTCCATCCATCTGCCCCATGGGATCTAAGCCCCCTCTCAATCAGAAACAGAGTGAGCATCATTATCCTAAAATCCTCAAGATTGAGGAATGAATAAACATAAAGGGGGACTACAACTATGGATTAAAGTAGACATTATTATTCTAACAATGGAAGAACTTGTAACAGTGATCACCAGAGTTTCTGAGAGGAGGAAGAGGGAAGAATAGGTGTAACATGGGGCATTTTGGGGACAATGTAATTGTTCTGAATGACATTGCAATGGTGGATGCAAGCCATTATATATTTTGTCAAAACCTATAAAAGTGTATGGTGCAAAGTGTAAACTATAATATAAATTATAGTCCATGGTTAGTAGCAATGCTTCCATATGAGTTCATCAATTGTAACAAAAGTACCAGACTAATGAAAGATGTAGTTAATCAGGAGAAATGTTGGAGGAGAGGGGGTAAAGTATACGGGAATCCCCCTATATTTTTATTGTATCATTTATATAATCTAAAGGTTCTTTAAAAATAAAATAAAATATATATAAATTGGGCAAATTGAAAAGAAAAACATAGTTAAAACAGAAAATTTGCTTAAAAAATTTTATAACCCTAAAGAAATAATATTTTTAACACATATGTTTTCTATACTCATTTATAGATATCAAAATATTTATTTATTTCATACTTTATGGTATTACCATTTGTATTAGTCAGCGTTCTCTAGGGAAACAGAATCAACAGGAGATATCTGTCAATAATATATTTTATAAGAGTCTCATGTGACTGTGGGGATACACAAGTCCAGGTTTCACAGGCAGGCTACAAGCCAGGGACTCCAGTGAAAGTCCAATGAAGGTCCTTGATGAGTTTCTGGGAGAAGTTGGCTGTCCAAAGATGAGCTGGGAAATTCTCCCTGAATGTTGAAATCACTTCCCCTTCTAAGGCATTCAATTGATTGCATAAAAGCCTCACCCATTGCTGATGCAATCTCCCTAACTGATGCAGATGTAATCAGCCATCCCCACAGTTAACTCACTGGTGACCAAAGTCCATAAATGTTCTTATATTACAATTAGCCCAGTGCTTGCTTAACCAACACCTGGACATAATTACCTGGCTGAGTTGACACATTAGCCTAACCATCACAGCATTATACTCACAGATTTCACTATTTCGTGTTATGATTTATGTATCACTTATTAATTCAAGTTATAAAAATTGAATAAAATAATAATAGTAAAAAAAAAAAAAGATGAAACCAAGAAGACACAGCACAACATTGTGTTACTAGAATAAAAAGCAAAAACAAAACACAGAGAACCCTATTGTGAACTATGGACTATAGTTAATAGAAAAATTTTAATAATATTGTTTCATCAATTGTAACAAAGGTACCACACTAAAACCAGGTATTAATAATGGGGGGAAGGGAATTATATGATAACGCTGTATGTTATACATGATTTTTACTTAAACCTTCAACTTCTCCAATAAAAAATAAACAAAGAAAAAGAAACCAAGAAGAAATATAAAACTGGAATGCCCTATTAATTAAATGGGATCCAATTTCCAAAATTTCCCTCAAAAGAAAATATGAGATCTAGATGTCTTCCTTTGTCATTGCTACCAAATATTTATTTCTGTAATAATGTCTCTTATGCATAAGGCCATAATAAATTGGATATCAGAATCTAATAAGTATGCTAATGAAATGAAGTTAAAAGTCAGTATTACTAATAAACATAGAAGTAAAAACCCTAATTCATTTATTAACAAACCAACTTAAGTAATATATATGAAAGAAAATTCAAAGCAACTAAATTGATTTTCTTCAAACATTGCAAGTGCAGTTTAAGTTTGAAAATAAATCAATCCATTTATTATTGATCAGTTCTGCTAATGAAATGTCTTTCCCACTAGAAGTTTCTGCCTATTACCTGTTTAGTAGTTATATGCATTTGTTCCTGTGCATGTTTTCTACACAGTTGTAAGGTGTCACTGTATTTAATTGCTGCACTTATCAAATTTCAATAAAGCATATATGATGTTGATTAAAATTTAAAAAATGAAACTTCCAGTGACCCTTTGTCTCACTCAGAGAACAATGTCAATGTCCTCCCAGTTGTTTGTGGTCTCTTGTTTATACCTCTGACCTCCTCTCCTGCTTCCTGTGCTCTCATTGCCCTGAGTCCAGCCCCTTCAGCCTCCTGGCTGTATGTCTTCCAACACTGACAAATGCTATCAGTGCCTAGAGCCCTTGAATGTTCCTAAGATTTACCAAACGTGAATTTTATTCTGTTAAAAAAAATCTGAAAATATGTTTATTGATGAGCCCATTTTCTCTAACTTCCTAAAGGCAATTTCTGTAAATTTTACAAGTCAGTGTTATAAAGTGCCACATGGGTGACACATCCTTCTGTCCAAGTCATGGACACATAAATAAAAAACAAGTAATTTTCCTTCCTAAGCACAACAACCATCAACAGACTGCACGTTGCCATTTAGAAAACAAATGCCTTTCTTCAAAGTTCGTCTGAAATTCTTCTGACTCATAGAGCCATCTTGTCCATTGCTATGCAACAGAAAAACCAAAGAATCCCAAAGATAATGACCCTGGGAGTAAGCAGGCCATTCAGCTTCTGAAACTGTGATTCAATTAAATCCTGGTGTTAAGTCAACCCATTGTATGGTATTTGTTTTAGTTCCAGAACACTAAAACACTCCCTTTCCTAAATTCATACTTGAAATCTAATATGGCAGAACTGTTCAAGATCTAAAATCTTGCTACTATAATTAGTTGTGAAGTGACTAGTCTAAAGCTAAGAAGCAGAGAATTGCAGGGTCTGGTTCATATCAACTCTCAGTGGCCCAAGGATATTCTCAAAATGAGGACAACATCTGAGCTCTTGGGTGAAGCTACCACCTGCCATTACCCAATTGCTTATCCTTGCTGCCCTTATTAAACTTCAGAAGTAATCCTGCAACATGGATATTGGTAACCCAATAGTTATTATTGTTTTATTAGAGTAGTTGTAGGTTTACAGAAAAATCATTCAGAAAGAATAGAATTCCTGCATATGTCCTACCTCACACACAGGTTTTCCTATTATTAACATTTTGCATTAATATGACAGCTTTGTTATTATTGATGGAACAATATTATTATAATAATACTAGTATGTATAGTCCAAAGTTTTTTTTTTGTTTGTATGGTTTTTTTTGCCAGTGGTATTTATTTATTGTGGTTTCTTTTATTTTTTCATTTAAAAATTTATTGAAGTTTATCAACATACATAAACATATACAAACAAGAAGTATATAGTAAAAGTTGTGAACTTACAAAACAAAGATGCATAGCATCATACAGCACTCTCATATCTCACCCTACCACCAATACCTTGTATTGTGAAACATTTAAACAAATGATGAAAAGAGTATCCTCAAACTATTACTACTAACCACAGTATTACATTTGGTATATTTTTCTCTCAACCCACTCTATTATTATTTTTTTATTTTTATTTTTATTTTTATATCATTCATATATGAACATACATAAACAATAAGTATATAGTAAAAGTTGTGGTGTTACAAAGGAAACATGAATAACATCATACAGGGGTCCCATACGTCAATCATCACCAACTCCGTGCATTGTTGTAAGACTTTTGTTACAAATTATGAAAGAATATCATCAAAACGTTGCTACTAACTATATTCTATATCTTACATTTGGTGTATTTGTAAATACACCAAACCCACCTCAACCCACCTTATTATTTTTTTAAAAATATATTTTTATTTCAGAAGTTGTGAACTTACAAAACACTCATGCTCATGTGCAGAAATCCCATACAACACCCCTCCATCAACACATCACACCATGGGGAATATTTGTTACAGATTGTGAGATAATATAATCAGACTATTACCACTGACCATGGTCCATAGTGTACATTTGGCATACTTATTCCATGCTCCTCCATTTTCAAGACAGTGCATTTTTTTGGCATACATGATGGATATTTCAGTATTGCTGTTAACAATAGTCCATGGGTCACTCCAGTTGCATTTTTTCCATGCACATTCCCACATTCCCCTTACCCTGCAATAGTGATGGACATCTGCTCTAGCTCACAAAGGACACTCTTGTATTTGTATCATCAACCACCATTCTCATCCACCTCTGGGTTTACTGTGTTATTCAGCACCTTGATTATTCTCTAGCTTTCTTTTATTTAACATTTACATCCCTGGACTACTCTTTCCAGCCACATTACCATTTATAAACCAGCTGTTACTCACTATAATGTGATGCCATCAACTCTATACATTCCCACACTTTTACAGTAAAAGGTAATTAAAACTTCTACATACATTAGACATCAGTAGTCCATCTCAGCCCTCCTCTTATCTACTTTAAGAATCCACCACCTACCACCAGATCTTGAAGATGTTTTCCTATATTTTCTTCCAGAAGCTTTGTGGTTCTTGCTTTTATATTTAGGTCTCTGATCCATTTTGAGTTAATTTTTGTATAAGTTGTGTGATAGGGGTCCTCTTTCTTTCTTTTGGATATAGATATCCAGTTCTCCCAGCACCATTTGTTGAATGGACTATTCTGCCCAAACTAGTTGGGTTTAATAGGCTTGTCAAAATTCACTTGTGAGGGTCTGTTTCTGAACCATCAGTTCAGTACCATTGGTCTATGCATCTGTTTTTATGCCAGTACCATGCTGTTTTTATTACTGTAGCTAGATAATATGATTTAAAGTCCAAAAATGAAAGTGCTCAACTTTTCCTTTTTAAGATATTTCTGGCTATTCGGGTCCACTTACCCTTCCAAATAAATTTGATAATTGTGTTTTCTCTTTATTTAAAAAAATGCTGGTGGAATTTTTATTGGGATTGCATTGAATCTGTATATCAATTTGGGTAGAATTGACATCTTAATGATATTTATTTTTCCAAACCATGAGCATGGAATGTTCTTCCAATTATATAGGTCTTTTAAAATTTCTTTTAACAATGGATTGTAGTTTTCTGAATACAAGTGCTTTACATCCTAAATATTTGATTCTTTTAGTTACTACTGCAAATGGAATTTTTTTTCCTGAATTCCTCCTCAGATTGCGCATTACTAGTGGCTTTTAAAACATATTTTATCTGATGTAAGTATAGCTATGTCAGGTTTTTTTTTGTGTGTGTGTGTGTTTTGTTTTTGTTCTGTTTTGTTTTGTTTTTGGTTACTGAGTGCATGGAATATCTTTTCCCAGACTTTCACTTTCAATTTATTGGTATGCTTGGGTCTAAGGTGAGTCTCTTGCACACAGCATATCTAGGGCTCATATTTTCTTATCCATTCTATCAGTCTGTGTCTTTTGATTGGGGAGTTTAATCCATTAACATTCAATGTTGTTACTGTAAAGGCAATTCTTATTTCACACATTTTGATCTTTGTGTTTTATCTGTCATATTTTATTTTCACCACTCTTTTGAGACTTTTAGCTACTTTTACTGATATAATCTTCATTTCTAGACTCTCTTCCAAGCCTGTCCTGTCTTTTCTTTTCAGACTGTACTACACCCTTCAGTTTTT
Organism: Tolypeutes matacus; assembly: GCA_026826555.1. Lineage (NCBI taxonomy): Eukaryota > Metazoa > Chordata > Mammalia > Cingulata > Chlamyphoridae > Tolypeutes > Tolypeutes matacus. The sequence continues at coordinate 5,647,796 of JAKSZT010054030.1, forward strand.
CCTGCAAGGCCAGTCTCTTTGTTACAAACTCTCTGTTTCTGTTTATCTGTGAATATGCTAAACTTGTTCTCATTTTTGAAAAACAATCTTGCTGGATATAAGATTCTTGGCTGGAAGTTTTTCTCCTGCAATATATTAAATATATCATACCACTGCCTTCTTGCCTCCATGGCTTCTGATGAGAAATTGGCACTTAAACTTATTGACTATCCCTTATATGTTACGCATTGTTTTTCTCTTGCTGCTATCAGAATTCTCTCTTTGTCTTTGCCATTTGACATTCTGATTAGCATGCATCTCAGAGTTAGTCTATTTGGATTTATTCAGATGGGAATAGATTGTGCTTCTTGGACATGAATATCTATTGTCCTTCAATAGAGTTGGGAAATTTTCTACCATTATTGCTTCAAGTATTCTTTCTGCCCCTTTTCCCTTCTCTTCTCCTTCTGGGACACCCATGACATGTATATTTGCATGTTTCTTGCTGTCACTTATTTCCCAGAGACCTTGTTCAATTTTTTCCATTCTTTTCTTCATCTGTTTTTTTGTATGTTCGCTTTCAGAGGCCATGTCTTCAACTTCACCAGTCTTTTCTTCTGCCTCCTCAAATCTGCTGTTATTTGACTCCAGTGTATTTTTAATTTCATTTATTGCACCTTTCAATCCTGTAAGATTTATTTTTCTATGTATGTTTTCAAATTCTTCTTTGTGCTTATCCAATGTCTTCTTAATATTCTTAATCCTTTTAGCCGTCTCATTGAATTTATTATGGAGATTTGTTTGAACATCTATGATCTGTTGTAACTTTAACTGGGTCATATCTTCTTGTTTTTGGTATGGATTGTTTTTTGTTGGCATCTGGCTTACTAGATGCATTTATTCTTGGTGCAGTTTCTCTCTTTATTTTAGGCCTTTCTTAACCTTTTTCCGTTGCTGGTTGTGTAGTAGGTGCTGAGGATGTAGTTGGTGCTACATCCAACTCCGAATGTGGAGGCTCATGCTGCCTAAGTTGCCCCAGGGACCATTGATGCTTATCCTTTGTCAGTGGTAGAGAAAGCACCACAGCTGTGTGTAATAATCCAAGTCCTGCAGGCTTAGACAATGGTTGACAGGAGAGACTGCTGAAGGCACTCTCTTCCTCCCCTGCCTGGGATGGGGATGGAGCTGCAGGTGTGGGCAGCAATCTATCCTGTGCAGGACCAAAATGGCCACAGTTCCCCCAGTAGACTTCCAATTATTCAGTCTGTGCCAGCTGGATGTACTTGCAGTTACCCGGAGAGGCTGGTGCAGGGCCCCGCATCTTCCTCCCTGCTAGAGGTGGGGCTGAAGCCTAGGCATGGGCTGCAATATGATCTGGATGCAAAGAAGTCAGTCTCTACCAGCACTGTGCTTTTCAGTCTGCCTGGCTTTCCCTCAAGCCAGAGGTAGAGTGAAAATGCCAGCTACCAGCCTCTTACTGACTTGGACAAGTTCAAACTTTAGCTGTTCTTAGCATTATACTTTAGTCAGCCTAATTTACTAATAAGTAGCTGAAGTTGGTGCCCAACCGTCTCTTCCTCCCCTGTTTTTGGGGAAATAGAGCTTCCAATTCCAGCCTCGGAAGAGCTTCCAAGTCTGCTTGTGCTGCCATTGGAGGGTGGGCACTGGTTTCCATTGCATGGAGTTCTCTACTTACAAATATCTGCAGATGGTCAGTCTCCTTCTTCTATTCTTTCAAGGATGTTCTTGGGGTCTCCTGGAGCCTCCAAACAGGTGCTTTAGATAGCTCTGGGTTATTACTCACTGCCGTGTAGCATGAGCTGACTTAGGAGCTCCTTACTCTGCTGCCATCTTGCTGGTTGTCCCATAGTTTTTATTGGGGATATGTTGTAGCGTTCTCTTATTTTATTTTAATCTTGGTAACATATATAGAACCTAAAATTTTCCTTTTTATCCACTTTTAGATAAACAATTCAGTGGTGTTAATTTCATTCATAACATTGTGCCAACTTTGCCACCTCATTCATTCCAAAGACTTTTTCATCACCTCAAACAGACATTCTGTGCCGATTAAGCATTAATTCCCCATTCCCATGTGTTCTAGTTTCCAAGCCTATGAATTTGCATATTCTAATTATTTCATATAAATGAATATTTGTCCTTCTATGCCTGGAATATTTTAACAAGAGATGGTTCTGGCTTGTTGAGCTGGCTCTTGCCAGAGGCATGGAGAAGAAAAGAGGCCTTTGTTTTACTGAGGAAAGAAGTCAGACAACCACTCAACAGATATTATACATTGGGCATATTATTTCATATATTTGTCTTCAAAATGGGGGGAAGGTGTAAATGAATGCACAAATCAGCTTTAATTTCTAATGATTGTCCTAGATAAAGTGGTCATGTCTATGCTATATGGGACCTGTGGGCACAGAAGGGCAGCCATGCTAATGCTTTTTCCTCAGATGCTTCTGGTGTGAAGAAAGCCCAAGCTGAGAGGGAAGAAGGATTCATGCTATGCTGTGTTTGGATTTTGATTATGACATGAGGTAGAACATTCTTATTTCTGAGTTGATACTATAAGAATTCCTATTAGTGAAGAAAGTGGATGACCATGTGCCCGATGTTTTTTCAGGGGCAGATGAAATCTCTCCCTCTATTTACAATTTGAGGGATGGTGGGTTGTAGTAGATAAATTTCATTTTGTTTCATGAGTCGATCTCATGCAACATCATGATTATATAGAGAACATATATTGAAAAAAAATAGTCTTTTTTCCTAGCTAAAAAAAAAAACAGTGGAATCTTGTATTGCATTACTTGAGTTCAGTATGTAGAAAGACTAGCCAAGGCTTATCCACAGGCAATGCCCATGATACTGGCTTTAATTCTTGATGCTGGACTTTAAAGATGCTTTGATTAACAAAGTTTCCAGAAGAGAGTGAAAGAACTGAAGAAGTAGCTTAAAACCATGTGATATTAAAAGAGAGGTAGAAGAACAGGTATACTTACGTAGGTAAAGATAACATGAAATTATAGGAGGTGTAGTTGCCATACGTGAAAGGCGGATTAAAAATTTCTTAGTGAAACCTCACACAGCCGAATTAGAAAAATGCTTAAAGAAAGGCAAATTTGAGTTTAATATAAGGAAAAACGTCAAATATTTAGAACTCACAGAAGATATCATGGGGTATCTTGGTCTTTCTTTCTTCTACAAGTTCTGTGGCTCCTATATATATCCTGTTATAATATCACTTTTAATCAATAATCTGAGAATCAAGACAGTAGGTTGGAAACAATTATTTAGGAGGTAATATTTGTTGTGCATTTTGAAGGCTGATTAGTTTTTAAAGCAGAGAAGGACAAAAAAATGGATTCCTGAGGGAGGAAATTAGGTGGGAATGAAGACAAATATAAATGGATATTGTACATTAGGTTATTATTAAGCAACCCAGTCCTGTTGAATCTAAAGTGTTTCCCTTTAATGGAAGTTCTTTAAGGGCAGAGGACTTGTTTGATTAATTGTTTTCCAAATCTCTGGACACTAGAACAATGTCTTGCCATATTGCATTCTATCATGTTAGGTCCCCTTAGTATCAGAGGTGTTACAATATGATGTTTCAGAGAGTCTTGCAGAAAGTCACGGGAAAATGTTCTTTTCTGCTTCCCAGATTTGTGCTTCCAAATGGGGTGTGATGTTTTAATCAGTCTGTCTTCTCTGTTATATTTATCTTTTTCTTGAAACCTAATGCAGTTCCACTTTGAAAGAGGAAGCTCTGAAGGGTTGTTTCCCCTATGTGTTGGAGAATCTTTCTGTTTTTGTTTCCTGGATGGAGAGGACACTTAAGCCATTTTTATACTCATGTAGATGTCAGAAAAGCACTTGTCAGTGCACAGGATATCTTCTAGAATCCATTCACATTTTCAAGCTAGTTTTTCTCAATTATCAAATTTGGAAAATGAGTAATGATTCTCAGAATGCCATTATTGAAACCCTCTTCAACCTCAAGGTACAAACAACTATGTTCAGAACACTGATTTGATGAAAGCAGAAAGGTGCAGGTTCATTTTTAGAATAATTATAGCTATAATGTGTGCAGTTGAAGGGATTTCTCTGTATAATTCCAGTTATCCAGAAAATTAAATTTCATACAGATTCTGTTCTTCCATATTTAACACTGATTAAATTTAACTTCCAGATATTTCTTTAGTCATTATTGGTCATTTTCCTTAAAGTAAAATTTTGCATACAGATATATGTCAATTAACTGTGAGGCTATAATGAATAGATGAGTTCCAGGTAAGATTTAAAAGGAAAGGAAATAAAGCCTAGATAACATTAAATATAGTTAATTTGAAACCACAAAATTTTATTGTAGCTTGCCAAGAGGAGTTTTGTATATATGTATCAGGAAGCATTACTCTTAATAAAAAAAATTATCATTTTCCTCAAATTAAAAAATAAGACAATGATGCATACTGTATTACTCAATGTTATTATGTTTGTTCTAGATAATTTAAAAAGTTAAGAGTAAAGAAGTAAGAGTAGTAAGTATTGGCAATGATAAGAGAAAATTGTTAATTGGAGATGATTTTCTCTAAAGGGAAACCTAGAGAAAATAATGATGAATGACTAGAATTAATACATTATTTTAGTGATGATAAAAGAATCAAGATTGAAATAAAAAAAATCAATAGCTTAATATGTATTCAGGAATAACTGGTTGAAAAAATAATCTAACATTAGAAAGTTCTCACAACAGAAACAAAAATAATAATAAATTATCATAATCCCAAAACAGTACTATTTATACACACACCCACCATGGTACCAGCTATCAGCACTCAACTATATGTTCTCAACCCCCCGTTGCCTTTCTACCTTCTTGCTATACTGTGAAGACCAAAGACCTAATGCAAATCTGCACCCTGGCAGCTCTGTCCTTTACCACCTGTGTTCACCTCAGTTATGCCAAGAGGAGGCAGAATTGAGATAGTCAGTAGCTAGCCGGTCTCTGACTAATCCAGCAGGTGACTGGGGAAGACTTGAGCTTCTGTGGTGGAAGTGGTGGTAGCAATTGCTGCTGAGCTTTGTTCCTTATAGGGTAGCGAAATAGCCTGAGATCTTTGGAGCATAGGGTCATATGAGTGTGGATTCCATCAGTAAAATAGAAAGCTGAGAAGGGACAACTGCACAGGGACAGTAACTAATGAAATTCCTGATTTCTGGATCACTTTCTCCCACCAAACCTACTGCCACTTATTTTATTTTACTAAATTTCTCTCTAAATACCTATAGTGGTTTCTAGTTTTGTTTTGTTTTGAACTCCTCATTTTGAAATCTGATACTTATAGTTATCTAAAAAGAAGTCTACTATAGACTTATTGTGATTCTAGCAATGGAAGAAATTATATCATTGATGTGGAGACAGTGGCCATGGGTGGTTCTGAGGGCAGGAAGAAGGAAAAACAGGTGTAATACGGGGACATTTTTGAGACTTGGAATTGTCCTGAATGACATTGCAATGACAGATACAGGACATTTTAAATCTTGCCATAACCTACAGAATTGGGTGGGAGAGAGTGTAAACTACAATATAAACTTTAATCCGTGCTTAGTGGGAATGCTCCAAAATGTATTCATCATTTGCAATGAATGTACCTCACTAATGAAGGTTGTTGTTAATGTGGGAAAATGTGGGAGGTGTGGGGAGTGGGGCATATGGAAATCCCCTATATTTTTTATGTGACATTTGTATAATCTTAGTATCTTTAAAAAAAAATAAAATAAAAAAAAATAAAATAAAATCAAAAGAAATCTAAGAAGTAATGAATATGAACTCAATGAAAGCAATGAAATTTTTTTAGGACATGAATTATTTTCCAATAAATGGGCATTAACTAGGAGATTCAAGGTTTTTAAGGCCCTAATTCTTCTCAATGTGAGGAAATTTCCACCAAAAATACTAATAGGAAATGGAAACTTCCAAGTGGAAATTTATAGAAATTTATAAAACAATTCTAAAACTCAAATGAAATAAAAGTTTGAGAATAAGTAAAACAATTTGAATGATAAATATTTTCTTATTGAAGAAGAAAACATATTATAAAGTTAGTGTAGTGGTATAGTGATAGAAATTATTAGAAAATATATTCATGAAAGAATATAGAGACCTACATACAAACATACATTATTTGTGTATAATGAAATGAGCCATTACATGGATGAAAAGCACATGAAAAAGATGTTCAACATCACTAGCTCTTATGGGAATGCAAATCAAAACCACAGTGAGATACCATTTCACAACGCTAGAATGGCCACTATTACCAAATTAGAAAACTACAAAAGTTGAAGAGGATGTGGAGAAATAGGAACACTCATTCATTGCTGGTGGGAATGAAAAATGGCGTAGCGACTGTGGAAAACAGTTTGGCAGTTCCTCAGAAAGCTAAGTATAGAATTACTGTATGACTTGGCAAACCCTCTACTAGCTATGTACCCAAAAGAGTTGAAAGCAGACTCAAACATACATTTGTACATCAATGTTCATTGTGTCATTATTCACTATTGCCAAAGATGGAAGAAACTCAAGTGTTCATCACATGATGAATGGATGAATAAAATGGGGTATATACATACAGTGGGATATTATTCAGCATTAAAAAGGAATGAAGTTCTGGCTCATGAGCCAATATGGATGAACCTTAACATCATGTTGAGTAAAAAAAGCCAGGCTCAAATGGACAAATATTGTATGATCTCACTAATATGGCATAATTAGAATAAGCAAACTCATAGAGTTGGAATATAAAATATAGGTTACCAGGGGATAGAGGGAGGTAGGGAATGGGAAGCTGATGCGTATTTTGTACAGAAGTTCTATTTGAGTTGATTGCAAAGGTTTGGGAATGGGTGGTGGTAATTGTAGTTAAACATTGTGAATGTAATTACTAACACTAAATTATGTAAGTGAGGTGGTTAAAAGGAGAAATTTTAGGTCATATATATGTTGCTAGAATAGAAATGAAAAGATAAAATATAGGAACATGTAACACAATGAGCCTTATTGTAAATAATGGACTCTAGTTAATAGTAAAAGTATAAAAAATGTTATTTCATAAATTATAACAAATATACTACACTAATGTAAGGTATTAATAATAGGGTAATTTATGGGAAAGAAGTACCTAATGTAAATTATGGGCTACAGTTAATAGTACAGTTTTAATATTTTTCATTTATTGTAACAAAGGTACCACACTGATCCAACGTGTCAACAATAAGGGGCCATATGAAAATGCTCGATTTCTTACATGATTTTTCTGTAAACCTACAACTCTCTGATTAAAAATATGAAAGACAAAAAGAAAAAAAATATGAAAAAAATCCATTATAAAATGCGTGTATGTTAGAAGAGGATTGACTATTTGATAAATTGCGTTACGACAGTTTACAGTAATGCATGAGGGATAGAAAGACTCAGCATATGCCCACAAAAATAAATATGAGGTGAATTAAAGAATTAGTTTATAATTTTGAAATTTTAATCTACTAGGAAAATTTTAGAAAAATGCAAATCTTTATCATAATAGGTAAATGAGGGAATCCTGATGAAGACACAAAGCCCACATATAATAAAAAAAAAATCCTTATAAAACTTTTCTATATTAAAATGTTTATTATAGGATTTAGTTAAATAAATATTATAAAAGAGCATATATCTGTGTTGCTTTCATTGTTCCCCAATTCAAATGATTTATAGAAGGATTTTTCAGCTGCCTCTGCTGATTATTTAGAATTTGGGAGAAGTGAAACATTATGGTGGTGAATTCATCATTTTTATTGGCTACTTTTGCTTGTTTACTGATATATCAATTAGGAAAATCTCCATGGAGAAGCATCATAGTCAAATGTGTAAGAGTATATAATATGAGACAGGAGTTCTTGGGTTCAGTATTCAAGTAGTAGCTTTGTTAATTATATATTGGTGCATAACTAACTACCCGAAATTTAGCAGCTTTGAGCAACAAACAGTTTTTTCTCTCACATAACTTATCAGAATCAGGATTTGGAAACAGTTAGCTAGGTGGTTCATGAAGGTGCCTTTTGGCTGTACAGTGGGTTGGAGAAAGATGAAGGCTGGTCCAAGGCTGAAGGATGTGCTAATATGACTCACATGGCTGTTTGGCAGGAGGCTTCAACTCCTCCCTGGCTGAGGGAAGATGGTCCACTTTCCTTGCCACATCTGCCTCTCTACAGAACAGCCTTCCACATGACAGTTGGCTTTGCCCAGAGTGAATGAACCAAGAGAAAGTGAGAGAGCAATCAAGATGAAAGCCACCATAATTTTTACAATTTAATCTCAGAAGTGACGAACCATTGCTTCTGTCATATTTAATTGGCCACACCAAGCAACCCTGGTACAATGTGGCAGGGGACTCCACAAAGCATGGTTACCTGAAAGCAGTGATGTTTGGTGGACCTTCATAGAGATCGGCAAACACAGTAGGTATGGGGCCTTATGTCCATTAACTAATCTGTCTGTGGTGTGGTTCATTTATTTGTAAAATGAATGAAATAAAAGCATCAGATTCATTGGCTTACAATGAGATTTAAATAAGTGTTACACAAGTATTTATAATTTTATTAAGTGTTATATATATATTTAACAAATGCAAAATAGTTTATTATAGAAAATATATTCAATTCTATGTTTAAGCAAATTATATTTTCAGTTAAACTAGAAAACAGCAGTTTTCATGGAGTTTATGTTTCCATATTTAAATTAAGTCACTACCTTCTATTACTCTTTTAGATGGGACACCGTTTTATTGATGTAGGATTTACCATAGTGCCTTTTGTTAAATCAAAAATGTATGAAAAGGTAAATTATTTAGTATAAATTATATATATATATATATATATTTGTATTTATAATATAAATTGGGTTACATTAGTGCTCATAAGAGTAGTGACTCACCAAAAGGGTTTCAATTTTCAGTATATCAAGGAGGCTTCATCATGGATATTTTTTGCCTTTATAGAACAATCCAAATGCAAAACCAGCAATGCTTCCAGTGTATTTGGGGGGCGGGTGCTTTTAAGAGGGCAATGCATAACTTCACTTCCACAGAGCTCAGTTTCTCTCACCAACTCACTCATCAGACAAGTCATTTCTTCTGCCATAGGGAGGGGAGAGGGAGAGGAATAATGGCAGATGTGCTTTGTGCCTCTGTCGGAGCTTTTCACAAATAATAAGAAGCCAGGAGAAATAAATTCCCCCCTTTCTCCCAAAATATTTTATTTCTTATAAATAACCAGTGATATAATTTATTAAAAATGATAAAGGACAATAATCTATTTTTATAAGCCCTATGGTATTACATAGCAATTTCAAAACAGAATCCATTCAGAAATATTCTTGACAATTCCTAATAAAAATTATTTCCAGAAAGTACACCTGTGTATGAGTTTGCTTTCTGTTGACAGTGGACTCTAAATTGCTCCTTTTATCTGATTTCCCAGTTCATATGATTTGGCACTTGTTTATCTTGCTTGATCTGCATTTTTCCCCCTTTCCTTTTGATTTCATCTTTTTCTCTTCAGTTTTTATCAGAAACTTTATATTAAGTGTCTTTCTTACCTCCATATCAAGTCACCATGAAGGAGTCCAGAATCTTCCTGGCTGTCATGATACTTTTATATCACTGCCAGGGTGAAAATGGTATTTTTATAGGTCATGGAGTACAAGTAATTTCCTTGGAGTTATTATTTTTCCAACTGAGACCATCTTCAAAAGTTAATAACTAAATATGAGGAATTGCCTGACAATCTTAGAAGGTGACAAATGATTTCCCAGTAGAACATGTATAAAAGATCATGTCTTTCCCTTTAATTTTTCCTCCTTTTAAAAATTCCTTTCTCTTTTCCTAAAGATGATATTACTATCTTCTTAAGAGTGTGATATAGAATTTGATCGGTTATAAAATGTTTAAGAGAGCCAACACTTAGGAAAGACATGAACACCTGAATCAATGTTTTAACATTGGCTAGGTATTAAGAAACTGGGAATTATTTATGTATATATGCTGTCTATGTCTCATTGCAGGCTTGACCATTTCAGAAACACTTGGAGTGATCCAGATACTCAAGCAGGGTTGTGAAGTCTACTTTCAATATGAGGAACATATTTCCAAATGTTAATAAACAAAGGGCTTATTGGCCTGAAAGACCCTTCTATTAACCAAGCCTTTATATATCCTTCCACCATTGCTTCCCATTTTCCAATTTACTCTGTTAAATGAACCACTAATTGCTCTTCCCATAAATTTTGCAATGTTTCCTTGTCTTCTACCAGAAAAATCATATTTTCTCTCTGTTCTTGCAGTCCTATCAGTCATTTCAGTTCCTAGTCATTTTCTCCATTTCGCCATGTAGTTTATCTTGGTTCTTCTATTAAACAGAAAAGTATTGACAAATAAGCTCTTATTGATCCTATCTACGTCTTTCAATCTGGTATTAAGTATTTTTGGTGCATATGCTGTAGGCTCATTTCTGATTAACATTTATCTTTCACAAAATTATGTTTCACAGGGCAAGGCAAACATAAGCCCCCAAATATGCAGTGAGTGAATTAATAATTAAATATGGCATGAGTAAAATATAAAACCAGGAATCTGACCAGCAGTGATTCTGTAACCAAAAAGAAGAAGAAAAGATGGAATTGCCTATTCCAATAATAATAATAATAATAACCATGATTGTGGGACAATATTGAACAGAAGCTAGACTAAATTGATAGACTTGTCGGCCAGTTAGATCATTACTATTCATTTCAGTGTTCAAATAACTATACTTTTGGGAAGGAAGGGATGACTGGCAGAAATTTAGAATATTGCTAATCAGTATTTCTTCTTCTGCTCAACACATTCCCCGGCCCAAGTCTTTAAATTTCAATGTGCTCGGCCAATTTTCCCTATTAATCGCTCCCTGATTAATAGCAAAAATTAAAACCCAAGAAACCAAGAAAATATAAATTAAGAAAAAAGCAGCAATGTCTATATTAAACCAGATAAGGTAGAAAGAAATGAAAAACACACTATATGATTCAATGGAATACCAAATAATGGAAAATGCACAATTTATTAAGTAGTTATATCAAAAATTTTTATGTACCAGAAAAGAGAGCAACTACATACATAGAGTAAGTATTTTTAGAAAAAGGATTAGTAATTAAATAAAATACAATTCAAGGGGAAATCATCAATATAATTTCTACTTATTAAATTAACTCTAAATTTAAAGTTAAACATAAGTAATATTACATTTTCATTCTTTTGAATTATAACTGATTTTTAAATATTTTTTTTATATTTAAAGAAGCTTTAAATTATATAAATGCTACATAAAAAGATATAGGGGATTGCCAAATACTCCACTCCCTCCCCCGCCCACACTTTCCCACATTAGCAACATCCTTCATTAGTGTAGTGCATTTGTTACAATTGCTATTAACCATGGACTACAGTTTACATTATAGTTTACACTCTGTCCCACACAATGGACTTATTATTAAAACTCTGTTTCAAACAAGGTTTAGTTAACTTTTCTCTTAGGTATTTCTTATAGAGATAACATGTTCTGGTCAAAAATAAATTGTACTCTATTTTTTTAATATCAAATTAACATAATTTGGCATGGATCTCTTTTAATCTAGGTTCTAAATTTACCTTTCTCCTAGGTATAGAATCATTACTCCACTAAAAAATCTTGTTTTCCTTTTAGTAAATAATTGTAGCTTAGAAATAAATTACACTGCTAGAAGTGCTGTGAGATTTGATTTTATTAGTAGTAGTACCAATGTTGTAATGATTTTAGTGATATGGTAAATAGTATTTATTTAAAGTTATTATTTCATATTTTTCTTCTAGTTTAATGTACATGTCGCAGCATGTTATTTTTCTTTTAATAATCGGTTTAATTGACCACTAGGAATCACTACTGGAAGGTGTGTGGACATTTTTAATTCTGATAATACTTAAGACATCGGAATTGATGGATGGGTATCCCATGTCCTTCTTTGGCACTCTGATTCATTCATAGGGGTGGGGGTACCAATTCGAGAGTTTTCATTTGAGGTCAACTGTATACAAACTTATCCAGAAAATACAGGTTCACAATAAATTAGTTTTAATGTGCTATTTTCTGAGTTATTAATGAAAAATGCCACTATTATAAAATCCTAACATCAATATGAGTCTGATTTGGTATGAAATAATACTAGACTATGGGGTATTCAATAATTTCTTCTCCCTAATAATGGCATCTCTTATCATTTCTGTTTTTGCTAAAGGCAGACTCTTTATTTCCATCATGAATTCTAGTTAATGATGTCACAAGACTGCCATACAATTTTATTAAGAGCACTTTTTCTTCCAGGTACCTGGGCTCAAAACATCCATCCTCTTCAACTCTTTTTTTTTTTTTTTAGCTTGTCATATCTGGACAGTGACCAAAGACTCAACTTTCCCTTTCCATTTTTTGCTCAATTCTCTTCCAGAAATGGAAATTTCTGGTGCCAACATTCAAGTTGAAGGACATGTTTCCTCATATTTAAATTATTGGGAGTTATTAAAATTTGCCATTTCCACTTCCTCTCTTCTATTTTATTTTTATTTTTGTTAACTATTTTTCTCACAAAATAAGAAAGCCTCACCCAGCATAAACATGATCTTCATGTTGCCAAAGCCTCACCTCATTTGCTTCGATATATCATTATCACTTGACATAGTTGAACATATGTTCTTTTTTGAAATGATTCCCTTATTTGACGTTCAGGAAAATACCTTCTTAGGTTTTCTCCTACCCCACGCCTTGTCAGAGAGCTCATTTCCAGTTTGATTTTCTTCTACCTTGTCATTTTTCAGAACTCCACATATTTCAGTGTCCCCAGGTTTCATACTGGTCTATCTCTCCTTTTCCTCTCACTTTCTAAAGGGCATCTTATCCATTCCGAACGCTTTATATCCTATCTGTATGCTGATGAACTGCAATTTCACATCTCTAGTCTCAACTGCCCCAAAAGAACTCTGCAATTGCTTATTCAAATTTTACTTTATCAAATAGCTCCACTTGGTTATCAAATAGGTGATCCTACTTCATGTGTTCAAATCCCAAATAAAATTTCCCAAACCTCTCTTGGTTCCTCCTTTAGTGAATGTCAACATCTTTCTTGCAATTCTTCTGGGTATATACCTAGTAATGGAATTGCTGGGTCACATGGCAGGTCTATATTCAACTTCCTTAGGAACTGCCACACATACTTTCACAGTGGCTGCACCAGTGTACATTCCCACCAGCAGTGAATAAGCATTCCTATTTCACCACATCCTCTCCAACACTTGCAGTTTTCTGCCTTTTTAATAGTGCCATTCTAGTAGATGTGAAATGATATCTCATTGTAGTTTTTTGTTGTTGTTTTATTGCGGTACTGTTGACTATGGAGTGAACCAAGGACTTTGTATGTGGGAAGCTGGTACTCAACTCCTGAGCCACATTGGCATCCCTGAGTTTTTTTTTTTTTTTTTTTTTTTTCATTTGTTTTGCTTCAGTTTTTACAGGAGGCACTGGGAACTGAACCTGGGACCTCTCATGTGGGAGGCAGGCACTCAACCACTTGAGCCACATCTGCTCCCCTCTCATTGTAGTTTGGATTTGTATTTCCCTAATAGTCAGTGATATTGAACATTTTTAATGTTTTTTTTTTTTTACCATTTGTATTTCTTCTTTAAAAAAAATGACTGTTTAGGTCTATTGAACATTTTTTTAATCGAGTCATTTACCTTATTATTGTTGAGTTGTAGGATCTCTCTGTGCCGTGGATTTTGGACCTTTGTCAGATGTGTGATTACCAAATATTTTCTCCCATTGAGTAGGCTGCCTTTTCACCCTATTGACCAAGTCTTTTGAGGTGCAAAAGTGTTTAATTTTGAGGATGAACCATTTACCTGCTTTTTCTTTTTTTTTTTTTTTTTAAAGATTTTATTTATTTATTCATTTATCCCCCCCTTGCTGCTTGTGCTCGCTGGGTCAGCTAACCACGCCGTGCGGGCGGCTTGCCTTCACCAGGAGGCCCCGGGAACCAAACCCGGGGCCTCCCATATGGTAAACGGGAGCCCTACTGATTGAGCCACAGCCACTTCCCAACCTGCTTTTTCTTTTATTGCTCATGCTTTGGGTGCAGGGTTTATGAGTTCCTTACAAGTTTTTGTAGATGTTTTCCTACATTATCTTCTAGGGGTTTTATAATCCTTGCATTTATACTTAGGTCTTTGATGCATTTTGAGTAGAATCTTATATACAGAGGGCAATAGTGGTCCTCTTTTATTCTTTTCATAATGGATCTCCAGTTCTCCCAGCACCATCTGTTGAAGGGACTGTTTTGTTGCAAAAAAGTGGATTTGGTAGGATTATCAAAAATCAGTTGACCCTAGAGGTGAGGGTATATTTCTGAACTTTCAATTCAATTCCATTGATCAATGTGTATATCTCTATACCATGCTATTTTGACCACTGTAACTTTATACTACACTTCAAGGTAAGGAAGTGTGAGTCCTCTGACTTGCTCTTCCTCCTCAGGATGTTTTTTGCTATTTGGGACCCCTTTCCTTTCAAAATAAATTTGGTAATTCACTTTTTTTTTTAATTTATTTTTATTGTGGGTAAAAATCAAAATTCTCACAATAATAAAAACATTTGCAAAATGATATATAAATATATATGCATATATGTGTATTTGCTTACAAAAATGTTATTTATATATATATA
>JAKSZT010054030.1:5667600-5741340 GCA_026826555.1 Tolypeutes matacus
GTCTGTAATTTTCCTTTCTTGTGGTATCTTTATTTGGTTTTGGTATTAGGGTAATGTTGGCATCATAGAATGAGTTAGGTAATATTCCTTCTACTTCTATTTTTTGGAAGAGCTTAAGTAGAATTGGTGTTAGCTCTTTCCGGAATGTTTGGTAGAATTCAGCTGTGAAGCCATCTGGTCCTGGACTCTTCTTAGTAGGGAGGTTTTTAATGACTGAGTCTATCTCTTTACTTGTAATTGGGCTGTTGAGTTCATCTATTTCTTCTTTCATCAATGTCAGCTGTTTGTGAGCTTCTAGAAACTTGTCCATTTCCTCTAAATTGTCATTCTTGTTGGCATATAATTTTTCAAAGTATCCTCTTATGATATTCTTTATTTCTGTGGGGTCAGTAGTGATATCACCTTGCTCATTCCTTATTTTATGTATTTGCATCTGTTCTCTCTTTTTCTTTGTTAGTCTGGCTAAGGGTTTGTCAATTTTGTTGATATTCTCGAAGAACCAGCTTTTGGTTTTGTTTATTGTTTCCAGTGCTTTCTTATTCTCTATTTCATTTAGTTCTGCTCTAATCTTGGTTATTTCCTGTTTTCTACTTCCTTTAGGTTTAGTTTGTTGTTGTTTTTCCAATTCCTCCAAGTGTGCAGTTAGGTCTTCAATTTTAGCTCTTTCTTCTTTTTTAATATATGAATTTATGGCTATGAACTTCCCTCTCAGGACTGCTTTCGCTGCATCCCATAGGTTTTGATGTGTTGTGTTGTTGTTTTCATTAGTTTCAAGGTAGTTACTGATTTCTTTTGAAATTTCCTCTTTGACCCACTGTTTGTCTAAAAGTGTGTTGTTAACTTCCATATCCTTGTGCCTAACCTGTTTCTCTGGCCCTTATTGATTTCCAACTTTATTCCGTTGTGGTCAGAGAAATTACTTTGTATAATCTCAATATTTCTGAATTCATTGAGTGTTGTTTTGTGGCCTAGCATGTGGTCTATTTTGGAGTATGTTCCATGTGCACTGGAGAAGAATGTAAATCCCGCTGTATTTGGGTGTAGTGTTCTGTATATGTCTATTAAATCCAAATCTTCTAATGTATTGTTGAGTGCCTTAGTTTCTTGATTGATTCTCTGCCTAGATGTTCTGTCTAATGATGATAGTGGTGTGTTGAAGTCCCCTGCTATAATTGTAGAGGAATTTATTTCTCCTCTTAGTTTTTCCAGAGTTTGCCGCACGTATTTTGAGGCACCTCAATTAGGTGCGTAAATATTGATGATTGTTCTCTCTTCTTGAGGGATTACTCCTTTTACTAAAATGTAGTGTCCATCTTTGTCTCTTACAATAGTTTTGCATTTAAAGTCTATTTTGTCTGATATTAGAATAGCTACTCCTGCCCTTTTTTGGCTATTGTTAGCTTGTAAAATGGTTTTCCAGCCATTCACTTTCAGCCTCCTTGAATCCCTGGGCCTAAGGTGGGTTTCTTGTAGACAGCATATAGATGGATCATATTTTCTTATCCATTCTGCCAATCTGTGTCTTTTGATTGGTGAATTTAATCCATTAACATTCAGTGTTATTACTCGTAACGAATTTCTTACTTCAGTCATTTTTTCTTTGGGTTAATGTATGTCATATGTTGTTTTGTTTCTCTTTTTGACTTTTCCATTGTTTTTAAACTCTCCTCCAACTCTCTCTCCTTTGTTTTTTCCTTTCAACTTGTAGAGATTCCTTTCGTATATCTTGAAGTGCTGGTTTCTTCTTGACATACTCTCTTAATTGCTGTTTATCTGTGAATATTTTGAACTCTCCATCATTTTTGAATGCCAATTTTGCTGGATAGAGAATTCGTGGCTGGAAGTTTTTTTCTTTTAGTGTTTTGACTATGTCATACCACTGTCTTCTTGCCTCCATGGTTTCAGCTGAGAAATCAGCACTTAATCTTATTGTGCTTCCCTTGTATGTGATGGTTCTCTTTTCTCTTGCTGCCTTGAATATTTTCTCTTTGTCTTGAGCATTGGACAATTTGAGAAGTATATGTCTTGGAGTTGGCCTGTTGGGATTTATACTATTTGGGGTGCGCTGTGCTTCCTGGATCTGCACATCCATCTCTCTCAATAGAGTTGGGAAGTTTGCAGCCATCACTTCCTTCAACACTCCTTCTGTTCCCTTTCCCTTCTCTTCTCCTTCTGGGATGCCCATAATGCATTTGTTTGTGCGTCTTGCATTATCAGTTAATTCCCTGAGACCATACTGGATTTTTTCTATCTTTTTGTCTATCTTTTCTACAATATCTTTGATTTCAACTGTATTGTCTTCCATATCACTAATTCTTTCCTCTGCCTGTTCAAATCTGCTGCTATGTGAGTCCAGCGTCTTTTTCATTTCTTGACTTGTGCCTTTGTTCGCCATCAAATCCGTTACCTTTTTAGGTGTGTTAGCTATTTCTTCAGTATGTTCTCCCAGTTTCTTCTTTATATCCTTAATCTCTTCCTTCAGTTCTTTAAGTTGGTCCATGATATTTGTTTGGATAGCTTTGATTAGTTGTTCGATGTACTGCATTGCTTCCTGGTTTTTATTTTGTGCATTGGACTGGTCCATGTTTTCCAGTTTCTCAGAGTCATTTGTATTTTTCTGTTGCCCTCTGGTCATCATATTATCTTGATGGGTTTGTTCAGTTGATTAGCTTTTCTCTATGCTCCAGAATTTTATTTAGCTGTTGGTTCTGCGTGTGAGTTAAGTTTTCTCTTTGGCAGTTTTTCTTCTTATTTTATTTCCTTGCTTCTTTCTATGTTCCCTTGAAGGCAAAAGGTTAGGGCTAGAGGAATCAAATGATGTAAGGAAGGCAGAAGGATAATAGAAATATTGATAAAAGTTAGAAGAGGGGCAAAATGAGACTTAATCAGATGAATATTTAACTTGTGTAGGCAGTGTAGAGTACTAGGAAAAAATATGGAGTTCCTACAATGGACTGGGAAAGCAAATGGAGGAATATATATATAGTGATTTAGAAGGCTAGAATTATGAGGAGGGAGAGAAATAGTAAAGAAAGTTCTGAAAGGAAAAAGTTAATACTAATTAAAAAAAAAAGAAAAAAGAAGAAGAAAACAAAATAGATGGGATAGAAATTGACACCCTTAAGTTGTGGGCCTATGAAAAAATGTTGTCTCTAAGAGCCACAACAGAAAACGGAAGGCAGAAAGATGTAGGAAGGATAAGCGATAGTTTGTAATACAGAATCAATATATACAGCGAGTGGGAAATTACTGAATAAGAAGCCCAGCAAAGAAGAAACAAGCTGGCAGCACCTATTTAAAAAAAAATAGAAGGAAAAAGGAAGGGGAGTGGAAAAAGGAAATAATAGCAATAGACCAGAAAGTAACAGAGAGAAACCAAAGATCCACACAGGCAAGTAGTCAAACAGAGCTAAGGGGGGTCAATGATTCCCCTAGGGTCCACGTGGATCCTTCCTGACTACTTGTGTTTATCAATGAATTTCCCCACAGGGTTCTATATGCAGGTCCTGAAGCAGCTTTTAGCTATTAAACTAAATTAAAAAGAATTTATTTTTCATTTGTTGAGGTGACCTCACTTTTTTTTTTTTTTAATTTTTATTTTTTTAGCCAAATGCAGGACCCAAAATAATTCCTCCTCTAGACCAACCCCCTTATGGAAGGGACCCTAGCTGGGCCAGTGGAAATTAATCAAGCACGTCCCACTTTCCGGACTCCCCAGGTTAGCTGAAGCTCTGATGTTAGTCAGTGAGGAGTGCTAAAGAAGGCGGATTCCGCCCCTTCTGGCGCCGAGCTCCAGCGTCACCGGGCTGCTCAGTAAATCAGTTTGAGTGCCGATTCGCGTCTGCTCTCAGCCTAATGCTGCTTCAGGTCGGCTTATCTGCTCCCCAAAGCTATGGGGCGGTGCAGGCAGCCAGATCGATGTCTAAAAATATAAAATACCCTTCCCTGTCTTCCAACAGAACCCTCCCTTTTTTGGGAAGTGTCCCTTCTTCCTGGCTCCGCAGCGGCCCGGGTCTTATCCCTGGGTGGCTAGGGAAATCAGCTGCATTTCCTGACCAAAATCCCCCCTCCGGTTCACCGGTTGCTGATTAGCTCGTTTGCTCTGTTCACACAAGGTCCAAGGGGTGCCAGGCAGCCTGATCCCCAGAAAATAAATCTTTTTCGCCCTGCCCGCAGCTCCAAATGGCCGTTTTATTTAATTTTTTTTTTTCCCCTATCCGCGGGGCTCACCCACCTGTGCCAACCTCCACCGGCAGCTCAAAACTCACGAATCTCCACTGTTCAGTCCATGCCACCGATCCGCGCAGATAGATGTCCCAAACTTCTCACTCCACGCGTGCACAGTACAGACCCCCGGGCAGGACCCCATCCACAATCCGCCTTGCTCTGGGAGCTTGCAGTGTGCACCCTTCTACACTAACGCCATCTTGCCACATTTGGTAATTCACTTTTATGTTTCTGTAAAGTAGGCTATTGACATTTTCATTGGTATTGCATTGAATCTATAAATCAATTTGGGTAGAATTGACATCTTCACAATGTTTAGTCTTCTAATCCATGAACAAAGAATGCCCTTCCATTTGTTTAAGTCTTCTTTGATTTTTTTTTAGCTATGTTTTTTAGTTTTCTGAATACAGTTCCTTTACATTCCTGGTTAAATTGATTTCTAGATATTTTGTTGTTATTGTAAGTGAAATATTTTTCTTGGTTTCCTCCTCAGCTTGCTTATTATTAGTGTATAGAAATCCCACTGTTTTTTGCATGTCAATCTTGTATACTGCCACTTTGCTGAACTCATTTATTATCTCTAATAGCTTTTTGTAGATATTTTAAGAATTTCTAAATAGAGGATCATGTAATCTGTGAATAGTGAGAGTGTTACTTCCTCTTTTTCAATTTGGATGCTTTTTATTTATTTGTCTTGACTAATTGATCTAGCTAGAACTTCTAACACAATTTTGAATACCAGTGGTGACAATGGGCATCCTTGTCTTAGAAGGAAAGATTTCAACCTCTCCCCATTAAGTACAATGTTGGCTGTGGGCTTTTCATATCTGCCTTTTATTATGTTGAGGATCTTTCCTTTTATACCTATCTTTTGAAGTGTTTTTATCAAGAAATAATGCTGGATTTTGTCAAATGCCTTTTCTGCATCAATCAAAATAGTCATGTGCTTTTTTCCCTTTGATTTGTTAATGTTGTACATTATGTTAATTGATTTTCTTATGCTGAACCATACTTGCATACCAGGAATAAAACCCACTTGATTGTGATGTATAATTCTTTTAATTTGCTATTGGATTTGATTTTGAAAATATTTTGTTTAGAATTTTTGCATCTATGTTCATTAGAGGATGGGTCTGTAATATTCTTTTCTTGTAATATCTTTACCCAACTTTGGTATTAGAGTGATGTTGGCTTCATAAAATATGCTTGGTAATTTTCCCTCCTTTTCAATTTTTTGGAAGAATTTAAACAGAATTGGTATTAATTTTCTCGAAATATTTGGTAGAATTCACCTGTAAATCCATTTGTTTTTGAACTTTTCTTTGTTGGAAGATTTTTGATGACTGATTCATCTCTTTATTTGTGATTGGTTTGTTGAGTTCCTGTATTTCTTGTAGTCAGTGTAGGTTGTTGATGCATTTCTAAGAATTTATCCATTTTGTCTAGGTTCTCTAACTTGTTGGCATGCAGTTTATCATAATATCCTCTAAAGGTTCGTTTTACTTCTTCACTGTCAGTTGTAATGACCCCTTTGCATTCCTGAATTTGTTTATTTGCATCATCTCTCTTTTTTTCTTTGTTAATCTTGCTAAGGGTTTGTCAGTTTTATTGATTTTCTCAAAGATTTAGCTTTTGGTTTTGTTGATTTTCTCTTTTTTTTTTTTTTTTTTTTGGTTGTGGTTGTACTCAATTTCATTTATTTCTGCTCTAATCTTTGCTATTTCTTTCTTTCTGCTTACTTTGGGACTGGTTTGCTGTTCTTTTTCTAGTTTCTTTAGTTTTTAAGTTAGATCTTTGATTTTAGCTCTTTTCTTTTTTCATCTTAAATTCATTTATTTTAAAGAAAATTTAGATTACATAAATGTTGCATAAAAAACATAGGGGAGTCCCATATGCCTCACTCCCTCCCCATCTCACACTTTCTCACATTAACAACATCCTTAATTTGCGTGGTACATTTTTTACAATTGATGAGCACGTATTGAAGCATTGTCACTAGCCATGGATCATAGTTTACATTACAGTTTATATTCTGTCCTGCGCAATTTTCCAAGCTAAGACAAAATACATAATGACTTAAATCCAATTTTGCAAGCTAAGACAAAATACATAATGGCTTTGTATTCATCTTTGCAACAATTCCAATTGTCCTGAAAATGCCCTAATATTATATTTATTTTTCCCTCTCTCTCCCCTCAGAACCTTCAGTGACCATTGCCTCCACATCAATGATAAAAGTTCTTCCATTGCTAAAATAATAAGTCTATAGTAAAATAATATTAAGTCTACTTTAGTCCATGTTCATTCCCCAATCTTGAGGATTTGGGGATGTTAATGACTACTCTGCCTCTAACTGAGAGAGGGCTTAGATCCGATGGGACAGATGGGTGGAACTCTCCTGCTTGCAGTTGCAGACTCTCTCTGTTCCTTGGAATGGGTGCTGTCCATCATCCTCTCCTTGTTAGTTGTCCTTGGTGAATCCAATGAACTGGAGAGTAGGTGTTGCAACTTTGTTGAGATTCAGGGCTCAGCTGGCATGTGGACAACCCAAAGATTTAAGTCTTTTGGACCTACACCTATCAACTCTAGTACTAATTATAGGTTCAAATAGAAGTGGCAGAAGACCCATGTGTAGGGAAACCACAACTAAGGCCAACTCTGTCACACTGGAGCATAAGTTCCATGGTAAGGCCCACTGGCAGGACACCAAACTCCTGAAATGTCTATCCTGCCTATAGTGTCTGGAGGTCTCTTGAGCCCTGCTATTTGAGGCAATATTTACTAAGGCAGTCAATAAGATCCTGCTGAGAGGTGCATGAACATAATCTCTGGAATGACCTCCCGACTCACTTTGAAATCTCTTAGCCATAAGAACTCATTTGCATTTACCATTTCCCTTGACCCTAATGGTCAAGGTTTTTTTTTTTCCTCTCAACACTGCCTTCACTGTATCCCATAAGTTTTGATAAGTTGTGTTCTCTTTTTCATTTATCTTGAGAAATCTATTAATTTCTCTTGCAGTTTCTTCTTTGACCCACTGATTGTTTAGCAGTGTGTTTTTAGCCTCCATAAATTTGAAAAATTTCCCCTCTCCTGCTTATTATTGATTTCCATCTTTATCCCATTATGATCAGAGAAGGTGCTTTGTATAATTTCAGTCTTCTTAAATTTATTGAGAATTGTGTTGTGGCCCAACATTTGGACTATCCCAGAGAAAGATCCATGAACACTTGAGAAGAATGTATAACCTGCTTATTTGGGGTGGAATGTTCTGTATGTCTGTAAGGTGCAGTTTGTTTATCATATTGTTCAATTTCTCTGTTTCCTTTTTGATCTTCTGTCTAGGTTTTCTCTCTGTTGATGTGAATGGCCTGTTGAAGTCTTCAAATGTTATTGTAGAGACATCTATTTCTCCTTTCAGTTTTGCCAGTTTGCCTCATATATTTCGGGGCACCCTTGTTAGGTGCATAGATATTTATGACTGTAAATCCTTCCTGGTGGATTGTCTCTTTTATTAATATATAATGGCCTTCTGCACCTCTTATCACTTTTTTGCATTGTCTGACACCCTGCACTCTTTGGTTGTTATTTGCATGAAAAAAAAATTTTTTTTTCAACCATTCACTTTCCTTCTATTTTCATCCTTGAGTCTCAGGTGAGTCTCCTGCAAACAGCATATGGATGGTTCATATTTTCTCATCCATTCAGTCAGCCTATGTTGCTTGATTGGGGAGTTTAATCCATTACCATTCAATGTTATGAATTAAAGTCATTTCTTACTTCAACTATTTTATCCCTTGCCTTTCATATGTCATATCTTATTTTTGTCCACCTGATAGTCTTCACTTCTATACTGTCCTCCAAACCTATCTCTCTCCTCTTTTCTTTTCTTGCTGCAGAACTCCCTTCAGTGTTTCCTGAAGAGCTAGAATCTTGTTTACAAACTCTCTAACTTCTGTTTGTTTGTGAATATTTTAAGCTCACTGTCATATTTGAAGGACAGTTTTGCTGGATAAAGAATTCCTGGCTGGCAGTTTTTATCTTTCAGTACCACAATTATAAGGTACCACTACCTTCTTGCTTCAATGGTTTCTAAAGGAAAATCCACCTTAAGTTTTATTGAACTGCCCGTGTATGTGATGTTTTGCTTTTCCCTTGTTACTTTTAGAATTTTCTCTTTATCTTTGGCATTTGGTATTCTACACATTATGTGTTGCAGGGCAGATCTTTTTGGATTTATTCTAATGAGGTATGCTGTGCTTCCTAGACACATATATTCATGTCCTTCAGAAGAGTTGAGGAATATTCAATCGTTATTTCCTCAAATACTCTTTCTGCCCTCTTTCCATTCTCTAACATGTATGTTGGTGTGCTTCATGTTATTGTTCAACTCCTTGAGCCCCTGTTCAATTATTTCCATTCTTTTCTCTCTCTGTTCTTCTGCTTTTTCAATTTCAGTTGTTCTTTCTTCTACATCATTGATTCTTTCTTCCATGATTTCAAATCTGCTGTTGTGTGCCTCTATTGTAGATTTAATCTCACTTCTTGTGTCTTTCAATCCCATAAGCTCTGTTATTTTTCTATCCAAGATTTCAAACTTTTCTTTGTGCTCATCCAGTGTCTTCTCAATGTCTTTTATTTTTTTAGTCATGTATGATGACAACTCCATGATTTGTTTTAGGAGATTTATATAAATCTCATTGACTAGCTGTTTCAAGTCCTATGTCTTCTCTGGCACTTTGTTTTGTTCCTTTGTTTGAGTCATATCTTCCATTTTCTTAGTATAGCTTATAATTTTTTCCTCATGTCTAGGTATTTGATTCTTATGCTAAGTTTACTCTGATGTTCAGTTTCTTTCTGAAAAGCCTAGGGATTTACTGTTAAGTAGATGTGTGCTACCACTCCTCTTTGTCTCTTGATTCAACTTGTTCTAGAAATTTAAAATTGCCCCTGTTTAACTGCTCAAACCAGGGCTAAGGGCCCAAGCTCTTCTCCTCCAGGCTGCACCCCACCTTCCCACCCTTTGCCTCCTCAGCAACCAACCCCAGGCAGTATGGAGGGTGTTTGAGAAAACAGATTATCTCCCTGCAGGCTATCACTGCAAACAGCAGACCAAGTTCCCTGGCCAAATTCTGAATTTGCTATTGGCTGTGTCCCTCCCACTCTCTTTTGTTGGGGAAGAGGACCTCTGCAACCTCCTCAGTCCACAGCTACTGCTGTCCACCGCCACTGCAGTCTGCAGACTGCCCTTTGCTCCTAACATGGGGATATGGGCAACCACTGCTGCTTGTGCAGTTTTACTCACGAGATTTTTTTCAGCCTGCTGGGACTCCTTCCCTTCACCCCTCTCTTTTCTGGGTAGTGTCTTGCCTTTCTCTGTTGTCCTGAGCCCCAGAGCATCCCTCCAGACAGTCTCTGCCTGCCCTCTAGTTATTTTTTTCTGGGAGAGAAGTGATCCCTTAGCCTCATTAATCCTCCATCTTCCTGAAGTCCAAATTTCTTCTTTTGCAAGTTATTCTTGGCTACTGGAATCAATTTTTTCATTATATTTTACACACATGTACATGCACACACCAACCACTTAAACCACCATCACCATGAATAACAAAATAAAAACAAAGGAAAACCTGTTTTTTCCATCAGGATTATTGTTACATATGTTATACTATATCTTTTTCATTGAATGTTCTAACTTTCTTGTATGCAGTAACAAAATCTCTACAAAAATATAAGTTACTTAAGTAATAAATTTTTGTCCACTTTCTTCATTTTAGTATTCATATATGGGGCAGATATTAGTTCCTAAATAAGTGTTTTACTTTTTTTCACAATTGCCTATTCAAATATGACCTTCTTTGTAAGGTCTCACATCATACATCAAATCTGGCTATCACTTCTTGTCTCTATTTCTTCTATTTCTGTTTTGTCTTGCCCTTTGAAATTTTGCCCACTTTCCAAAGATTTTTAACTCCTTTTGTACAATTCGGTTTAGTCTTTCTTTTTTTCAGTTTGGTGGCTACTATTTTTTTCTGGTGTGGTTTATTGTCAGAAATTAATCTGCTTCCTCTGAGCACCTGCTTTGTCTAACATGGCTTAACCTTTGGGTTGTGTCAGAATCATGGTAGAGAAGATATCTCTGGTAGTGTCATGAGTCTCCCTGCTCCTTGAGGAGAATATGTGCTAAGATTTCTGAGAAACTTATACCCTTAGACTCACTCATTCTTTTTTCAAATGGCCCAGCCATCTAGAGAAAGACACATTGCTTTCAGATTTAAATCATTTTCTGATGTATAGCCATCAATTTGGGTCAAATTGTTAATGCATAGTAATTACTTAGAAACATTCAATAATAAAGTGCTTAGAAACACTCAATAATAAACTTTATAACATTCAAGTGTAACTATCACCAAAGAATTACTTGATAGTATTAACTAATTGTTATTGCCTTGATTAACAATAAACATCATATGTAAGAAAGAGGCAGAAAAGAGTAATAATTAAAATGCAGGCTCTAAAGTAAGACATTGAGTTGAGAATTCTCTCTCCAACTCTACCTAGCTGAATGATCTTAGAGAAATCATTAACCCTCACTGGAGTAAAATCTAATCAGACATATACCAACAGTAATAGGGACATCAGGTAAATGGAGTTGTCTTGAGTATTTAACTGATTAATAAATGTAAAGCACTTAATATTGTGCCTTGTGTAAAAAGAAGATGAAATGTTTAGAAAAAATAGTTATTTAAAAATTGAGATCTTATATATAGTGCTTGGAAAATAGGGCATGTGACCTGGCATTGAAAATTGTGTTTGAGTACACTCAGGCTAGCTTTTGTTGTACTTCCCAGAAGCAATTAGAATTTGACATGCTGAGACTATTTCAGTCACAGAAGTCTGAGATACCTGGAAGTGTGAATGCATTATAAAGTATTGTAATATTTGTTTGCTAGTACATCCTTCAAAATTTATGGTAACAAAACTATGACCCCAGAATATACATGGCACTTCCAAGTGAACTTGGGTTGGAAAGATACTACTCTATGAAAAATTTCAAGTAACCCAAACTTTTGTCCTTGATATCAAAGCATTGAGCTGAGTTGATTGGGAATGGTTGCCAATAATTTCTTAAAATTATGTAATTCATAATGGCAACTGTAAATGATAACTGGATATTGAAATATTATATTGAAATAAAAGATATAGTTTTATTTAATCAAAGAGCTTATAATATATATGAATAAGCAGTATCTTTTTGTCTTTCAAAATTATTTATTTTTCAGTGTATATCCCAAGGGAAGACTCTGTTTAATAGAAAATAAATCAGGATTTACAAGACAGAAAGATTAATTCTAGTCAGGTAATCGGAACTTCTATTGCAGGGGTTCCTAAACTTTTTTGTTCCACAGACTCCTTTGCCATTCAGATGAAAACTATGGATCCCTTCTCAAAATGTAGCTGCAGATAGTTTTATGACTTTCAACTAGTGTCGAGTTTAACAACTACCATAATTTTGAGCTATGGATAAGCATAAGCAATTTTTAGAGATATGTAACACCTGTAAAGAGATATGAAAAGAATACTACTGTAATTTATTGCATATATTCATAAGTGAAGGAAATGCTAAATTTCAGTTAGAGGTCAAAGAAAATAAAGATAGTAAGTTGTTTTTTTTCAATTCAAGCTCACGGACCCCTTGGGGATCCATGGATCCCTGGTTAAGAACCTCTGTTCCAGTGTGAATCAGTTTTTTAAATGATACTTTGGGTATTTTTAGGGGATTTTGGCATAGGAAGTGGTGATACCAATGATATGCAATTTGGTATAAAATGAATACATGTGTAGAGGGACAAATATCAGACAACAGAGATGGGGCATAGATTACTGATTTAAACATCTCATTGACCCTGTTGGATTAGTCATGAGCAATGTTGTTTTTGTTTTTTGTTTTTTGTTTTTTCTGCTCTATATATGCAGTGGGGATGGAGAAAGAAGGGTCATAGTTATACTTAAAATGGTAAAGTAGTGACCTTAGCTCCATGTTAGTGAAGTTTCATATAATTCGTATATAGTCATGCTGGTGTGGGACCAAGTAGACCAAGTCATTCAAGGTCTAGGTAAAGAAAACAGTTGAAAAATACTAAAATGAAGAAAGGTTTCATAGTAGCTTAGTAAGTTGGGTTTGGCAAAATATTTACATAAATGCATGTTTTTTTTAGACCATGGTGTTAATTACTTTAACTCCAGATATTTTATAGTGCTTTGTGCTATATTTGATGTGTTTTTTTACAAGTCAACTTCCACAAAAGTCCACAATTACTTGGCAGAATATTCTTTTTTTTTTCTTTTAGCATTAAATTTAATATTCTGTTCTCAATGATTTATATATTATCAAGTTGTGGATTATGTAACACTTAGGTCAAATTAGGTCTACTGAGTTTAAACGATGGACTTGGCTTTAATGTTTTAATTATGTGGTGACCAAAGATGAGCATGGAAGGCATGTTTGAACTTGCTGAAATGAATATTTTGTTTTTAAATGAGAATGGGAAGAAAATTAAACTTGTGGAAGCTACTAATGATGATGCTTCAGGAAAAAATAAATACAATATATTGGCCAATGCTCTATAGATTTTCTAGAAATTACTTTTGAAAACCTGAATTCTGTTTGTTTAAAATGAAAGAAAGGAAGAAGATGCAGATGTTAGACAGTACATATTTGATAGAGGTTTCTTCAAACTTATATAAGAAATTTGGTAAATGATAGTAAATGAAAAATCATGAGTTTCTTTAAAAAAAATTGAAGCCTGAGAAGAGGGAAAATATTTGTGAAGATGATAGACATTGCAGAAATGGGAAAAAAAAATGCTTGCTTTACCATATAAATTGAAGAAATACCAACAGTCAGTGTTTTTTTTTTCTAAGCAAACAAATAAAAGAGATGGAATCAAATCTGGAATGTCCATTGGTATAATGACAGACTTTAGAG
Organism: Tolypeutes matacus; assembly: GCA_026826555.1. NCBI lineage: Eukaryota > Metazoa > Chordata > Mammalia > Cingulata > Chlamyphoridae > Tolypeutes > Tolypeutes matacus. Next base: position 5,680,814 of record JAKSZT010054030.1, read on the forward strand.
GTTGGATGAAAGCAGAAGTGGATTAAATCTCTGCATCCATAACTGTTTTACAAGCTAATAAAAAATCCCTCAGCTATTAAAAAAAAGATAGAGGAAGGCCCTGTACCTGACTTAATTATCCCTGGGTTAATAAAGAGATTTACTGGAAAGTCCTTATCATACTGTCTAGCATATAATAAAGAGCATATATTTGAAGAACCCCTCTATATTATTAGCTGTGTGATATTAGACAAATAATTTAATCTCCATTTGTCTGTTCATAAAATAGGATATTTATAAGGCCTATCTCAAATTATTGCTGTTAGGGTTAATTTAGATGACTTATATTAAGGCAATGAAATAGTGATAAGCACACAGAATGTCCTCAGTAAATTGTTAGCTATTATTTTTAGTGAATATGAATTATCTGCTGTTATGAATTTAATTTTGCCCCCTAAAAAGACATGTTTAAAGTCTTAACCTCTGTTTTTATCAATATGAACTTACCTATAAATTGTTCTTTTAAGATGTTATTAGTTGAGATCAAACTGGATTAAGATGAGCCATAATCCATTAGGACTGGTGCTTTATAAGAAAGGGTGAATGCCAAGTGGCAACTCATGAAGAAATCAAAGCCCAAAGATTGCTGGCAATCCACCAAAAACTAGGAAGAGGCAAGAAAATATTCTCCCTTACAGATTTCAGACTTCTAGTCTCTAAACCTGTGAGAAAATTAATTTGTGCTTTTTCAACCAACTAGTCTGTGGTATTTTGTAGCATCAGCCCTGGTAAACTAAGATGCCTGCTATTTGCCATTCTCTTGTGTGAGTCATGTCTTATACTTAACATTATTCTTGGGAAACTTTTCCCTACAGCCAGCCTTAATTTGAGTTAGATTTTCCAAAGCCAGGCTCATCAAGCACCCTATTCTACCTCTATGATATACTCACATTATAAAGCCTTGTTTATCTGTCCCCTTCATTAGGTAAAAAGTGTCAAATTGATTGGGTGTAAGAATACAATGTGTTAAACTTCAAAGAAGTGTTTATTGTGTTTAAAATTCTTCCTATCTCCCTTCCACATAGAGCATTTCTTTGTCTTTAAGCTAAAGATGCCCTTTCACTCTGCCATGAAAAGATGGCATGCAATTTGCTGTTTTCCTAGTTAACCCAGGAGGCAAGACTGTCCTTTCAAATATATCTGAAACCAATCAACCATCCAGAGGGTTGCTAGCTTGCTGGTGGTGGCTTAGGGCTTCAAATGGAGATTAGAGTTCAGAGTTTATCAAGAAGGTCTGGATGCTCTCCAGAATTGCTTTTCATTTTTCATGCAGCATTTTTCCATGTAGTGCAGCCCAAAATGACTTCTATTAATTGCAGGCTTGGGGCCATTTATTGGAGTTATGTAGAACCCAGATTCGCAGCTTTCTCCTCTTTTTAATTTCAAATGAAGCTAAGGCTTCTGCCTTCAGCTCCTTTTACTTGAGTAATGAACTTGGCATTGAGCAGACATCGCTTAATCAGTGCATTTATGATGCAATATGCATTGCTGAGAAGTTATTACATCAAACCTAAAGAGCCAAATGCTCAGACATAAAAAATGATTCAACTATAAAATGCAAGAGAAAGGTGCATTTGGTCTTCCCCTAATTCTCAGATAAAGTCTGAAAGAAGAAGGTTGCCTATGTGAGTGAAAGATGTAAGACTAAATCCCAATCCTTTACCCAATCTGTGCACATTAGTGGACACTTGGGATGACAAAGGTAAATAAGGCAAGATTTGTATCTTGTGGAACATATGATCTGATGGAGGAGACAGAAATATCACCATATGCCATGAGAACATAGATAAATGAACTAATCACTCAACTACAGGGGCAAGACCTGACAAGTTTTCATAGAGAAGGTGGCATTTCAGATGCTTCTGGAAGGAAGATCAGTAGTTACTAGATGGTTGAGAAAACAGCAAACTATTCCAGATAGAGAAGAAATAATCACCAAGTAAAGATAGATCAATATTTACAGTAAAATGTTGGGATTAGGCCTTGGATTTCATTATAAGCTAATTAATCACATTATAGCAATATTTTATGCCCCACTAAATACAGTGCTTTAGGAAATTTTTGACACTTCTGCATTTAGGTTGAAGCTCCTACACATTAGGAATTTTGCAGCCTCCTTTGCTGGAGAGTAAAGATGTCAACCTATCCTTCTGAATACTTTTAATATAGGGAGTTTTTCATTTTGTTCCTAAGTAATTGATATTCAGGGAATATCTTTTCTGAAACATGGTTGCTATTTGAGGCTTTCATTCTCAATTTATTCCTTTCAGCTCTGTGTCCTGGATTTGTTCCATATTTCCATTCATATTTACTTTATTTTTAAACTGATTTTTTCTATTCCACATTGTCTTACCTAAAACTCTATCTTTCTTCTACACTGAAAAAGATCCTATTCTCATATGGCAAACTCAGAAGAAAGATGGGCTTTAGAACTTCTTCCTCCTTCCCAGTTCTATTTTAGAGCTCCTCATTTATTTTATTAAAAAAAAAAAAAGATTTTTTTTTTTATCTAACTTTGAGGCTTATAGTATCTAGGTAAACTAATTTTCAATAATTTTTACTCATCATCTAAGGGCTTCTTCCATACACATTAAATACATTTTCACCTGCTCAGTGTTCCTCTCCATCCTTTATTTTGACATAATCCTGGGGGGCCTGCAGTGGCCTTGTAGGTAGGTATCTCATCCAACAACATGTTAATCCACTTCCTATATCTTCTAAGTTAAAATGATCTTCACACATTTTTCCCTTGCCAAGGTGCACAGAATTGGAAGAATTCCTCTTCACTTTTGTAATGGAAGGCTTAGGTGATATTATTTATATAAGCAAGTAGATATCTAGGGCATGAAATGACTTGTGCCCCTTCTGTTATAGATATGCTATCCTGAAGCGGGAGGCCCTTACTTGGAGTAGGAGGCGTACTCAGAATCCAACTTGACTCCTGATGAATAGAGTGTAGATGTCAGAGAAGAGGAATTCTCAGTTGGATTTGGGCCAGTGGAGGACTGATCTCCCTTCTGATGACTATAAATGGAACTGAGTAGAATAGAATGGAGATGTCTTAACTAGAATATAAGCAGTTTTTGGATTTCTTTTAATTTCCTGCCGATTGACTTGGGAATAGAACTCGAGAAATAATTTTGGATAATGAGGATAATGGCCATGCATTAGAGATGGTAGAGCAAATATCTTCAAAGAGCCTGAGCTTGTAGACTCCCTGGATCTGCCATGACAGCAGCTCTGGAAGACCTAGACTGAAAGCTCTAGATGTTTTTATGTGAGGAATACACATATCTTTTTAATGTCACTGTTATTTTGATGCTTTTTGTTTTATGGAACCGATGCAATCCTGAATGTTACAACCAACTTTAATCTATCACCCTTTTCTATGTTTCTGCCCAACTCATCATTCATTCTTAATATCTTTATGGTCTTCGACTCTTTTTGCCAATCTCTTCAAAGATGGTTGGCCCTGGGCATTTTCTTAGCCATCTGCACTCTTTAATCTATAGAATTTTGAATAGTATGATCATTTACACACAAGATTTAATCTCACACTCATAGACTGATGATTACAGAGCAAATTTGTCTATCACAGATTTCTCTCATCAGATCAGATATATTATAATGAACTATTAGTTTGACATCCCTACTCTAATATCTTACATTGAAAAATTAGCATTCTCAAAATTGAATTCAACATCATTTTCTAGTTTATATGCAAAACCTGTTCCTCCCTATATGGTATTTATTTCAATGAATAGAATCACCCTGAATGCAGTACCCAAGTCAAAAATGTGCAAGTTAAAGTAAATGCATCTTTCTTTTCATCCTCATTTCTAATTAATCACAAATTCTGCGAAGAACATATAATTTTATCTACTTTCACAGTAGTCATATTCTCTCTTCATATCTTTCATCATTATATTTTAACATAAAGTAGAATAATATATATTTTGGATACCGATATCTCTATTATAAATTAATAAAATAAAACCTTTGCTAACTGATAGTACCTGTGATGTTCAAACATCATCTTGTATACCGTGAGGCAGCCAACAAACTCTGATTCATTGGAAAATAGATGGGCAACTAACTCAAAGGAAGACATCCATGCTACTGCCAATGGCTCAGTGATTGAGAAGGAAAGATAAGCTTGTTCAACTCCATCCCTATTTCCAGATTAAGTATAGAAAGATGAGAGGATATTGTTGGGTAATTATGATGATTGAACTGAGAGGCATGTGGGCTTAAGAGTTGAGCAATTTATCATGACCATATCAAATGTAAATCTTAAGAAAGCTTATTGTAATGAAAGAGGGGACTGAGCAGATGTGTAGAAAAAATTAGGTACAAGACACTAGGCAGTGCCTGGGAAAGAAGAGATTTGACCCTTGGCACATTTTGAGATCTCCTATGAATGGGATATATTATGTCTCCATAAGATTGTAATGCATTGCACTTAAAATATTACAGTAAAGTCCCCTTTACTTGGGTGAGTTTGAGGCTATTAGTGTTTCTTATGAGCAGAAGAGCTCTAATCAAAACCACCTGAGTGCTGTGGGAAATAGGAGGAGGAAGCCTGCTAATGGCAATATCACTTCAGTGAAGATATATGGCTCCTCCTTGGTCTCAGACAGAAATCTTACTATCTTTCTTGGCATCTTAACATTGAGTCACATAAAACACCCACATAGGAGCACTACCTTGTTTCTAGAAAGATCTGGATGTTCCCAACATCTTGGAAAATAGTCACTCTGGAGTCATTTTTCCCTATTCCTCACTGTCACTCCCACAAGCCATGTCGAGAATAAATTGAATAAAGCAATGGCACACAGTTTGTATAACAAGAAAGGCATCAGTGAAGACAATATATCTTAGAAAACTGGGAATGCAAAATACCATCAGATGACACAATACATACATGAGTAAGGAAATGTAGACAGTAAAATATCTGCAAATGTGGAAATATGGGAAACAGAGGAATACTCTGTTTGAGTGCTTTGTTGATATGTTTTTTTGTTTTTGTTTTTGTTTTTGCAAAGACCAGTGCAATACATCATCATTTTGTTTATGTGTCCTGTTTCCAAACCTAAATATAGTAGACTTCATTCTACAGGTCTGGGAATCTAGGAAAAAGTTTTCAGATGTGTGAGATACATGATTGGGTCACTGTTGTTTAATAAAAACCTGAAACAGTATGGATGATGGACAAGTAAAATAGTGGGACAAGTTAGAGGCTTTTTCAGACCTCCTTGATCCCCTACATGCTTAATTATATCAGGACCACAAAGAAAATGACCATACACTAATTTTTTCTGGAAATTCGTTGTTTTGATTAATGGAATTTCTTTAATGGAAAGTAATGTGTCAAAAACAGGCATTCTTTTTTCTTTTAAAAAATCAATTTTATTGATACATATTAATAAAACATACAATTCATCCAAAGTATATTATGAATGGTATTTGTTTGGTTTTTTTTTGCTTGTTTATTATTACTATTGAAATAATGAAAATGCTCTAATAACGATTGAAGTGATGAATGCACAACTATGTGATTATACCAAAAACAGGCATTCTTGACATTCTTCTGATAGTAGCAGGACTTCCAAATCTCATGCAAACATATGTTTACCATTCAGAATAAGAATTATCATTGTAATGTACTTTGGGAAGATGAAATGTTAATAAAGTCCTATTTCATGAAGTTCCAAGTAAAATGCTTTCACTCTTTTGCAGGTAATGACGTTGGGAAGCCTGGATCTTATGAAAAGAGCAGATGACTATAGGTATAATGGTATTTTACATTTTAAAAGAACTTTGATCTCCATTTCCTCCCACTTTGGCTAAAATAGCATGTTTTCATGTGTCTATTTTGTTAGACCTTTAGGGATAGTAGTGGGAGAAGAGAAGGGTCTAGAAGACAACCATATCTCTTCCCTTCCATTTGCTTATAAAGTAGTTGGAGAGATAACACATATTTAATAAAATTCTGGAACATTTTGTACAAACTATGAGAGCTCCTGTGTGTGTGTGTGTTTATAGTAGTGCTTCTGCTGTGCATAGATATGATAGAGTAAATAAACTTCCTCTTTATAATAATAGGCCCATTTTTATGCCTGACTCTAACACTGATTAACTCCTTGGTTTCATCCTTTATAGCTGAAATTCTCTATCAAATAAAATGTAAAAAATAAAAAAAATACATCTGTCATCACCTAAGAGCATACAAGATTTTTCTTTTTTTTTATATAATAAACTTTACTTTTAAAGAAGTTTTAGATTATAGAGAAGTTACATTGAAAGTATAGGGGATTCCCCTATACCACAACCCCTCTTTCTCTCCCACATTTCTCCTATTTATACCATCAAATGTGTGGTGCATTTGTTACAATTGATTAACAAATATTAAAGCATTGTTACTAACCAAGGTCTATAGTTTACATTGTTTTGCCCCATACAGTTTCATAGGTTTTGACAAAATTTATGATGGCCTATATCCATCATTGCAATATCATGCAGAATAATTTCAGTGCCCTAAAAATGCCCTATGTTCCACCTATTCTTCCTTCCCTCTCCCCTCAGAACTTGTGGTAACTATTATCTTTATAACAATGTTACAAGTTCTTCCATCACTACACTAATAATATGTCTACTTGGGTTCATGGTTGCATTCCCCCCTTTTGTTTGTTCATACTTCAGTCTTGAGGATTTGGGGATGTTGATGCCTCCTCTGCTTCAGATTGAGAGGGGAATTAGATCTTATGGGGCAGATGGAAGGAACTCTTTTGCTTGCTGTTGTAGATGCTCTTCATTCAAGTTGTCTCTGTAATCAAAGAATCTTCATCCTGAAGGCATCACTATAGGTATTCTATGGGTCATCATAATCAGGTCCAGTTCAGCATTCTTATCAATAGCTCATATTAGGGCACTTATATAAACTTTCAGATCAAATTTTAGAGCGACTTTAAACTGAGGCATAACTAGTAGAATGTAGACACAAACTCTGTTAAGATATTGGTGGCAGATATTAGTGTGATTTTTAAAAGCAAGTTAATATGCATTAGTATTTTAAAAATAGAGGAAATTGTGCACATATGTAGGAACTCTATTAGTCCTCATCACTTCCAATTTAATAGCTACTTAATGTTGAAATTCTTAATTGTCCATATATTTCATTGTATATATCTGTATCCTTATTTAGAAGCTTTAGGGACTTGAGAGGGAACAAGTGTCCACTTCTGCAAGTAAGGAAGACAATTTGGATTTGCAAAAGTGAGATGTCAGCCTTGCCAGCAGAAACTGAGACTATTCAGAAAATGTCCTGGAATGCTGCATGTCATGGGCATCAAACAGAAGATGTGATCTAAGAAAATAGACATGTCAGAGAGTTTCCTTCCTACTGTACCCAGAAGAGAAGGGTTCCTGTGGTTTTTATAAAATTGGGTCAAATGTACCTTTCTGAGATAAATTTGATATGACACTTTGTTTTTTCTTGTGAAGTCTCAACTTCAAAAGTATGGTAAGATTTCACAAGTTATGTGAACTCACTTTGCTTTCAGACTTTCCAAAATTTTCCCAGTTCTTCAGGGAGGTAAATCTGATGAAAAAATGGGTCCTGGTCTAACATGTTGTCATAGTAAAATGGGAACAGATCTGACAAGAATAAGTACAAGGTAGGTGATCAGTATTCTGGAATTGTACAAAAATGTCCTTGGTTCATGCAGGGAATTCTACAGATACGTAGAACTTGGGAAAATTTTCTGGAATTGCCATCGATGAGAACTGTAAACACCTATGAGAGTCCAAAATGAAGGTATGCATTCTACAGGTGATAATAAGCAGGAATTTTGTATTCAGTTTCCCCAGATGGAATGATTTCTCATCAGAATAAAAAAAATTACATCCTTTGTGGATTAGAGTAGCCCAGGAAAATTCTGCAGCCTACAAGTTAGTGTTGCCAGTGGACAGGAATAAGAGTAAATAATCAAAGAGTTCCAAGACTGTGCTTTAACATTCCAGTGGTCAGCAGCTACTCCCTAACATTGTAGAAATATAGCAAAAAGCAGCACCAACCAAATTCAAACCTCTCCAACCAACGTTAGCTGCAATTTTCACTCACCAAGGCAACCCTGCTGTTGACTGCTACAAGTCCTCTTTATTTGTGTTAAGATCACAAAGACCCTAATCACTGTGATCTTTTTTTTTTTTTTTTGCTTGTTTGTTTCAGCATTTCCTTGATGATGTCTATAGAAATCAGATGTGCTGCAAGACCTGGTTGAATGTGGACACGGAAGTCAACTGGGCTTAGTGGTGACTTTCATCACTTGCTTCATCTGGGAGAAGGACCATGGTTGCAAATGGAGGCAGAATGTTACTAACTTGACTCCAAAGAGTTGAAATGCATTTGTGGTCACCGAGCATGGTCTGTAGGAGCAGAAGGGTTTCCTTGACGGCTGTAAAGTGTTAAACAGGCAATAAGCTTTGGAGAGAGATAAAATTGCAGAGTAAAATCTGGAATGCACCCATAATTTGACTCATCTAATAATTTCCCAGTCATATTTGTTTATTTCTTTTTGTTTGTTTGTTTAGAGCAACAGCTTAGCAGAGAGTGAAAGCACCTGGGCCAGAGGTAACCACTAAGATATATGAGCTCTTAAATCTTCTGTGGAGGATATAAATGTGTTGTTGGTGATGGTGAATCTTTTTTCTTGGGATTTATTTTTTAAGATCTGTGCAGGTGTTCAAATGAAGAGTGAAGATATCTATATTTTGTTAACTAAATTATGCCAAATATAGTGGTTTTTATCTTTGCAGGTCCCCTTTTCCCTAAGTGGGGCCAGTTAACCATGACATGAAGATTCAGCCATTTCCTAACCTCTCCTGACAATTTTCCAATTTGTGTACCAACAGCAGCTTTGAAAATTCCGATGGATGGACTTTTCCTTGTTTTTGTTCTTGGTAATGCCATGGACAGGTCATGTGTACTGCTTCTTGCTCATGAGGATATTGTCCTCACAGTTTCTGCTTGAGGGGACAACATTAGGTGGTCATGTGTAACTCATGTCACCACCACTCTCCCATTGCCTCCTCTAAACTGACTGAACCAAGTTTGGACATTTAAACTCAAAAAAGAGAATAGGCTAACCACTGACCTACCTGAAAAAAGAAGAACCAAACCAATGGATTCTGTCTCAGAACATAGAGGAATATTAGTTTGTAATGGGAATTAATTCATGAACTGACAAGTATTTATTGACTGCAATCTATTATCTGGGGGCTCTTAAACAATAGCACTATACTGGTAAACTCAATTTATTCTTTGCTTTCAAAGAATCTTTAATGTTTAATGGTATTCAGAAAATCAAAGAGAGGACAATTTTTAGACAGGCTTGGAAAGTGCATACATAAAGCAGTTGAAGTGGTAGGGAAATTAGTCTCCTTAATTTCACCTTGCCTTGCCTTCTTTATTTTAATATAGTTTATTGTCCCCCTAAGTTAAAGGGCCATTGTCTTCTACTGTCCTCCTGTCATACTCAGTGATATTAGAGCAGTGTGAATAACACAGCACAAACTCAAGACAGCATCAAGTAGACCTCTCTTTCCTCCATTGAGCTTTTTCTCTACCATGGCGTGCCCTTGTTCACCCCAGTCTGAGTATCATGCAAAGAATAAATGAGCCTATTTTAGACTTTCTTCTACTCTAAATGAAAGTGAAATGATGGAAAGCTGAGTGAGGCAGGTCATCATCACAGAGTTTCTCTCAAGTGCCTTTGCTTGAGAACTCTCTCCAGTGCCCCAACAAGCCGGGAAGAGAGTGAGGGAATAAAGCAAAGACAGGAATTGCATTTCACTTTAAGATATGAAAGTTGTTTTTCTCTTATTGCTGTGCTGTAGGATGCATAAATAGTTTGTGAGGATTTTCTATTAACCATATCCTTCTGGATTCATATTACAATCTGATCCACATCAATAATTAAATAAAGGCTATAATGACAATGATAGGGTCTTTGTTTGCAGAAAAGGATATGCCAGGGAGTTAAGGGAGTAAGTTTCTTTCCTGTCTGCTGCAAATTATCTTCTCCTAAGAGGTCAGATATTTCTCTTTTGTTATATTTTCCTTAATGTATGTGTTTTTCAGGCCTGGCTTGTTTGCTTGTAAAACTAAATGGCAATAAAGCCATGGTGGAGGTTGAAGTTGTATTGCTCAGCTCAGTATTCTAGAATAGGCAATGAGGTGAAGATTTGAATCAAAAAGCTCTGATGTGAGCAAAGCTGGTACACTTGCCTAGAACATCCCTTGGACCATACCTACCTATTCACACTCATCTCTGTGTGCCTTTCCTATTCTTAGAATTCCTCAAATTCTTTAAGCTCATTTCTGCTCTAGAGCTTTTGTGCTTGCTTTGCACGTGATTTTTGTATTGATCCTTTTCTGTTGACTTTCCTAATACAACCAAACCATATGTTGTAATGTAACCCTTTCCAGGACCCCAGGATTTTACCATAGCATTTATCTTGTTGATTTATTAAACGGTTTGTTTCAGTGCTTGTGAATATGAATTGTCTGTTTTCCTCTGCTTGATTATAAGCTCCAAAAAAGAAAACCCCTGTCTAAATGTCAATGGCTGTATCCCTAGAATTTAGAATACTACTTGCTTGGGAGATTACAGGCATACAATTATATATATATAATTTAAAGATATATATATATCTGCTTAATCATTTGATTAATAAGGTTCAGCATGAAAATACAAAGTCTTCTGTTTTCTGCCCATCTTCTGGGATTATAGAACTAAAGTATACATTAGGAGAATGTAAATAATGGCTAGAAACATAGAAGAAAAGACTAAGAAATTTGTTTGGATAGATGATGTCACTCAAGTGTAAAAATTTCTCTGCTCATAATAGCTAATTTATTTTTCCATTCTACTATTTTTTTGTTTGTTCGTTCTGGTGCATGGGAAGAATGCAGACATTATAGATAGTTCACAACAGTATGATTATTGGCAAAGAGGTAGTCCCCAAACAAAAGAGATCAAGATACCAGCTAATTAATTTCTTGCATGATGTGTTTATCAAGTATACAGAATGCACATTGTTTAAGGGCAGAATTTTTTTCCCATATGGCACAAGTTTTTTTTTTTTTTTTTATTTAGATACAGACCTATGTAAACCATAATTCATTGAGGTGAAAAATGCAGTCTTCCTTACATAGTTAGAAATTTCATATAAATGGGAAGATGCAAACATTAACAACAAAAGAAACTTTAAATACACATTATATTCTTTTGATAATGTTGTATCCCAAGGGGAACCAGGTTAACATTGACTATACTACTATACAGGTATACTAGAATGAAAAAAATAACTAAAGGCATGGAGGCTGGTGGAGATAGTTTACTCATTGTAGGAGTAGAAATCTGCACAAGCATGGGCATGGGAATACAGATAAGCTGAAGGAGAAGGTAAAATGTGCAATGCAGTAGATTTGAAGACATTAGTAATATAAATACTGATAGGTACATATAGAAATATTTGTAGATATATTTGTATCCTTGGGTTAACATATACATGTACATTTCCTTGCTCTGTCCTTAGTGGAAGCGATGACACCCCAGTATCAATGAACACATCTTGTATGCAGATCTTGATTTTTAATATTGTTGTGCAAAAAAAGGAACCAGGATTCCTTGGAGAAATGGCTTATTACAAGGTGGGGGTGGGAAATATACAAGATGAGCTTGGAATATCTTGTAGTGTCAGTAAGTAAGGAGTACCTTATAGAACCACAAAAGTAAAGCAATAATGGGGTATGTCAAAGGGATACAGGAGCTGAATGAAAGAGCTGCCAGTGATAATGGCCTTTTTCTTAATTTATTTCCTCTATAACTATATTAGTTTCCTAAATGCTAAAATAAATACCATACAATGGATTGACTTTAAAAAAGGAATTTATTGAGTCATAGTTGCAGAGGCTAGAAGGTTTTGTTCATCCCAGAGTCAGTATCTTCTAGCAGGCTGGCGATCTTGGGGATCCTTTGTTTTTCCATTTCATGGCAATGAACATGGCACCATCTCTTTTCTTTGCCAGGTTCCATTGATTTCCAGCTTCCTGATTCCTGGAACTTTTTCTTTCCGGATCCAATTTCCTTTGCTTATAAGGACATTAGCCATATGGGAAGAAAGTTCACCCTCAATCAGTTTGGGCACACTTTAATAATTTCAAAGGTCCTATTTACAAATGGGCTCATGTCCATAGGACATGTCCTTTGAGGGGGACATGCTTTAATCACCAATAATAACACTTGACACTATGATACACACTGTATCAAGCAGGGTTTTCCAGAGAAACAGACACACCAGTATATATGTACAAATAAATTTATAAGAAATTGGAACAATTTGGTCAAAAGAAAAAATTTAGCATTGGATTATAACCCAAAGTATGACATAATTATACCTCAGTCCATACTAATATAAATAAATAATTGAACAAATAAATAAATATGGAGAAATAGACAAATCTCCAATGTGGAATTCTAAAGAATTTATGTGAGACTTCTCCTCCAAAGGGATGGGGCCTAACTCCCCACTCCTTAAAGGGATTGGGTGTAGTGAACTTTTTTCCTAAGAGTATTGCATGGAAAGAAGGATAAAGGGAGTGGGTGCATTTGCAGAGAGAAACCTGACAAACATTCTTTCAGGCAAATCGTCAGGGTGAGCAAGTACAGTGATAAGCCACGTCAATAGCGTGTATCCTCGATATGATATGATTAAAGTGTCCCTCTGCTTTTCCTCCACAAAACCCATAAACCCAATTGAATCCTGAGAAAAATATGCGACAAATTTCAACTGAGACACATTCTACAAAATGTCTGACCGATATGCATCAAAACTCTGAAGGTCATCAAAAACAAGGGAAGTCCAGGAAACTTTTAGAGCCAAGAGGATCCTAAAGACGTGAGAAATAAATGTGATGTGGTATCCTGATGAGATCCTGGGACAGATAAAGGACATTAAGTAAAACCTAAGTAAATCTGAATAAAGTAGGGACTTTAGTTAATAATAATGCATCATTATTGCTTTGCTAATTTTAACAAATATACCATACTACTGTAATATTAATAATAGGGAAAACTGAGTGCAGGTGCTGGGGTAGTAACTAACATGCTCAATGGCCATCTCTCAGCCTTCTCATACCCACCCTTCTTTTCTATTGTGTGCAGATCTTCCAGTAGGTTTCCATTCTGCAGTCCAGGGTAGACTTTAGTTCTAATGGAATGGCCTGATGGTACCTTAAACTTAAAAGTAGGAACAAGCAGTTCCATCTCCTCATTAGGGAAGGAAATCTTAGTGGCAGGTCCTCCTCCCCTGGGTATATAAGTACCCATCCCTCATCAGCACAGGCTTCTATCTTCTCTAATGTGAAGTGGGGCATGTATGTGGAGCTGCCATTCACTGATCCTGAGTAGTAGTAGGCCTCCCCCAGGGGCCAACTATGATGCAACCTCTTCCTCTGTTCTTTTGTGCCCTTTCTGCTGTGTAAGTCATAAACCAGTCATTTACTGAAGGGTTTTGCTATGCCTGAACCTGTGTTCCCATTGACACTCCATAGAGCAACTCATTCCAAAACAGGACATAGGAGAACTCTCTGTAATATCTTGGCAATTTTTCTACTACTCTAAACAAGTTAAAAATATAGTTTATTAAAAATAATATTGCAAATTGTATATAAATCTAGTTCATAGAAATTACTTACCATATAGTAGATACTATGTATCCTTTCTCTTATCACTTTAATAACTTTCCTCTTTTTTCTCTATTCACCCCAAATCCTTCCATCCCTTTCATACACACACACACAAACTTTGGGCCCTTCTTGCATTTTGGATATTTAATCTCATGATAGATAGAATCTTAGTACTTTGGTGTTGAACACAACCTGGAATATCAACTTTTCTATCTAAATAAATATTTTTTTCTAAGTCATGGTTGCTTACATTACACTTTATTGGAAATTAACCTGTAAAAAGAAGTTTCAAACGTTTAAGGTATATCATATTTAACCAAATTGTCTTAGGCTCTTTTAGAAGGTAGGTAGCTCAAATAGGCACTTTCCCCATAGGAAGAACAAAACCCAGCCCTCAGACCCACCCAGATCACCTTTTGTTTGACTTTCCCATGCTGCTGCCCGTTGCATAAAGAATGCCGGGTTCTATATTTCACCTACTCATTTATGCCCATTCCAATCCTGCACCTTTTACTTTGTCAAGCTTTTTAGGATTGGATCTGGTCTGGCTCTACCCACGATTTATGCTTTTCTACTCATTGTATTGCAAAAGACGCCTCCTTTATTCTGTTCCAGCTTTCTGGAGCTACCCCAATTCAACCAGCTATAGTTGACTTCCATATCATTGAAATGGAATAAGACAGAATGATCGAATCCAAGGTTGGAAAAGATGATAATGATCATATAATCCAAATCTCTTCTAGTTAATATTTTTTTGTCATTCCTTATTGTAACTATGTTTAAATTATTCATCTTGGAAGTCTCCAATATAACACAATATTGAAAGAGCCAGGAAAGGTTTGAAACCCCTACTTGTATACCACTGCTGTAATCTATGCAATAAAAAGACTTAATTTTCTACCATACTACTTGGGACCTTCACATATAATGGAAAAATCAGCATGTGTTAAGAGAAGAAAACAAAACAAGAATAAGATAAAATAGTATAGGTCTTGATGGTAAAAAAAAATGGACCAGAAAATGGAAAAGGAAGAAGAATGTGTCAGAAAAACTATGACTATTTAAGAAATATGATAATGAGAAGGAACTCTAACAGTTGTCAAAATTGAGCAGTAGGCTCTTATTGAAAAGTATTTGCCATGTGTAACATTGGCAGACGATCCTCTCCAAATTGTATAAACTTACCACTGCTGATGAGACAGCATTGGAGTAGATGGGTGGTTTGATTGTGGCCAACTGGGAGGAAAGAGGAGTGGGTGTGGTTGTTCCATTTTGTTTTACTTTGGCTACCACCTAAACCCAAACACCTTTCAAGAATTAGGTAAGCATTTGAGAAAATAAGAAGCCCATCAGCCACAAAGAAAGAACTGTGAATTTGCCCTGAAAACGAGAAAACCAAAAGAAAACAACAAAAACAACACCACCAAAAAACACACAATATACAGAGCAGCAGCAGAGATAAAGATATAAACACATTCCAAACAAGTAAATATCTGTATGATTAAATAATTTTTAAAAATATCTTCTCATAATTATCACTTCTGTACCAGGTTTTATATGATTGGTATATTGAGATCTAGGGAAAGAGGAAGATGAGCAGTCAGTCCATCACTCAAGGTTATGTCAGTTGTTCAGCCACTGTGATGTCAAACTGAGCCCTTCTGACCAAATCCAGTGTGATCTCTGAGTTCATCTATGATTCTGTTCCTGGTTCATTCCCACCTGCGTACCTTGATGTCCTTACTATTCTTCCGCCCACACAGGGCCTTTGGACTTGGAGTTCTCTGGGCCTTTGAGGTTCTTGTCCCTGATATTCCATGGCAGTTCTCTCTCAACATTAAGTATATAATCAAAGTTAGCATTACAAAGAGCTCTTTCCTGGAAATCACATCTAAGTTGCCACCATCTCTGCACTTGAACAAAATTATGCTCTTTTCCTAATTTATTCTCTCTTTTTCACATTATTTTGCACACTTTATAAGTCAGAATTTTCCAGAGAAACAGCACCAACAGGATACAACATAAAGCATATAAAATAAAATAGACTGCTTATAAGGAATTGGCACATGTGCTGTAGGAACTGGCAAGGCTTAGATCCTTAGGAAGTCCAGCAAGCTGGAGATTCTGGAGTTGATGTCTTCTTATTTTCTCTGGAATCCTCAATTCTTTGTGCTTAAGACCTCCAACTGGTTGGATAAGGCCCACTCATATTATGGAGGGGAATTGCCTTTATTTAAAGTCAACTGGTTGTAGATGTTAATCCCATCTATGAAATATCATTACAGAAACATCCTTTTCAGTGTGTGACCACATAACTGGACACTATAACTTAGTCAAGCTGTACATCAAGCTAACCAACATGCAAACTTATTTATTTTATTAATTTTTTCGTGTTTCTCCATTAGAATATAAGTTCTAAGGAGATACGTTTGTTTGTCTTTTCATATTTTTTTTCATTTCTGTATTCCCAGCACATATTCTTCTTGGATATTTAGTTACATAAATAATTGTTGAGTGACTTTTCAATTCACCTCCTAGGCATATATCCAACTGAAATGCAAACATTTTTTCACCACAAGGCATGTATTAAAATGTTCTTTGCAGTAAAAGTATCTTTCATAATATCTTCAAATTGGTAGCTACTCATATATACATCAATAGAAAGGAGGATAAACAAATTTAGGTAATTCACCCAATGGCATCTTATCCAGAAGGATTTCCCAATCTGATCACTGTTGCCACACGGGTCTGATGGTTATAGATGGTTATTTGTTGTCGGGGACTGCCGTGTACACTGCAGGATGTTTAGCAGCACCCCTAGCCTCAACTCACCAGAAGCCCATGGCATTATGCCTTAGGCTGTAACAATCAAAAATGTCTTTGGACAATGCCCATTGTCCTCTGAGAACAATTCCAGTCTCCATTCCTGTTTGAGAAACAATATCATGCATCAATAAAACCAAATAATTTACCACTACACATAACTAAATAAATGAATTGTATAAATGCATCGGTAAATGAAATAAACCAGATACAAAAGAGCACATACTGATGATTTTATGTCTGTAGAGTATAGAGGCTATCATATTTTGCATGGATAGTGACTGGAAGAAAAGGGGACTATCTGGGGGTCTGATTATATTCTTCTCTGAACTCAATGATGGTTATGGGGTGTGAGCAGTTTGTAAAAATTCAGAAAGCTATACAGTTTCTTACAGTTTTCTCTGTATATATTAGGCATTGATATAAAAGATTAACAAAAAAACAATTGCATGAATGAATGAATGAAAGGTATATCTTGAAACACATTTTGACAAAGTATCAGAATTAAACCCAGTTCTTCATTTTTATTTCTGCCACTGGTTAAGCTTTAATTAAATATCTTCCTCACTCCCGCAAATGGTATAAACCAAAGAAAATGGCTCAGTAGGTATGTAATTCTCTTGGGTTCCTGAGAGTTTGGTACCTTAAGGAATATGAATTACTTTAGGTAACTAGGGATTTAACCTATGTGATGTGTTTTAGGAAAATTTTTAATTCAGCAGACTTATGTTGCTTATATATTTTCCTCATGAAAAATAAATGAAGGCATTATCCCAATTCTAAAGTGTCAGCAGTTCCAATGGTAGGGGGTTTAGTGAATTTTCAGAACACGGAGATAACTGAACCAGCTAATAATGCCATCTATGCCTACGTCTGCATTTTTCTGTTCCTTACTAAGAAGTAAAGATGCTAAGTGGAATAAATAAATATACTACTTGGACCTAAACAAGAATTGTTACAGAAAACTTGGAGAAAGAATAGTGTTATACATAATGAATAATTCCATCAAAATGATGACAATTAGAAGAAAGATTTTTAAATTTTATAAAATGTCATAATGAGTATTTAAAAAATGGGACACAATTTGAATACGAAGTTTGATATAGTCTAACCTGTAATACAATGGTTGAAGAAAACACAAATACTTTTTTGCCTTCTACAATCCTCCCGAACCGGAATCTCCAAAAAAACTGAGGAAATCATGTTTAAAAATGTGAACTTTAAACTTAAAGTCAGGAAATACAACATAACTACAGTTTTCCATATATAACACTGAACAATTTAACAGTAAACCAACAAAAAATCTTGGATGATAATCCTGTAAATTAGATTTCAAATTAATGTTAAATTTGTTGACAAGAAGATTTCCCAAGAATGGATTTTCCTGTGCTAATATTGATAACACTGTGTCTGGTCTTTAAAGATTAATCCTTTTCTATAAGCAATCAGCAAATCTGTATTTTGCTGTTGATGTGCTTTTTAAGCATTTTGAAATGTTTCCACACAGTTTCAATATGGGCAGATTGGAAAGAGTTGCAATTACTATAATCAGCATGCAGTGGTCCAGTGACTTGTATCATAGAAATAGGAGGGCAGTAAGACTTGAAAGTCTTTAGGGGATGAACTTGATTTTGCTGCTGACCTTTTTCAAACTGTAACACCCCAACTAGGCAGGTGAACTAGCTCCCTTTTAACAGTTTTTCCTACAGATTCAAGGCAGGCTTCACTTGAGGATTTATATATTTTATAACAGAGAATGTGCCTGTAATACATCTCCCTTACAACCACCCTCAGCCCAATTTTGCCAACTTTCCTTCAATTTGAACCTCTACACATTACAAATCATTGGCACTCTTGAATTGATTTTCATATTTCAAATTAAATCTTTTAGACATCAACAGACTACATTAGCCAAGATATTTTAGTTGAGCCATGAAAGAAGTAATCCCAAGTTAAACTGCTTTAGAGGATAAAGAAATAGAAAAAAAAATCCCACAATAGCTTTTAAGACCCATATATGGAAGGTCCTCTGCAATTTCAGAGATTTCTCAACACTCTGGGTTTTTCAGCCTGCTTCTTGTGTATTGATCTCATTTGGTCAATTCCTGATGAATTCCCTGTCCCCAGTTTGTGTGCTTAGCCACGGAAAATTTTAGACTTATAATTACTTGTCCAAAATTCAAAGAAAGAACAGGTCTCTGCCACACAACATCTATTTATCAAATATCAGTGAGGACACTCACGGGACTGGTGTGTGCCACGATGTGGCCAAGACTGCAAGATATTGTCATAGGCAACCCCAGGGGAATCTCTTGGGACCCGGAGAGAAAGGGAAGTTGTCCACAGGATACCGCTAGGGGAAAGACTAGGGTCTCTGAAAGAAGAAAATTTATGGTGCTTGGATCCAGGAAGAATTACAATTGTTCCTTAAATGACACAATACAAGGAAGATTCCACCAATGATTTCTTCTTCCCAAAAGGAAGACCTAATCAGAGGAAGCTCCACTGTGCCAGGCAGTTAAACATTCGCATTCATCCAATCCTCCTTCACACAGTTCAAATCCCCAGGGATCCTCCATCTGGTCCCAGGAAGACCAGCTGGCAGGACTAGGGCAGGACAAATTAGCTCATGGAGGAATTTCATTCCTTAGGTGTTTTCAGGCAGGTGTGGAATTGGAGGTAAAACATGTGGTAGGAATGGGGTGGGGAAGTGGGAAGCCTAGTCCCCTTAACTCATAATTCTTGCTTCAGACAGACAGAACCTTTCAGTGTAGAAAGAAAAGTCCTCAGAGCTTTCTGCCTCAACTTTTTCAAAGTATTTCAGTTGTAAAGCAGTTTCAGAGTGGGAAAAGAAAGAGATCAGGAGCCAGAAGTCCCTCTGACTAGATTGGGCATCAAGAAGGCAGTGCTTTCAGGAAACACAGATTCTAGGCTTCTGGATACTATATTAGCTGCCTTTCAGAAATTGCACATTTAAACATATTTGAAGAAATTGCTAATGCAAAAATATGAAACTCATGACATCCTGGGTTTAGCAGGCTTACTCTTGGAAAATGAGCTCCTGGTTGCTTGTTTTTCAGATTTATTGTGCCTTATCTTGGAATAGCTATAATTTTGGTTTTGGCTTAATCTCTACACAATGTTTTTGTCTGACTTAAGATATCTGGGGGTCGGATGTGGCTCAACTGGTTGGGCGTCCGTCTCCCATATGGAGGGACTCGGGTTCGATCCCCCGACCTCCCGGTAAAAATAAATAAATAAATAAATAAATAAATAAAATAAATAAATAAAAGATATCTGCATGAACGCTAGTTCAAATTAGCTTCCCTTCTCTCACCCTCATGCCACATTTATCGTGGTAGGATGCCCAGGTTGTGAATTTCTGCCAAGTTTAGCCCTCTAGGTCTGCTCTTTCATTCTGTACAAGTGATCCAGTTGTGGCTCCTTGTCCTCCAGTCTCAAGACTTGGCTAGATCCAAACTCCTGCTTTTGATGGTGATTCTCATATAATAATAATTTTTTCTCAGCTATTGGTAGACATTTTCTGAGGAAATTTAGAGGCAGAGAGAATGATCAATAGTACTAATATCTAACAAATGAATGACTCTAAAGCACAAATCTTGGGCCTGGATGTTCTAAAATGACTTTTGTTCTAATTAATTTTGAATTAAATTATCTGTCCTCCATCTTCATGGACGGGATTAAGCTGACTCTAACAATAATTGTCCACAGGGAGATCTGCCCAGGAGTATGAAATGTTAAATTCTTGTATGCATTAGTGAAGACTTTTAAACTTAATTTCAGTCTGCTCTCTTTTCTTTCTCCTGTATGTCTTTAAAATTTTTAGTAGATTACAATTTCCATGAGCCAGGGTTTTTTGTCTGTTATGTTCACTGCTATATGACTTGTTACCAAGATCATTGCTTGGCATGTGGAAAGAACTAAACATATATTTGTGATTAAATGACTTTACTATACAAATGAAGATCAGGAAGTCACTTTACATCAGTTTTGAGAGTTGATACCAGTTGTCTTGGTTTGCTAGGCTACCATGACAAAGACTGCACAATTTATTGGATTAAACACAAAAATTTGACTGAAAGTTCCAGAGGCCAGAAGTCCAAAATTAAACACTGGCAAGGCCAGACTTTCTCCCCAAAGTCTGAAGCAATTCTGGCCCTGGATTTCTGCACTCCTTGGGGCTGCTTGACTTGTGTCTCTGCTTCCTGGTACATGACAATGATGTAATATGATATGATATGATGGCTTTCTCTGATTTCTCCTTATAAGGCCTCCATTAATATGGATTAAGGCCCACCTGATTCAGTTGGGTCACACCTAAATAGGATCCCATAAGATCCTATTCACAAATAAGTCCACACCTTAACAGATAATACATCTTCAAAGGGCCCTTCTGAAAAATGCTTTCACACCTACAGGAATGTGGATTGAGATTAAGAATATACTTTTTGTTGGGGTAAGTAATTCAATCTACCACTAGTCACAGTTCCTCCAACTAAAATCTTCCTTCTCAAGATTGAATTGGTTATTCTTTGCCTACTATTTTTTTTAATAGTTTAAAATCAGCTTGTCAAAATCTGCCCATGGAAAAATATCCCTAATGAGATTGGAATTAAATTGAATCCATAGATCATTTCATAGGAAATAGAAAATGTTTGCAAAAATTGAGAATTCCAATTTATTAAGAAGTTACATGCCTTCATTTAAATTTTTTCTTTACTATTTTGTACTTTTTGTCACAAATCTGTACATGTTTTAGAGTTATTCCTAGGTGTTTGAAAATATTTTGTTGAATTTTAAATACTATTACTTTTACAATATTTTCTAATTTTTTTTACTAGCATACAGAAATAAATTAACTTTTTATTATATTTATAAATAGAAGCATTGGTAAATTAAACATTTGTTCAAATAGTTTAGCTGTAGATAATTTTGGATTTGCTACATACAGAACCGCATCAAATAATGATAGCTTAAATTTTATAAATAGTAAAATAATTTTCCTTATTTCATTAAAAACTTCAATTCATCGAAGTATAATGTTTTTTGTAAGAGGTTTTTGAAGATATTCTTCATTGAATTAAGGAAATTCTATTCTTAGTTTGTGAGTTTGTGTTTTGTGGGTATTTTTTTTAATTCTTTTTTTGCGTGTATGAATTGCTGTTGTATTTTATCTAATCTTTTCTTCACATCTGTTAAATATATGTTTTTAAGGTCATAAATCTTCCCCTAAACAAAGCATTAGTTCTAACCTAAGGCTGACATGGCATATTTTCATTATAGTTTATTAAAATGTTATCTAATTTTCATATTATACCTTTTTGAATGATGGAATGTTGACTGATTTCTAAATATTTGGAGTACACACTCTACTAGTTATCTAATTTTAAAAACTATTATTATTGAACTGTATTTTAATTTCACTGTGGTGAGAGAATACACTTATACTCTGTATGCTTTAAATCTTTCCAAATTGTGATTTGTTTTCTAGACCAGCCAAGGATCAATTTTGCTATGTGTTTCCAGTGCACTTGAAAAGCTAAAACATTCAGCAACTGTTGGGTTTCATAGTTTACCTATGTCATTGATATTAATATTCTTAATCAGCTTTTTTATATCATTACAGTTGTTGATTTTATTTTGTTTCGTTTTGCTTCTTTTATAAGTTAATATACAAGAAGTTCTAATATTTCCCACTGTAATTGGGAGTTGTCTTTTTCTCGTTTTAGTAATTGGTTACTTTTTGCATTACACTAAAGCTTTAGTATTGGGCATACATAAGTTAGAAGTAATTATATCTTCTTGGTAGAGTGAATCTTCTTAGACCATTATGAAATGTCTCTCTTAAATCTGTAGCAATGCTTTTGCTTTAAAATCGATCTTATCTGATATTAGTACAGATATAGAAGCTGTCTTTTAGTTAATGTTGACATGGAATATCACTTTTCATATTTTACATCCAAACTTTCTTCTTTAGATATAGTTCGGACAATATAAGACATTAGATATTTTGTTGTTTTAGACAGCTATTATTTATTTAGATTTATCTACATATTTTCCTGTTTATTTTTCTTTATTCATTCCTGCTTTTCCCTTTTCCGGTTTAGGATATTTCCCCTTAGTTCTGAAGAAATTCATTTACACTTTCTTTTATTGCAGTCTTGCTGGTTTTGTATACTACAAGAGATTTTGTTGTTACTGAGGGTTGGTGAACAGCATGGTTTTGTAATGCCTCTATTCCTTTTTTTATTTGGTAGCTATTTTCACTGAATACAGAAATCTAGTTGACATTATTTTCAGTCAGTACTTAAAATTTGTCATTCTGTTTTCCTCTGCATTTTATCAGTCATGATAACTCTAAAATCTGGGTTCCATATGGCTCTTCTAATGCTTGTATTGTGTGTATGTTTTTCCTCTGGGTCCTGTTTCTTTCTATGCCTCATAATTTTTATTATATTCCAGGCATTTTAATTAATGGAGTTTTTATTCTATCCTTTGCAGGCTAAGGAGTGATATATCACCTCCAAGTAATTAGGAACTGAGCTAACTCTGTGCTGGTTTGCAGTTTCTTTTAAGGCTCACCCTTCTCCTAATTCATGTACATCCTTAAGGCAGAGACCTCTAGGTACCCTATCAGAGAGTCTGGTGTTTTTCTTGCATTTCTCCTATGGTGGTCCTTGCAATCCAATTTTTTTTTTTTTTTTACCATCTCAGGATAGTTAGACTCCCAATAAGCCAGCTCTACTTTTTAGGTATATATACTCTTGCAGTTTTGTCAGTAAATACTTTATAGAAGAATCAATTCCAAGTGTTGGTTGCCTTCCTTGTTCCTTAATTCCTGGCTGTCTTTGACAGTACATAACTTTAGTTTTTAATCTATTCAGTACTTTAACTTTGTTTTGCTGGCTTTTCTTCCTTTTACCAACCACTGTGTCTCTCTTGTTAACCTTTAGTCCCAAAACAAGAATTAGCAGATACCTGATGTGAAAATCCATGTGAGCTCACCTCAGTGAGCTTCCTTTCATTCAAATCTTGACTCTGAGCGTTTTAGAATACCTTCAAACAATACTTCTGTTCTCAATAGGGAATAAATAATACTAGTTGATCTCCTATAAGCCACTCCATCATAGCCATAGGCAGAAGTCATCTGGGAAAATTTTACACATAATTTTACCTCAATATGATTATCATGACTTTTCTATAGTTTGTTCTTCATAGTGGAAGTTTGACATATTTCATTCCTACAGCCATTAAAATGTAAACAAGAAATATGTAACTATTCTATTGATTTATTTATGGTACGGTCCTTCACCAATTTTCCGTTGTTGTTTTCCAGTGTCTTCACCAACACTTTCTGTTCTAAGTTTCCAAGATTTAATCTCTTTTAGAGGCTTTAGATTACATAAATGTTACATAAAAATTATAAGAGATTCCCATAAGCCTCACCCCCCCACACACCTCCCACACTTTCCCACAATAACAATATCCTTCATTAGTATAGTACATTTGTTACAATTAATGAACACATATTTAAGCATTACTACTATCTGTAGACTATACTTTACATTATAGTTTACACTCTGTCCCACACAATGTTTAGGTTATGATAAAATATGTAATGGCCTGTATTAGTCATTGCAATGCCATACAGGACAATTCCAATGTCCCCAAAATGTCCCCATATTACACCTATTCTTCCTTCTTTCTCTCCTCCGAACCTTCAATGGCCTCTGCCCTTATATCAATGTTACAAGTTTTCCATTGTAAGATAATAATAAGTCTATAATAGAATAATAATAAGTCTTCTTTAGTGCATTGTTTCATTCCCAAATCTTGAGGATATTGGGATGGTGATGCTCACTGTTTCTAATTGAGAGGGGGCTTAGATCCCATAGGGCAGATGGATGGAACTATCTTTCTTGCAGTTGCAGACACTCTCTGTTCCTTGGGATGGGCATTGCCCATCATCATCTCCTTGTTAGTTGTCCTGGGAGAGTCCAATGAACTGGAGAGTAGGTGTTGCAACTCTGCTGAGATTCATGGCTCAACTGGCACATGAACGGACCGAAGATTTAAGTCTCTGGGACATATATTTAACAAGTATAGTGCTAATTATAGGTTCAAGAAAAAGGGGCAGAAAAGCCATGTGTAGGGAAATTATAAATGAGTCTAACTCTGTTGCACTGAGAGGCATAAATTCCAAAGTAAGACCCACTGACAGGGTGCCGAGTTCCTGTACTTGTCTGCCCTGCTTATGGTGTCTGGATGTCTCCAGAGCCCTCAGGAGCCCTGCTATCTGAGGTACTATTTACTGTGGCAGTCAGTGAAATCCTGCTGAAACGTGATAAGCCTAACCTCTGGCATGACCTCCCAATTCACTTTGAAATCTTACCCATAAAAACTCTTTTGTTCAAGGCCTTTTTCCAGATGCATTGCTAGCTGGTGCTTGGTAATAATCCCTTGGTGCCAGGAGGTTCATCTCCAGGAAGGTAGTGAATTTATATCCTGAGTTTGGCTTAGAGAGGTCACATTTGAGCAACAAAGAGGCTTTCAGGAGGCAACTCTTAGGCAATATATAATACTAGACTGTTTCAATTTCACAAGAAAAGATTCATAAGTACAATCATCAATATCAAGGGCCTGATGTAATGGTCTGTCTTCCTTCACTAGGCACTGTCCTTGTACTGGGGGATTCTTGCCAACCTATTAGAGAATGTAGGAGGACTTCCCAGGATGGGAATTCATTCCTGAGGAGTTCTGCTATGTTCTCAATTAGAGGTACAAGACTCCCTCGAGAACATAGGCAGTGCCTAATAAAAGAAAACAGATCAATATGTCAAGGCTTCAATATTATTGCAAGTAACTATCAATCTTATTCTTCAAAAATTGAAACTTAGTGGTTACCATAGATTCTGAGGGGAGGGAGAGGGTAGAGTAGAATATATGGAAAATAGGGCATTTTTAGGGCATTAAAATTATACTGCATGATCTTGCAATAATGGATATAGGTCATTATAATCTTTGTCAAAGCCTATAAAAGTGCGCAGTCCAAAAAGTAAACCATAATGTAATCCATTCACCATGGTTAGTAGCAACGCTTCTATATTTGAACATCAATTGTAACAAATGTACCATCCACATGTAAAATATGATTAATAGGTGAGAGTGGAAAAGGGGGAGGATGTTGAATATATGGGAATCCCCTATATTTTCTATGTGACTTTTCTATAACCTAGAGTTTCTTTCAAGATTAAAATGAAAAAAATAAGACACTTGGGGTATATATGGAAGAAAATGTCACTGTACATACAAGACACAGATCTTACAGTGATGAAAGACACAAAGTCTAAAAAAAATTTTATATAATTTTATTTTATTTTTTGCATTTTATTTGTTATTTTTTAAACAATTATTATTATTCCAAGATTTCAGTAGTTCCATTCTGCTATCATGTTTTGCACATGAAATCTTCTCTACCAAGAATGCCCTACATGTTTGTCAGGTTAAATTCTCCTCATCCCTCAGAACTCAACTAAAGCATCCTTTTCATTTGGAATGTATTTCCAATCTTCACAGACTAGGTTAGACCACTCTTCTCTAGACTCCCATTCCAATGTATGCTTTGCCTTCAGTCACTTGTGATGGGCATAGTTTTGCATTTTCTTGAACAATTGACTATTTTCTCTGTCTCCCACTAGACTATTAGCAACATGATGGCAAGATCCTGTTCTGTTATTACTAACATTTATATCATCAGTGCCTATTGAGTTCCTGCCATAGAAAAAAAGCACTTAAATATTCATGGAATAAGTGAAATGATTCTTAATTATCTCAGGCAATGGGTCAGAGAAAAGTATCTGTGCTAAGAGAGCTTTCCAGAATGCTACACAGGGGGGAACCATACTCTGAAGGCTATGGCTCCAGATAGCCATAATGACTTAGGGGATGTTATGCTGTTAGGTGAGGGGAAAGGTAAAAGTATGTTAGATGAATGTCAGAGTACATGGTAAGTTTACCGAAGGCAGAATCAAGGTCATTAAACAATTGCTTACTCAACAATTTTGCCAGTGATGGGTCTTATCAACAAATTAATTTTAACAAATGATGTAAGCTGTTTAGAAAATGTTTCTAGTTATTTAGTATAATAAGAGCAATCATTAAGATGGAAATCCTCAGGATATAGGTAATGAACCAACTATAACAAATACTTTGTAATGTTGTCCCACTCATTGCTGTCTTCACCTAAAGAGCTGGCTATTTATCTTCATAAATAAGCACTATTATAAATTATAGCACATGCTATCATGTAATTTTTTTAATGTTCTACAAATGGTGGGTGGCATGGGCATAACTTTGCAAACACTAATATAGTAAAAACATGTAACTTCAACTCTGAAAACTAATTTTTGAATTCATGATACCCTATAACAGAATATTCTTAAAATAGCAATTGTTTATAATAATAGGACAAGCATTACAAATTTCTCATTAAATTTTAAAAATGAATAATTAATAAAAGGAAAGAAATGAAAGAACATAAAATCATTTGGGAAAAAAGAAAGTCCTAAAGAGTTCTATGGTAAAAAAGACCACATTTTACATTATACTTAAGATAATGTAGTCATTGTTTATCAAAACATGGTATACAGACTCATTGGGCTTGAAGGAAATATTAACGTTCTACATATTTCCAGTATTAAGGAGTAAATAATTTACCATTAAACTAAATATTAAGTTCTAGGTACCAGAAAAACACAACAACATAACCTATTTTACTCAGAGAATATTCTTCATTCAACTAGAGAAAAGATCAATAATATAAGCAAGCATTTGTTAAAACTGATCAAAATATTGTACACACACAGATGAAGAGAGAGAGGGAGAATGGACAAGAACATATACCTAATTAGGTGTTACCATGTGTGAGAAAGCAGATTTTTGTTTTATTAGAGAAAGTTATAGATTTATGGAAAAATCATGCATAAAATACAAGGTTCCTATATATCACTCTATTATTATCACTGTG
Source organism: Tolypeutes matacus (assembly GCA_026826555.1). Lineage (NCBI taxonomy): Eukaryota > Metazoa > Chordata > Mammalia > Cingulata > Chlamyphoridae > Tolypeutes > Tolypeutes matacus. The sequence continues at coordinate 5,708,476 of JAKSZT010054030.1, forward strand.
GTGGTTTGAAACTGTATGTACTCCAGAAAATTATGTCCTTAAAGCAAATTCATTCCTATGGGTATATAACTATTGTAAGTGGGACCTTTTCATGAGTTAAGGCATGGCTGAGGGTGGGTCTTAATTCTCTTACTGGAGTCTTTTATAAGAGAATGAAATTAAGACAGGAACAGAAAGAAGGCCACAAAGCAAGAAGCTGACAACAAAACCTGGAAGAGAAGGGAAAGGCCAGCAGACATGGCCATGTGCCTTGCCATGTGACAAAAGAGTCCAGGATCACCAGCAGCCAATCTTCATGGAGAAAGCATTGCCTGATGATGCTTTCATCTGGACATTTTTCTTAATCCCAGAACTGTAATTGTTTGAGCTAATAAATTCCCACTGTTAAAAACCAAGCCATTTTATGGTATCTTCTTTTGGCAGCCTACCAAACTAAACCAGATTTTAGTACTGGGAGAGTGCATTGCTACTATTGCAAATACTTAAAATGTTAAAAAAAAAAAAAAAAGGCTTTGCAATTGGATAAGGAGTAGAGGCAGGAATTGTGAGATGCTTGATAGAAAAGGATAGAAATATGGATGCTAACAGTACTTCCAATGAGGCCTTAGATAGAAATGATGACTGTCTCATTTCAAACAAAAGAAAGGCAACCCTTGTTTTGAGTTTGCAGAAATATTGACAAAATTGAGCCCTGATGTTGGATGGAAGGCAGAATTTGAAAGAGATGAGTTTGCATTTTTAGCTGAGGAGATTTCCAAACTCAATGTGGAAAGTGCGGCCTGGTATCTCCTTGCAGCTTATAATCAAATGTGAGAGGAAATATATAAGCTAAGAACTGAACCCCTGGACACAAAGAAAACAGAAATTGATGGTCTGGAAAATTCTGAGGTTCCCAAAAATGAGTCCCCAGAGAATGCTGCTCCACGTGAGGATTTAACTGAACACGAAACCGTTTAGACAGTTCAGTGCAAGTTAGAATTGGAATTGCAGTTATCCAGAATGGATTTGTGGAAAATTTTACTGTCTAATGGTTTGGACCCCCGTGTATTACATGGGGAACAAATCAGTTTTTTTTGTTGTTGTTGCAAGATCTGTATGAATGGAACCACTGCCAGCCTGGACTAACTGGAACAGAAAAGGGACAGGTTGCAGTAAAAATTACTTCAAAGTCAAAATCATGGAATCTGAGTTCTGAACTGAAGACATCTTTTTGGGTTCAAAAAGCAAGCCCATCCATATGTGTGGAAAAGCTGAGTGTACCCTTGTACTTGAAGAGGGCTGGTCTTCTATCTCATTGCTCAGGAAGAGTGTTACCACCTCAGTTTTATTATATGCAGGGGGGATTGTGGAGAGTTTGCCTCCCATCCTGATGCTTGACAAGGTGGAAACTTCACCCCACTATTCGAGGATAACAGCACCCCAGTATTGGGGGGAAAGCATAGCTGCTTCACTAGTATTTGGAACAGATGGGGTTGTTCCATCTGGCCCAGAGGACAAAATATCATTCTATCGATGACTCTCAGACCTTGAAATTTAATTGAGTATGCAATGCAGGGTTTCAGAGTTTTCTGGAGCCCATAAATCCTGTTTTCCTTCCATTTTTTTCCCAATAGAAATTGGAATGTTTATCTTATGCCTCTGCTTCTTTGTATATTGCAAGTAGATAACTTATTTTCTAAGTTTCAAAGATCCGCAGCTGGAGGGGAATTGTGACCCTGGACAGACCACACCTGTAAATGATTTTGATGGGACTTTGTATTATCATCATTACTGAATGGTAAAGGCTTTTGTGATAGTGTGTATTTTGCATAGGGAAAGAACATGCAATTTTGGGGTCCAGAGTGTAGAGCAGGAGTTCTTCACCTTTTTTGTTCCACAGACACCTTTGCCAGTCAGGTGAAAACCACAGATCCTTTACTAAGTCCACACTATACTGTGTGTTATTTAATAAATATATCACACCCACACCAGCATGTCCCCACAAGAATAATGTAATTTTTAAAAAATTTAAATTCAAGCTCATGGACCTTTTGTTACAAATTCCTGGTATAGAGTTTGAAACTATATGTACCCCAGAAAATCATATTCTCAAAGCTAATCCATTCCTGTGAGTGTAAACCTATTGTTAGTAGGAACTTTTGATTAGGTTACTTCAGTTAAGGCATGGTCCAAGGTGTTTCTTAATCCTCTTACTGGAGTCCTTTAAAAGAGAATGAAACACAGAAGGAAGCAGCAAGAAAATCATGAAGCAAGAAGCTGAAAGCAACAAAACCTGGCAGAGAAGGAAGAGACCAGCAGAGGCTGCCATGTGGAGTGACAGAGGAGTCCAGGATTGCCAGCTGCTGGTCTTTGGGGAGAAAACAATATCCTTGATGATGCCTTGATTTGGAAGCTTTTCACAACCTTGAAAGCATATGCTTGTAAGCTAATAAATTCCCACTGTTAAAAACCAACTCATTTTATAGTACCTGCTTTTGGCAGCCTAGCAAAGTAAAACAATCATTTTGCTTTAACCTGGTACATTTGTTGCAGTTGATAAAAGGACACATTTCTAATTGTACAATTAACTATACTCCATGGTTCACCTTAGGGTTCACTGTGATGTACAAGCCTATGGATTTTCTTTTTAATTTTATTCAAGTAATATATACAACCCAGAATTCAAACTTTCAACCACATTCAAATATATATTTCATTACTGTTAATTGGGTTCGATTCACTGGTTTCTACAACAATTTTCCAGCATCTTCCTATTGCTCTTCCCTGGATGCTGTACAGTGTTCTACTAGACTTTGGTGTTCCAGACTGTTCCTGTCTGTTTAATAGTTATTTGAGTGGAGGGACTGATTCATATTCTGCCATTTTCCCACAATCCTCCCCAGAAAGCTATTTAATTACACATACAGAAGAGGGCAATCATTGGTGAATATAAAATATCACTCTACATAAATATGTTGAAATATCAATTAGTAAAAGGAAAATCATTAATCTTTGTGAGAATGCCCATCTCAGTGGTTGGAATGTATATTGCTTCTCGAGGTTTCACTTCATTGAAAATCCTGGGGTACTGCATTCTTTCAACTTATCTTAGTTGAAGAAACCAAACAAACAATTTAACTTAGCATGTTTAGACCTCACTAGTTATATAACTCCTAGGAGTATCAAGGTTGATAGATTTTTGATAGTATGTTTTGATAATAATTAATAGTGATTTGAACTTTTTAATGGACTCAAGAGATCCTATGTTGCTAGTAGGATGGGAGAATAGGATGATCAGGAAAGAAAGCATCTAGTAATAATATGCGATCAACTTTAGGGACACCTTAATCATGTGCATTCTATGCAAATTTGTAAGTTAAAAGATGGATTTGCCATTGCCAATTAATAGTAAATCTTCATTGTATTGATTTAAACAGAAAGAAAAATATTTCTTATGTTTTGGGGGTCTCTGTATCCTAACTCTTGGGGTCACTGTATCCTTCTGAATCCTGATTTTATGAGGGACATATAGTTATCCTGTTTACTCCAACATTTTGTCCATGATTATCCTCCTGCCTTGAATAGTGAAACTAGATAAGTGCTACTTTTTGCAGAAAGAGAAAGTCATTGACCTTGAGAAGATCTGAGATCCATGAGGGATGAATTAGGAAATTAAAGGAAATCAGCCTTTCTCAGGAAAGAGAGACAATAATATTGCAGGAGCAGTTAAGATGAGTGAACAAATACATTAAGGTGCATCAGCTGAAATAAGGAAACAAAGAAGAGTTAATGTGGTCACATCCAGGAAGAGAATTTGGAAGGAATTGGGGGACCAAGGGTGTCAGGAAGAAGGATTTAGAGAAATAAAGGAAAAGCTGTGTTTCTTTTTCTATATCTAAGGCCTAGCTAATGCAGCATTACTTTCATTGGATTTAGGCCCTACAATTATAGTTCTAAGGATAGTGAAAAATTCATATGTCATTGCCACTTTTTTACTGCTGGAAAGTTTGCTCAAGGTGGAAAACCTGACTATTAGCATATAATATTAATTTAATTGCCTAAGTAATTTCCTAAGCATAAAGGGAGTGCTATGCTCCCAGAGAGAAAGAAAGTGAATTTTAAAGAAGCATAAGGTAAATGTACTTTTCTGGAGAATGAGCATCTGTTGGGGAAAACAATATTCTGATTCTTACTGGGAGTTCCATTGTTATCTCTTTGACCTTTGGTTAATTTAGACTTATATTTCTTAATCTCTAAAGACATGTGGATGTTCTAGTTCTTGTTTTCTTATTTATGGTTGGCTTAATTTAACTGTGATCAAAGAACATATGTGGTATGATTACAATCATCTAAAATTTGAGATGATTTAATCTAAATCCTATATTATCCCTTTAAAAAATATCTTATATGAACTTAAAAAAATGCATGTACAACAGTTGCTAGATGCAGTATTCTGTAAATGTCTTTTGTAGGGGTTTGATAAAAAATTTAGGTTCAAATCTTTTATATCCTCACAGAATTTTTTCTTTGTTTTTTCTATTTTCTGAGAAAAATATATCAAAGTCTCCTACTCTGTGGATTTGTGTAATTTTCTCTTTTAACACCGGAAAGCGGGCCACCTGAGGTTTTCTTTAGAATATGATATTACCTATATTAAAAATGTCTCTCAATAGTGCTCTGTGATTTGAATTTTTTTTCCTAATCATATTTGTTGAGGAATAATGTAGATGATATAGCCTGCATTCACTTCGACGGTACAATTTGTTGGTCTTTGACAGTTTCATCAACCCATGAAATCCACTTCTAAATCAAAACACAGAACTTTTATTTCCTCATTACCACAATATTCCTGTGCCCCTATTTTGTGCATCAGTCATTTTGCTCCCAGTCTCAGACAAACACTGATTTGCATTGATTGCTTATATATTAGTTCATAGTTTGTATAAATAGAACCATGCTGTGTGCACTCTTTTAATATCTGACTTCTTTTACTCTGCATGATTTTGAGATTTACCCACGTTTTCACATATCAAAAGTTTATTATTTTTATTGCTAAGTAATATCTTATCACATAGGTAGACCAAATATTGTCTATATATTCATATTTTCATGGATATTTGGGTTAATTCAATGCTTATTTTCTTTCTTTCTTTCTCCTTTATTTTAACTATTGTGAATAAAGCTGCTGTATTTGTGGACAAGTCTAGATCATTTTTTTCATTTCTCCTGGATAAATACATATTAAAATGTATGCATACATTCATATATTAAATTTATAACTAATTTTTTAAAGAAATGGTAAACTCCTTTATGAAGTGGTGATACAATCATACTTTCATCATAGCAGTACAAGAGTTTCAGTTATTCCATATCCTTAGGTATTGCCAGCCATTGTTCCTTGTATGTAGAAGTAGCTTATTGTAATTTCAATTTGCATTTCCCTAATTACTAATGATGTTGAGCATGTTTTCATGTGTTTATTGATCTTTCATATATTTGCTTTGGTGAAGTATATGTCCAAATATTTTGTCTATTTTTATTATATTCTTTTACTCTTATCACTGTTGTAATACTTTTTAAAATAAATTCTGAATTCAAGCCTTTTGTCAGTGTATGGATTCTGAATACTTTCCCTAATATTGTTTTCAAGAAGCATATTTTTATTTACTTATTTATTTATTACTGTTACTATTAAATATTTTAATTCAATGTTTAAACCACACAAGATTTAAGATCATTTTTATTTTATGCTAATATTCATTTAGATTTATGTGCACAATTCAATTTCCATTGATTTTTTTTCCTTCCTGAATCTGGAAATTTCCATTTGAAATAATTTTACTTCTGACCAAAGGTACCTTTCAGTATTTTCCTTTACTGCAGTTCTACCATTAAGAAATTCACAAATTCTCTTAGTTTTTTATTGTCAGAATATATTGTTTTATTTTTATTTTGAAAGATATATTTGTTGGGTATAGAATTCTAGCCTGATATTTATTAATCCTCTTTCAGCTTTTTAAGACATATTCACTTTTTTTCCTGTTTTTCATTTTTATCTTAAATGAGTTCAGCTGACAGTCTAATTGTTGGATATTTGAATATTATCTGTATTTTTCCTTCTGGCTTATTTTTAAATATTTCTTTGATTTGATATTATAGTTTCATTCTGATGGGTCTAAGAAAATAATTTTCTGAAATATTTTTCTTGAGGTTTAAAGTGATGTTACAATTGTTGGTTTGACGGCTTCTTTCTCTTTTCTTACAAGGTTAATTTGCAGTTAAAATCACTTCTTGAGTCATTAATTTAAGTTTTTGTATTTCTTCTTTTAAATTTTGCATTCAATTATTTATAACTTCTTCTTTTATGTTTAACTTCACAATTTAATTTGTTATAATCTTCAACACATTAAATACTTTATATTAAAGACTATGTCTGAAATTTCCACTTTCTGAATTCTCTGTAAGATTGAGTTCATTGTCTTTTTTATCTCTTGGTTTTCATTTATTCATCTTTTCTCTTAATATTCTTCTACCTCTTTATATAACTGTTGGCCCTAAGTTGAGAACTCTGATGAAGGTTTCTATGAATTCCCCAGGAGAAGCTAACTAGCTGAAGTGTAGATAGAAATTTTTCTTTCTGATTGCCAGAAAGATCAATTCTTTTTGTAAGGCTTTCAAATGATTAGATAAAATTTCTCTCATTACTAAAGGCAATCAGCCATAAATGCAAACAACTGATGATTTTAATCCATGAAATTCCCTCACAATAACAACCACTAGAGTACTTGATCACACCAGTTAATCATACTTGACCAACCACTGGACACCATAATCTAGCCAAGTTGACACATGAATTTAACCATCAGAGTCCTTTGTGGTCTCCACCGAAAGCAGTATTTGGTATTTTCTTCTTGTAGATGTGTGTTGTACTAGTCTTTGATTACTGCTCTAACAACAGCCATTAATTGTGTGCCTTGAATTAATGCAAATATATTCTTTTACAGTTCTGTACTTTAGAAGTTTGACATAGGTTTCACTGTACTAAAATTAAAGGGTTGACCAGGTTGTGTTCCTTACTGGAGTTTCTTGGCGGGAATCTACTACTTGCTACCATCTCTCTCACCTTATCTTCTGCTGCTCCCTTCCACTTTTAAGGATTTATTCAATTATATCAAGCCAGACCAGATAATCCAGGATACTTTCTCCTTTCAAGATCTGTAATCAGAATCACATCTTTAAAGCTCCTTTTCCCAGGTAAGAAAACATATTCGCTGGTTCCATGAATCAGGTATTGGCATCTTTTTTTTTTTCTCTTTGGATCAACGTTAATTTTTTTATTATTATACATATATTTATTACATTATACAAATGTCACATAAAAATACAGGGGATTCTCATTTGCTCTCCTCCCTACTCCTTCCACATTTTCCCACATTAGCAGCATCCTTCTTTAGCATGGTACATTCATTGCAATTGATGACCATATTTTGGAGCATTGCCACTAAGCATGGATTAAAGTTTACATTGTAGTTTACACTCTGTCCCACCCAATTGTGTAGGTTATGGCAAGATTTATAATAGCCTGTATCTGTCATTGCAAATGTCATCCAGAACAATTCCCAAGTCCAAAAATGCCCCCGTATTATACCTGTTTTTCCTTCTCCTTGCCCTTAGAACCTCCAGTGGCCACTGCTTCCACATCAATGTTATAATTCCTTCCTTTACTAGAATCACAACAAGTTTACAATAGAATACCAGTAAGTCTACTTTAGCCCATAGCTCATTCCCCAATTCTGGGGATTCTGGGATAGTGATGTTCACTCCACCTCTAACTGAGCGGGGGCTTAGATCTCATGGGCCCTATGGATGGGACTCTCTTGCTTGCAGTTATAGACTCTCTCGGTTCCTTGTTATGGTAGTTGTCCATCATCACCTTCTTGTTAGTTGTCCTGGGTGAGACCAATGAACTGGAGAGTAGGTGTTGCAACTGCATTGAGATTCAGGGCCCAGCTGGCATATGGACAGCCCAAAGATTTAAGACTCCTTGATGTACACCTATCAACTCTAGTACTAATTATAGGTTCAAATAGAAGAACAGAAAAGCTGTGTGGAGGGAAACCACAACTAAGTCCAACTCTGTCACTCTGGGGTGCATAATATCCAAAGTAATGTCCACTGGCAAGGCACTAAATTCCTGAGCTACCTGCCTTGACTATAGTGTCTAGATGTCTCCAGAGCCCTTAGGAGCCCTGCTATTTGGGGTAGTATCTATTTTTGCAGTCAAAGGGATTCTGTTGAGACTTGCATAAGTGTAACCTCTGGAATGACTTCCCGACTCACTTTGAGGTCTTTTAGCCATATACACTCATTTGCCTTTACCGTTTCCCACTTTTGGTCAAAGTCTTTTTCCAATTGCATTGCTAGTTGGTGCATGGTAGTAATTCCTCAGTGCCAGGGAGGCTCATCCCTGGGAGTCATGTGCCAAGCCTGGGGGAAGGTAATGTATTTATATGCTGAGTTCGGCTTAGAGAAAGGCCACATTTGAGCAACAAGGGGACTCTCAGGAACAACTCTTAGGCGCCCTATAATAATAGGCTTAGTTTAATTTCAAGAGTTAAGGTTCATATGCATAGTCATCAATATGAAGGGCCCATCAATGGACCATCTTCCTTCACCAGACATTGCCCCTGTACTTGGGGGATTGTTGCTGATCTATTAGAGAATGTGGCAGAGCTCCCCAAGATGGGGATTTGCTATTCCTTCAGTTATTGTGTGAATCTCCAACCCACTGTGACAATGCTCCATTCACATTTGAACACATTTATATGCATTATATGTATATCCAGCTGAGCTTCCTCCCACATATCCCCCTCACTGATACCTCTCACCAATGATCCTCCCCTGCCACAGCTGTAACCCTTCTGTGATCCAAAACTTCTTAAAAAATGAAGCAAATAAAATAGTCAAATACAATTAATAAGAAAATGAAATAATAATGATAGTTTTAAAAATACAAAATAAAATACAAAAAATTAAAAAATATAAAAATAAAAATTTAGGATAATAAAAAATAATGAAAATATATTAAATTTTTTTTGACATTTTGCCTTTCATCACTGTAAGATCTGTTGTCCTATTTATACAGTGACATTTTCTTCCCTTTATTCTCCCAGTGTCATACTTTTTTTGTTCATTTTGTCCTCAAAGTAGTTTTAGATTTTAGAAAAGCCACGTACCGAATACAAGGGACTCCCATATACCCAACATCCTCTCCCTTTTCCCCCTTCACCCATTAATAACATTTTATATGTGAATGATACATTTGTTACAACTGATGTACAAATATTGAAACATAGCTACCAACCATGGTAAATGGTTTACATTATGGTTTACATTTTTGGACCATACACTTTTATATACTTTGATACAATTCAACATGGCCTGTATCATGTAGAACTGCAATATCATGTAGAACACTTCCATCTCCTCCAAAATGTCCCCTGTTCCATCTATTCTATTCCTCCCTCCCCCTCCCCTCAGAACCCATGGCAACCACCAGGCTTCACTCCTTGAAGGACAAGATTCATAGTTACTTGCAACAACACCGAGTGCTTGACACACTGGTCTACCCTTTCCTATCTTTAGGGAGCCATTATTATGTTACCACATACATTGGAGTCCAATTTTAATCACCTTCCACTGACGTTCTTAAAAATCTCAGTTTCAACCTCTCACCTACCTCTTCACAAATCATCAGAGAAACAGTCCCTAATATCAAATTTTATCCCACTAAAATGTCTACTTTATCATACTCTTCATTTTTTTCTTAGCTCCCTGAATCCTTAAAGCAGATAGATAGCTTGTCTTTTCCACTCATTCTCATTGGGTGGGCTGGGATTAGTTTCATATTACTGAAAGTGGAATGCAGAAGAACCCATTAAGCTCTTCTAGTTTGACATGCCCACATGAGGATCACATGAAGGAAATCCAGATCATATTCCTGAGCACTAAGTATTATGGAAGAAGCAAAATTAAGTAAAGGCACTTTTCTTGAAACTATTTAATTCAAAATAAGAATTTCTTCAAATATAGGAAAGGAGCAGGGTAGGTAAAAACTTGACAAGTATCCACATTGATGACAAACTTATAATTATCAGTGTATTTTTAATCTATTATCATCACCTAATTATCTACCTAGACAAAAATTTAGGAAGGAATTCTCATCAACTAAAAATATCATGGGTGATTTTGAATTTTCTATGTATTATCAAAACTTTGATATTAAACCTATTATTGTCACAAACAGAAATAAAGTATTATGATTCGATAGAAGAAAAAAAAAACCTGTTTTCTCTTTTTTCTTTTATTACTGCAGGAAATAGCACAGGATCTAACACAATTTGAACAGAATCTCCTCTGCCATCTTTCATATTGAAGACATCACTGTTTTTATCTTCATTTTCAAATGTGGTGAGAGATATACAAATTTTCTTGAACATCACTGATTTGTTTCTCTCTGTCAAAATAGTCCAAAGCTACATTTTAATTTTGTTACTGTAAGTTTATTTTCATAATTAAAAAAAATTCATCTGGCTCAATTTTCACCTCAACTCTTCTTACATCTGCTATTTTCCTTTTATGTTTTGCTATTTTTTTCCTTCTGCCTTTCAGATTCTTTCTTTAACAGAGGGTAAATGACTTTGCATTCTACTAAGGGTGTCAAATAGTGTATAAACATTTCTTCTGTCTCCTATAGCTAACCATTCTCCATAGGTATTCAAAAGTATGCTTGTTTTGTGGGTTATTAGACTTTTTCACTTATGATGAAATATTTAATATCTTGGGGCTAGTGTTGATCATTTTTTTCTGTCACCAATGCTCAAATGAAAAGAAAGAGTATGTGGCTTGGTTATGATGCTGTTATTTTTCTACTTGGGTGTTAAATAAAATCGCTTTAAAACCTAATGTATACATGACTCTTGAGGGAACTTTATCCATATTCTTGTGTTTAACCAGCATTCATCGAAAATTTAAGTGGACCTGCTGGATTTCTAGATCTTCTCTTGCCAGATTTCCTGACTATGAAAATTTGAAAGGACAAATAATATGAAAAGCATAGTCCTACTATCCCATGTAATCCTATTTCTTTCTGATACTGCTTCAGCTTTAAGATCCTGTATTAGTCAGTTAAACGGGTGCTGATGCAAAATACCAGAAATCTGTTGGTCTTTATAAAGGATATTTATTTGGGGTAGAAACTTACAGTTAACAGGCCTTAAAGCATAAGTTTCTTCCTTCACCAATGTCTATTGCCACGTGTTAGAGCAAGACAACTGCCGACATTTGCCAGGGTTCAGGCTTCTTGGGTTCCTCTCTTCCCGCGGCTCCGTTTCTCTCTGGGCTTAGCTCCTCTGTTTCCTCCACAAGGTCAGCTGTAGACTATCAGGCAAATGGCTTGTCTCTATCCCAGGGCATTCTCTCCTTCCTCAAGATCAAGCTCCTCTCTCAGCTCACCTTCCCGGCTCCAGCATCAAAACTCCAACATCAAAAACTGCTACAACTCTGTCCTTTGCCATGTCTTTTATCTTCGATTCCCCACCTGGCCTCAACACCCTACTAACATGGCCCAATCAAAGCCCCAATTATAACTTAATCATGGCCAGATGAACAGATCAGTTTACAAGCATAATCCAATATCTATTTTTGGAATTCATAACTTCATCAAACAGCCAAACTGCTACAGATCCTTATGATGGACAGTCCAGAGCTCTGCTGGACTCCTTTCTTCATACTTCCTGACACTGGATTTCAATTTGTGGGGTCTTTCACTCAATATAGAGAAACAGATGGGGATATGATATAAATGAAATACAGAACATAGACTCAGATTTCTAAAGGCACAACTCATGGTTGTTTGTTTCCTTCTTTTACATGGCCCAGGTTAAAACAGGTACCTTGAGAGGCAAGAAAGAGTTAACCAATACTACTGTACTACAGGGAATATATCATTCAGGAACAGAGGATCAGCATGAAATTAAAGGAGATATTGTATAAATATTTATTATATCCCTCTTAGATTTTTTTTTCTTCACTTTTCTGCCTGATAGAGATACTGTACTTCTGAGTCAGGGGATATTCAAAACATGAGACTAAAGGATCTTTCTATCTTTATTAATAGGATGAAATACATTGAAGCTGCAAATTGCTTTAAATGTATATTTCAATTTTTCCCCTATCAACTTATATTTAGAAAAAATAAATAAAAACCCTTCCTAATTTCTGGCAATAGGATTTCTGCCACTCTTAATTTTTAACATTTGATATTATAGTCTCTTTTTATATTCTCAAAGGTATTTTAGTGTGAAGCTGGCTATTTTATATGAATATATTATTTCTTTTTTATTGATGTGCAAAATTATGATCTAGCAAAAATTTACCTCCCTGCCTTGCCTTTGTACTATATGCTAATTAATATGTAAATTTTATCTATGTTCCATTCCTAAATCTAAAATTGCATTGAGCATTGCGGTGCAGTAAGGTATTTGCCTTATATTGTTGCCTTGATTTATAATTGAAGCAGGTTGTATTTATTAATATACTTCCTCTAGGCAAGGGCAGAAGAAGTAAAGCTATAATTTTTAAACTGTAATAAAAGAGGATGGTGAAAGTTTGATTAATATTTCATTTTTTCATCTTAGAAAATGATAAAACTACATAAAAATGCCTTTAGGTTGAAATATTTAGATTCTTAAATTAAATAAGCAATATATTTATCCTTTGATCACAAAAGGAGTATTCTTATCATCCCATTGTATTCTATAATCTCAAATATTTGATTTTCAAACTACTCAGGGAGTTTACAAAATAATAGGGAAAAGTGATATTATTTGAGAAATGAAATAAAAATATTATGAGTGACAAGATCTGCTGAGTGTTCTATTCCAATGTCTCAATTTAGTTCAAACAAGTCAAAGGAGGGTAAATTCATTTGTAGATAAATTAGAGAATGCCTGTCTTTTCCTTCATTTCTCTAATCACCATCATCTTTTTTTTTATATAGATTAATGAAAAAGAAGTTTGTAACTGAGTTTCTCTTCATTTTACTAGGAGTCACTCAAACACACTATGTACTGGACATGTTCCATTCTTGCAGAATAATTGGATTTCAGAATGTAAAGAGTTTATATCATTTTATTGAGGCACTGATATAGTCCTTGAATTTCTTTTACAGCACACCCTTAATATTGTTACTCAGCTTTTGTCGAAAACTTCTGGGGACAGAGAACTCTCCATTTCTGAGGTAGGCCATTCTATCCTTGTCAGGCTCCAGTGTTAGAGTGATTATCATGAAGCCAGCATTGGCCCTTCTTTGGTTCGATTTACTCACCTTTTTTCCTGAAGGGCTGCAGAGAAAATGACTAAGTTTTTACCTTCAGTTACTTCTCCCCATAACCCACTGATTAATTCATTTTATTTTTGGCATCTCATAGCTCTTCTATCCACTTTTTTCTCTCTATTTTCTTCCTCTTCATTTTCAATTTTATTCTTTACTTCTCTAGTTAATTACATTCCTCCTTCATTCACTTAATAAAATTTATTGGGGGAACAGATGTGGCTCAAATGGTTGAGCGCCTGCCTTCCACATGGCAGGTCCCGGGTACGATCTCCAGCCCCTGGTACCTCAAAATAAAAAATGTATTGCGTACCTCCTATGTGCCTGACACTAATCTAGGCATGAAGGAAACAGGAGTGAAATATCAGGCCAAAATTCTCTCCATCATGAGCTTATTGTTTTTCACACTGTCTATCAGCTTTCCCTTTAACTTCCTTCCCACTCCCCCCCCCAAAAAAAAAAAAAAACTAGAAAAAAAAACTTTTAATATAGTTTAAGTCCCTGAACTAGCAGAATATAATTCACATTTATATATTTTTAAGGAGATTTAATGGGAATATTAGTGTAAGTCTCCATTTGAACACATTCTGTAGAAGGGTAAATATGTCTGCACTTGAGCTAAAGGGTACATTTATTTTGACAGTTACTCACTTTAAAAATCACCTGGTAATGTTATCAGAAGCCATTGAGCCTTAATAAAATTAGCTCAAATAAGTTTTTACAGGAACAAGTGTTGTAGGTAACAAAGCAAATTTTCTAAATGGGGGACTTGAATGCAAAGAAGGCCCTGCCACTCCACTTCCTCTCAGATCTATACTCTGCAAACATGAATGTCAGTTATTGCTTCCCATATGCCTACCCACTCAGCCGCCACACATTGATTAGAAATTTATTCTGTGCCCGGCCTTAAGCTTAATAGGAGTAAAAATAAAATCCTAAATTGTGTAGCTTTTGAATTTTAATGTTTTCAACAGTATTGGGATTTCTGTATTATACTATTTTGATGAAGAAACTGAGGCCAAGTGACTGGATATCTTGCTGGATATCAGGATATCACACATACAGAAATAGCATAACTAATAATCAAATGGCTTTTCTTATCCTAATATCACGTTCCTTTCCCTATATATGATTCAGGAACCCATCAGATTTTTCTACTGTGAAAACATAATATACTAAACTTTTTTTCCAAACCTATGTGAGGACCAAATATAATGACTTGAAAAAAGAGCCTAACTTTATCTAAGCTTCTAGGGAACAAACGCTTCTCCCAGAGGTACTTCCCTAAAGAGTTTCCTGAGCTTTAGGAGAGTAAAACAGTCTTTAGGAAGAAAGATAGTTTCTCATTTATCTGAATTGTGCTCTGAATAGCATTCACTTCCTAAAGGCAAAAATAGACACTCAAATGAATTTGGATTTTAAGTTAGAGGGGAAAATGGTTTGAAACCAGATTAATAAAGTTAACTTCCTTCTTTGTCTGAAAGAACACTTTAAACCATGATGCAAACTATACACTTTGGTTAGTAGCAATGCTTCAATAGGGCTGATCAGTTGTAGCAAATGTACCACTCTAATGTAAGATATTAAAAATAGGGGAAACTATGTGGGGGGGAGGAGGTGGGTTATGTGGGAATTCCCTATATTTTTGGAGTAATTTTTCTGTAAATCTAAAACATTTCTAAAAATTAAGTTTATTACTATTAAAAAAACTACTAGGGTAACTGACTCTCTTTCGAATTATAAGTATAAATATCCATTGCATGCTTTCCATCTAAAAGTTTGAGGATCTTTCCCTCTCCCAAAGATTTCAGTATTTAAAACTAACCAAATAATATTTTAATATTTTCTTCATACATTTTCTTGCCAAGATTTCAATGCATAGTATTATGCTGTCTACAGAGGATAAATTAAAAAAGCACTTGCCAAACATTGGGTTAGCAAATGATTAGATATATTCTGGACATATAGGTATATTCAGTCTATTAAAGTAAATAGGTAAAGACAATCTTCAGATAATCTCAGCCTGCAAGAAATTTTAAAGGGAATGTACAATAAAATCCCATTTATTGAAAAATATAAAGGCACATTAAGTAACATTTTCAGAGTCAAAAATAGAAGTTTCAGTAAATAAGAGTCACTCAAAGGTCAGAGTAGGGAGCTCTGGAGCTCTCTCTTCTCCACCAAAAAATAATCTGGCAAAAACAGTCAGAATCAACTTTGAGAGAACTCTGGAATTTAGTCAAAGCTTAACAACCACCAGGAAAATGATTAATGAAGAAATGAACTGCTGCATTGTGGGAAGAGAGACAGAACATTGTAAATTGCCCACTTGCCATTCCACCCTCCCCAGGCCAGAGCAATTGTAAGCATGGTAGCCCACTCACCTGGTAAAGATTGCCAGTCCCCCAGAAAGCAATACTAAAGATATATTTCCAAGATTGTGGTTATGTATTTTGACCTGTTGGTGTGTCCCTGAAGGACTAACATAAGAAATTGCCTTTGATTCACAAATTTTGGTGTGTTCTCAGGGTTGGGGAGCCTCCCCAGATGGCATTTGACAAATTACTAACTAAAACCCATATATTATATTAGGGTCACCCTTTGTGATGTAAATTTCTTTGGTTTTTGACAAATGCATAGTGTCATATATATACCATTACTACTATATCATAGATTAACTTCCTTAAAAATATCTTTTGCTCTACCTATTCATCTCTCTTACCTCCACCCACCCAGCCTAAAATCCTGGAAACCACTGATATTTTTATTCTTTCTATAGATTTGCCTTTTATAGAAAGTCATATAGATGTAATCAAACAATATGTATCTTTGTCAAATTGGCTTGTTTTACTTAGCAATATGCATTTAAGTTTCCTTCATATCTTTTCATATCTTGATAGCTGATTTCTTTTTATTGCTGAGTAATATACGTTGTATGGTTGTACCGCAGTTACTTCATCTATTTACATATTTAAAGACATTTTCATTGCTTCCATTTTTTGGAAATCATGAATGAAACTGCATCTGGTGAGTCTCCTGGAAGGAAATCTCATGAAAGTGTGGGACTTCTCCTTAGTCTGGGCTTCCTGGACATTTTTTTCTCTCAAGTTATCCATGTGCAGTGTCCAGCAATTAGATAAGAATCCTTTCAGTATTCCTACCTGATGTAAGCTCCAATGGTGATTTCTGCTCCTGGTAAGCTGTGAGTCTCCATATCTTTCTCTTGCTCCTTTTTTGAGAGTGATGTTTTGCCCTGTGACCTGTGATGCATCTAAAATATGTTGTTAATTTTCAGTTTTTAAACTTTATTTTCTTGCTGTGAGGAAGATAGTGATGATTTTCAAGCTCTTGACATGTCAGATTGGAAACCAGAAGTCCCTTTGTTTAAAAATAATATGATATCTCTAGGGCCTTCAGGAACCCCACCGTATGTGGCACTGTTTACTATGGCAGTCAAAGAGATTCTCCTGAGATATGCATAAGCATAACCTTTGGAATGACCTCCTAACTCACTTTGAAATCTCCTAGCCATAAAAAACTCATTTGTATTTAATATTTCTCACTTTTGTTCAAGGCCTTTTTCCAGATGCATTGCTAGTTGGCACTTGGTAATAATCACTTGGTGCCAGGGAAGCTTATCTCAGGGATTCATGCCCCACACCAGGGGGAAAGTAGTGTGTTTATATGCTGGATTTGGCTTAGAGAGAAGCCATATTTGAGCAACAAGAAGGCTTTCAGGAGGTAATTCTTAGGCAATATTTAACACTAGGCTAAGTTTCAATTTCAAAAGAAGAGATTCATAAGCACAATCATAAATATCAAGGGCCTGGTGTAATGATCTGTCTTCCTTCACTAGGCACTGCCCTTGTACTCAGGGGATTCTTGCCATCCTATTAGAGAATGCAGCAGAATTCCCCATAATAGAAATTCAATATTCTTTCAATTACTATCTGGGAGTCCACCCACCAAAACTATGCCCCATGAGCACTTGAATATATTCATATGACTTGGAGGCATGACCCCAGGTGCACCCCAACCCATACATCCCCCCATCACTGTACCAGGGATCCTCCCCTGCCACAATTATGACTCTTCTGTGATCCAAAACCTCTCCAAAATTGAAGCTAACAAAATAATTAAATAAAATTAATGAGAAAATGAAATAATAATAATAGTTTTAATAAACAAAATACAAAAAATAAATTAAATGATATAAAAAAATTTTAGACATTGTTTCTTTCATCACTGTAAGAACTTTTGTCTTGTATGTATGTTGACATTTTCTTCTTTATATTCTCCCAGCATCTTATGTTTTTTTTTTTTTTCATTTTATCTTCAAAGAAGCTTTAGGTTACAGAAAAGTCACATGGAAAATATAAGGGGTTCCCATATACCCAATGCCTTCAGTATAAGCATAGAAGACAAGCCCAGGGATTTGACACCCTGTCAGTGGGTCTTACTTTGGAATTTATGCTCCCCCGTGTAAAAGAGTTAGACTTATTTATATTTTCCCTACATATGACTCTTCTGCCCCTTTTATTTGAAGCTATAATTAGCACTATACTTGTTAAATATATGTCCAAGAGAATTAAATCTTCGGTCCATTTATGTGCCATTTGAGCCCTGAATCTCAGCAGATTTGCAACAACTACTCACCAGTCCGTTGGACTCACCCAAGATAACTAACATGGATGATGATGGACAGCACCCATCCCAAGGAACAGAGAGTGTCTGCAACTGCAAGAAAGATAGTTCCATGCATCTGCACCATGGGATCTAAGCCCTCTTTCAATTATGGGCATAACCATCTTAAACTCCACAAGGTTGGGGAATGAAGAGTGGACTAAAGAAGACATTATTATTCTATTTTAGATTTGTTATTATTCTAGCAATGGAAAAACATTTATCATTGATATAAAAGCAGGGGCCACCAGAGATTCTGAGGGGGAGAGAGCCAGAAGATTAGGTATAATATGGGGATATTTTTGGGATAATCAAATAGTCCTGCATAACTTTGCAATAACAGATACAGGCCATTATATATTTTGTCATAACCTACAAAATTGTACAATATAAACTGTAATCCACAGTTAGTAGCAATGCTTCAATATGTGTTCATCAATTGTAACAAACGCACTGCACTAATAAAGGATGTTGTTATTGTGGAAAAGTGTGGGAGTGGGAGGGGACTGGGCATATGGGATCCCCTATATTTTTAATGTAACATTTTTGTAACCTAAAGCTTCTTTAGAAATTGGAAAAAATTTAAAAATAATCATATGGAATTTAATAATTTGTGACCCACCTTAAAATAATACTTTTTTATTTATGCCTTCCATGTATTAGTAATTCATTTATTACTTTTGAGAATGTGACATTTTCTCCACTTTGACGGGTATCAATTTGCATATAAATTTAGTCCATTATGAATAAGATGTTATAAATATTCTTCTGCATGTCATTTTGTGGACATGTGTCTTCCTTTCCCAGGACTGCAATTTTGGAGACTTAGGTTAATTATCTGTTAAACTAAATTATCTGTTAGGTTAATTATCTGAGAAACTATTAAATTTTTCCAAATTGTAGAATTTGTATACTCCACGAGCAATATGTGAAATTTCCAGCTATTCCACACTCTTGCTTTCACTTTCTTCAGTCTTTTTAACTTTACTCATTGTAGTGGGTGGTAAAAACTTAAATTTATCTTATCATACAGAAAAAAAATCACTCCTCATTCTGGAATAATTTACTACCATTTTGAATTTAGGCTATGACCTCGTCTTTCTCAATCTCAGTTTCCTGATCTTTAAACAAAAGGGCTGTAAATACAAACCTGTGGATGGTTTGTAAGGATAAATCTGCAATGGGATACAGTTGAAATAACCTTTCTTCATATCTCAATAAGATACAAAGGATTTGTATTTGATTCTCCTTCAGTATTAATTGTAAATGAACCATATTATACTAAACATAGCAGAGTCCACACACAAAAAATTAACATAAAATGTAGACACAAATGCAAACAAATTTAATAACTTATTTCATTAGTTTTATGGAATATGGAAAAATGTATTTATATGCTAAAGACATTGGTTAAATATTATTTTATATCATTATTATAGATGAATATATATTTCTACAAAAACACTTAAAACATACATACAGACATAAAGAATAAAAAGGAAGACAATTTATATAAAGTAAAGTATAGATGACAGTAAGCCAGGAATTAAGAAAATAATGCCCTACTTCACTTATATTTATGATAGAGTGAACACATTTATTTATTCATTTGTCAATGAAATTTTTATTCTATTTGAGGTATATATGTGTCACACACAGGTAAGATGCTGAGGATACAGTGGCATATATGTCATTATCTCTGGTCTTAAAAAACATATATTCTTTAGGTAAAGAGAAAAGAAGAATATATACGAGACAAACCTGCTCCTTGTGCTATTGCTTACTTTTCCCCTTTGTCTGGGTAAAGTATTCCAATGGCAAGTTTTGGCTTTGGCTGGAATGAGGCTGAAGATTTGTCCACTGTGGGGCTGGAGCAAAGAATCTGCCTTAGGCAACTGGCATGGGCAGTGTACTTGGACTTCACAGGTCTGGACATGCTGACATGTTCTGTGGGTCCAGAGTCAAGGATTTGTATGGCACAGCTTATACACTTCAGCAAGAATTACACCAAGGGTTGGAGAGTATGGTCTTCAGAGTTGTGACCAAATAGAACATTTGTGAGGTTCAGAGATTGAATATATATAGGGAGGATAAACAAATTACCAAGTTTATAAGGATAAATAATATGAGACAGATTTCTCATCTTGAGATATGGTTTAAAAATATGGAAAGGGTGAAAACTGAAATAAACCATGTGGTGATGGGTTTGATTAGAGCTGTCAGTGTGAACGTATGCTTTTTCATATATAAAAATCATAAAGATGATTAGATAGATAATAAATGGATAGATAACCAGAACTATTTCAATAATTATCTCTATCTAGAGTTAGAGATAAAGATATGAGAGTATTTGTGAGTGAATATTTATATATACACGTGCATTTTCTAGGCTTGTCCACTGCACTCCTGAAGCATTCAGCAAACTAACACCTCCTCTCATCTAGATTTTTTTTTATCACTGTTATTGTCCATTAAAAGGATCCCTTTTGGAGAAAAGGGATCAATTAAAAGGATCCCTTTGGAGAAATAACCAATTCCAGGGCAATGACAAGACAAGCAGATAATGAGCCTATAATATCAAGTTGAGACAGAAAGGAAGAAAGTAAAATAAGAAATGTAAGTGAAAATAATGAATAAGACAATCCTTATGAAAATATTTAGCAATATAGAATTTTAAAGCTGTATTATCTATCATTGCCACAAGAAAAACATACCACAACATCTCATTTTCTTATCCAATAAACATCTACTTCTTTGAATCAGATTTAAATGTTTTATGACCCAGACATGACAAATAATTTGTGTCCAGAATATTTTCTCTGTATTCAAGCTCAGAAACTCAAACCACACACTCTTATAATTATTATTCTAAAATTGACAAAGCAGCCCATGATTTGATTTAGTGTGAAGGAAAATATGAAGAATTAATATAATTGGAAATAGCAGGGCAGAAAAGTAACTCTCCAATCAATTCTACCTTCTTCCAGAATTATATTTATCAAGCTTCTTTTGCCATGAAGACATTGTTGGATCATTTTGGAAACAGCATTCCAATGATGCTTAAAATTGTGATTTAGACAAATCTTTATTTTGGTATCAGGGAAGTTTGGAATATAACAGGATTTCTAATATCATTAAATAATTGCTGGTAAAAGAATTTACAAATTCATATATATTTTCATATTTTCCCTTTTCTCCTCTTCGACAGCCTATTTCATCCCCACTTTTAATTCTGGTTAGAAGAGTTAAATCTTTGGAGGAAATAGAATGGAGTAAGTCAAACTATATAAAGGACAGAAGCACTCTTAATCCAGAGGGCTTACTTGGTTATCAACAATGTCAGTTGACATACACCTGATCAGTGTATCAGTTAGCATAAATCTGGCCACAAGAGTATAGTAAGTCTAGGTAGGTAACTCAAGTCTGAATCTACTGCAAGGGCTCAGTTTGGGGATATGAACATCTTGGAGATGAGCACAATTATAGAGGAGGTGCAGATCCTAATGTACAACAGTCTCAGGATTCAGGAATTAAATATACAAGAATCAGAACTAGAAACTCTGATCTCAGGCACAGTTGGGATTGAGAAGAGGATTAAAATAGAAGAGGGTAACGCTCACCAGTGAGAGAAAAAAGTAGGTACAAGCCATTTAGCATTGGCATAAAGAAGACAACTGCTTAAAAAGGACAATTCATAAAGTCACCATTCATTTAGGGGCAAAATCCACTTACTTTATGTTTTGTGGGTTTTAGTCCATATTTATGTCACAGGAGCAAAGGCTATGATTAGAGAGAGAAAGAGATATTTAGGAAATCTACAGTTTCTTCAGTCCTAACACCTGCTGCCATATTCAAGTCAACTACAGTGAACCAGGACTCTACAGAGATGTCTCAGCTTATGTTGTCACTCAAGATGAGGACTCTTTTAAGATGGAAGCAACCATCTTAGAATCTGCCTTATATAAATTACCTCATCTTCTTTATGTTCTAAGTAATAAGGAGCAATTAGACATCTCTCTACTCCCTGAGCCACACTTCAATATTTCAAATCCCTAAAACCATCATTTTTCCCCAAATGAACTACCCTATCTGCCTCCTTCGCTGGTGCAGATGCTGTTCAAATCTTTGTCTCTCACTGTCTACTCTATTCCTGCTGCCATCCATGTTCAGGATATGAAACAGTCTAAATTTCCTATCTCCCACTCCTTTGTTCTCCTCTGCTGATGTTTCCATTTGAAGTTCATTGTGTCAGCCAGAAAAAGTTATTCTTCTCAAGTTTAATCTAACAGTCATCTTCATTTGTTCATATATTCTCTTTAGACTGTCAATCATTAAATATGCATCTAAATGAATTGTTATTCATTGCAACTAGGAGAAAGAAAACTGTCTTCTTGGAGTCTAATGGTGAAGGAGGTATAGATATCTAGGAAATTGCAGCACAGTGTGGTAAAAGTAATCACTATCAGAGTGGCATACTATATTATAGATTTTGATGGAAGTAGTTCAACTTGCAGTTTGAGAATTCAAATGTCCTCACAAGAGACTTAGCCACATCGTTGTCTTCATCAAAAGAATTTATTAGAATCTAAATCATGGTTGGGAAACAATACTGGCTCACAGTTTTCTTCTCAGCAACTCTTTTGGATAAATACCATTGTACCTGATCTATAAAGGCTTCTTCAAGGATGATCAGTACCTGACTTTCCTGAACTATTCTAAACTACCAATTTGATAATTAAGATAAAACCCTCTATCTCCATAATTAAATGGTTATGTATGTTTGTCCATGCTGCCCTAGCTTGCCCATTTTATGTGCACTGTGGATGCATTGAGTGCCTTCCAAGCATCAACAAGACACAACATAATGCTTTAATTCAGGCGTTCTTAACAAGGAGTCCTTGAGCTTGAATTGAAATTCGAAAAAAAAAAAAAAAACATTATTCTTGTGGGGATGTCTTGGTGTGGATGTGGTATATTTATTAAATAATACACAGTATAGTGTGGACTTAGTAAGGGGTCTGTGGTTTTCGCTTGACTGGCAAAAGGGTATATAGAATAAAAAACGGTAAGAACACCTGCTTTAATCCATTATCAATTTACCCCCTCATAAATGATGCTTAGAAATATCAGTGCAACATGAATATGATGTCAGAGCAAGTTGAAGGAAAAACCTTGAAGCAGGAAAATTAGATTTCTCTCCCAATGTTCCTGAGTGAATTAGGACTCCAACTGTCCTGCGCATCAAGGCATGAACTCAACAAAAAAAGATAATAGTGTCTCTATCTCTTTCTCTCTCTTTTTTTTTTCTCTCTCTCTCTCTCTCATCCCATTTGCTACCTGTTAATTTGGAAATTTCCCATAACTGGATTCCCAGTAAATCCTTAATGACTAGCAATAGCTCAATGCATACTTCCTTTCAAAGTAGTGTTTCATTTCAATTACCAAATAAGAGTAGAATGCTAGTGATGGGAATTCAGGTCCTTGGCAAGCCAATGGGAGATATTTGGTTATGGAGACGTCCCTAGCACACCCTGAGTATACCAAAATGTAAGACCTAATTTCTTGCATTTAAAACTGTCCATGCCTGAAGTAATTTGTATCTTCATGGCAATTAATTGTTAATACATCATGTATCATACACATACACAAGCCAAAGTTTGTTTATATATAAATAGAGAATAATTAGAAATAAAGAAATAAGTGGAGTCCATAGTCAGGTAAGCAAACTGTATTTTGAGGAGCATAGTAAAAACCAGTTGCTTTAAGAGTGATCCACACAATAAATCTACAGTGACCTGTTTCCCTCTGCACATGTAGGTACAAGTGTCATAAATACTGATTCTCTTTCTCTCTCTTAGTGCTATTCCTACAGTGATATTTCCATATGTAACTCTTATTTCTTTATTCCTGCTTATGCTCCACATAGTCAAAATCAGCTCAGCCTCACATAACTGATTTTTTAAAACATGGAAGGTCAAAATATTAAATATTTTCCAACAGAAATCCTTGTTTTTCTTTTGCCTTAACTAGTATGCATTAATGGTTTTACTAAAACACATTTGCAGATTCATGTTCTTCATTAGGGCAACAAATTCCTTCCTAATATCCATAATTTGCCATGGAAACAACCTTCCAATTCACTAAATTTTTCCTGCAACATTGAGAAATAAATGTTTACAGGTACAAGTTTAAGTATGATTTATGGTGATCAAGATACAAAATAGTATTGAAATCAGGATGCACAGACTGTTGCAGGAATGTGATGTGGTCAGAATTAACAGCCAATGATGGCACTGAAGCACTGTAGGTATTTACTGAGTGACCATATCATATTAGAAGATTTCTAACCAATCTAAGAAGAGACATGCTAATTATATCATAGCTGCAGATATTCTCTTTTGAATATTTCATTAACTCTTCTGATCCAATATTTAACAAATATATACTCGTTGTATTTGAAAGATGAAGGCTTTTAAAATCAGT
The DNA here is from genome assembly GCA_026826555.1 of Tolypeutes matacus. NCBI lineage: Eukaryota > Metazoa > Chordata > Mammalia > Cingulata > Chlamyphoridae > Tolypeutes > Tolypeutes matacus. Next base: position 5,733,014 of record JAKSZT010054030.1, read on the forward strand.
AATTAGGTAAAAAATACAGATCTGAGTTACAGTTTTACACAGGGTTTTAAAGCTTTGCTATTTCCTACCTCATCATTTTCAAAAAAACTGTTTCCAGTACACAAAGTCACACAATCTCCTTTTAACTCAAAGCGGGCATCTTTTGGCTCATGTCCTTTAGCAAAGTCACATGTTTGTCACACGTTTCCTGTATTGCTTTAGATAAAAGGAGGATGAGGAGAAAATGTAGGAGGAGCTTCATCCAACAAGAGATTGGCAAACATTTTTTCTGCAAAGATGAGACAGTAAATATTTTTTGGCTTTTATGAGGACCTAGGGCTTCCCCCTAAGTCTTCAGCATATAGCTACCTGCCTGACCTAAACATAAGTTAATGGTTAACAACCCACCTCAGAGGGAAGAGAATGTATAGATGTTATCATAAAATATAATCTTCCCAAAGCAGTAAATGTCCTTGGTAAACATCCTTTCTATAATCCTTGGTAAACACCCTTCTTACAAGCATAATGAAAATAGCACCAGACCCTATGTATATGCTTCACTTGACCCAAGCAGAAACTCTGTTCTCATATACTATGGAATGTTCTTGTTCTAAAATCCTTTATATTCACCCTTCATTTTTCATTACATTGCAGAGTGTTATCTTCATTCTCTGAACCCTGCCATCAGAGGTACTCTTCTGTCTGTAATCCCAATAAAGCTTATGCCTGACTTAATGCCAGATGTGTTCTTTGGTCTCTTGACCTCATCAACTCATGCCCTTCAGGAGGTGGTATGTAATAATTGGTGAACCAACCAGGAGATGGAAGAATCACCTGCAGTAGTGGGCAAGAGCTCAGGGAAAGGAGAATCCATGAGGGAAACCATGGGTTGGCCTATACTGTTCATGTGGGGAGTGTTGGCTTTCCTCCAGGACAAGTGGGGACCACTGAGAGAATGTGGGGATGCCCCAAAAACTCCAGCAGGTATGTTGGCTGTGCTACAGCAGATAACAGAGCAGGAAATAAGGAAAAGAGAGACTGCCAGATAGTGGCAGCTATAGTATGCCCCTGTTAGGAGACTTGTGGGGTGCTACTGAGGCAGAAGAAGCAGAAAAGGCCTCTGTGTGCTGCTTAGAAGGAAAGTTAAAGTTAGAAATGGATAAGTCATAGCACAGGCAGAGAAAGTTTCCTTTACCGTCACCTGCGCTGACTTGATGATCAGTTATATTGAAAAACTATGTAAACTGGGAGAGTTTAATGGGGAGTTATTTTGATAATGTTTTAAGTTTTAATTACATTTTTAACAAAGTGGTAAAAAGAATAAATAGCTTACTCTTGAACTTCAAGTCTAAGTATACTCCTGAAGATTAATCCAGAATATAAAAGTGTTAAATGTCTGTCTAAACTGCTAAATTAGTGCTTAATTGAATTTATACAGCTCAAGTATTTATAAATACTTGTTGGTTACTAATAAAAATGTTTCCAAGAATGGGCTTACGTATTACAGGCAATGCTGATTCAAGAGGTGGTCTTAAAAGCAGTAAAAATCAGAGATTTGAAATAATGGACAGCTTGGAGACAACCATACCAAAGAAGTTAGAGTTATGAGTCAAATTAGTGAGCTTTATGTTTCTGTTGATATGTCTTAACTCTTTTTGTGTTTGTCTGTTTGTTCAGTGTTTATTTTCATACCTCCAGACGGTAATATCAAAATAGCAAATGAAAATTCTTAAAGGGGATCTATTCAAATTGCTAAAAATTGAATAGGTGCTTATATATGTAAATGAGTACTCTTGAAGCTCAAATTAGAGAAGCCAGACAGGATAAAAATCACCTAAAAGCTGAATAAGGAAACCTTTTAAAGGAAAGAAACTAAAAAGTTTATCCTGAATTCTCCCAAATCTTTCTATAGCCTTTCCTAACCTCAGGATCTTCTCCTAATTTGAATTGCAGTAAAACCAGTTGAGGAAACTAAGGGAATGGGCTGAGGTGTAGAAAGATAAAGGAGATGTGAGTTTAACCCCTAATTCTGTGTACTAGGCCTGGAAAGTAAAATAATAAGGATGGAAGGGATATTACAGAGTAAACCTTGTTTTGTATAGTCTGTCTTATAATTCCCCAATTAAATTTTAACAGCTTTTTAAATGACAGTAATAATCCAATGGTCAAATTTTAGTAAGTAAAGAAAAAGTCTTTGAAAGCTGTGGAAAGATTTTTCTAAATTATGATAAAAACAAATAAACAATTATTGTGTATTCTAGAACTTGGCAGTCAGTATGCTTTTAAGGTTATTCACAATTTTAGAATTTTATTAAAGAAAAAGAAATTTTAGTCTCCTGTGGAGGAAGGAAGAAAAAAGAACTTTCTTGCATAATCTGCAATTGTTTCAATTTTGTTTAACTTAGATGTAATCTCCCTATGTTTATAGGATTCTAGTAAAATAAGTTAGTAATAAGTCTGTTAAATCTATTACAAATCTGTTTAAAAAAATTGTTTTTGCCTAAATTGAAATGAGTAGTTTCTTTTTTTTCCTCAGAGAACAGAATGAGGGATATGACACCTGAATGGATATAGGAAGAAGTAAATGTTTGTGGAAGTGAATTCATAGCAAATGTTGACTAAAATTTGATGTTTGTTTAAGAGAATGTGTTTTGTCTTAAGATAAAATGACTCATTTTCAGAGTCGAAATATGTTAAGGTAAGGCTTGAATGAATATAGAAAATTGTAGAAGGTATTATAGAAGGTAACATTAAGTAAGGGAATGTGTTTTGTAAAGGTGAAATTTGACTTCAGATGAAGTAACTGTAGTCTATATGGTCATGGGTAATTATGGGAAGTTTGAAAAAGCATTTTCTAAACTATGAGATCATAATGTAAGTGACTGATTCTGGGAAATCATTATTAAGTAGAAACCTAAGAGTTAATATTAATAACAAAAAGTAACTTATGGTTAGTTACAAGAAGTTTGTAAAAGCATTGTCTAAACTGAACTATTTAAATGGCTAATTCTAGAAAGCCATCATTAATTAGAAAATCTGAACTGATATTAGTAACAAAATGTAACTTCATAATAGGGAAACCTGTCAGAGGCCATCTCAATCTGCATATTAATTTGGTGGTAGGGGGAAGATAATCTTGATTCCACTTGGAAATTTAGGTTTTCATAAAATAATGGGAAAAGTAGATTTTCCTATACTGCTAAAGTAAAATACCTGTTAATAAGCATAATCATGGTAAAGGTGTAGAAGTAAAAAGTAAAGTACTAAAAATAGTTAAGTTCATTTACTATGTTATAAACTGCATTGGAAGTATTTAGAAAGTTTATAAAAATGAAGAGAGAGAATTCAGTATTGTCAAATTCTCTTGTGCATTTAAACCAGGCCTCCAGTACCCTGTATGGTGCCTCTCCTTTTAAGTTATTGGCTGGCTATGCTGGTCACTATGACCCCTAAAATAATAAAAGGCTTAACAACATCTCTAGACATGGCTCCTGAAGTGGATGGAAAGTATATTGCAATATGGGACTCTTACAACAGCCAGTGATGGTTTAATATAGCCAGATTTACAATGGACATTGCCTCCAAACTGGTTTTGTTTCATAGTGCTGAAGGGCACTACCCACCAGGCCATTGAAACATTGGAGCTTTCCTCCAAGGGCCAATGTTGCCGCAGCATGCCAGCTGTGTGAAGGATATACCAAGTGGAGCAATAATTACGAGAGTAATGTGAGGAGAACCTAAACAGAAACAATTGGCATTATGGCCTGCTCACATGGAAAGACAACATGTATGGGATTGCACAACTAGAGCTTAGGTCTATTAACTGTAGCTCAAAGAGAAACTTGTACATTGATTAGTGCATTGATTAATATTAAGTGCTGTACATATATACCTGGTGAATTTGATAATATTTCTTCTATTCTATACCATATACAGAGGGATATTGAATATGTTAAAAGTCTTGGTAAACATAATTCACTTTCTAAGTAATTAATGCAAGTGCCTATAAGATAAAGAATGTTTCTCTTAAGTATTATCTTTATTTTGTTTGATATATGCTTATCTTATTGTTGCCTATATTGTCTTTGTGAGTTTATGTCTAAGGCAGTGCCTCTCCTCATACCTCTCTTAGATGCCCTAGGCATAACCACCACTGTGGGAACTGGGGTGGCAGTTTCCTAGACAGCATTTGAAACTTATAAGATCAAGCCCATCAGTTTCGGGAGGATGTAGCTTCTGGAGGCAACTGGCCTTTCTCATTCCCATAGTCCAATATGTCATGGTCGCCCCTTTTGGGGGCTGCTTACCACCACATTCTTTATCCTTTTAATAGAACCAGATATCTTCAAAATTCTAATGTAGGTTTATTTCTTCCAAAATCAACACCCTCCAAAACAAAGTATCAGTCATGTGGAGATTGTGTCCAGTTCCAACCATGGTGTCAGACCCACCTTCCCTCAACTTCAACAGAATAGCTAGAGAGTTTCACACCTCATCAGACAGGGTCTTCTGCCCCTAACCAGCATGAAGCAGTTACCAAAGAATGACCATCACCCTTCAGCTCCCCCTTAAGAATAAGGGTTTGAACTTCCTGAGGGTAGAGTTGAGGCAGTTTAGTATAGGAAACAGGGAAGACGGCTGGTCAGAATAAAGCCCACTAAAGTCCCTGGTCATGAGGTCCAGTTTGAAAGTCCCAGACTACTTTGTTATCTACTAATGGAAGTATCGCTTGTATACTATTAGACCAGTACAATATGCCCCTTATTGTTCCTGCAAATTGGACAGTGTGGAATATCTTGCTGGCATGGCAGAATATGTCACACCAACAAGTTTTGAACAAGACCTTATCATTTAAGATTGAGATGTGGCTGTCATCTTTCAACGAGACTCATGATTGTATATTTTCCCTTGCAATGGAACAGATGAATAAGCTTAGGCTTTTATTAGGAGATGCTATATATAATGGTTTAGGATTGTTAATGGCTGAGTCTGTGACCCTAGATTGTATCATCCCTGTCTGTATAGAATGACAAGAAGAAATCCGTGATGGGGAGTGATTACCCCCTGAGTTGTGTAATTTTACTATCAAGGCTACATATAGAGTAAAGCACGCCCTCTGGTGGCTCTACCCATTGGCCATTTTTGTGCAGGTGGTACTGCAATTGTCACTGAAAAACACATAAAGTATTTAGTCTTTAGGTGTTGTCTTTTATACTGTTGCTTTGGAATATGGATGCAATGCTTGTCGTATAGTCAACATACGCTGCTACATGGGGGTGGATTTTGGGGCCCAGGGCACCCCCAAATCTTCAGCATGCAGCTGCCTGTATAAACTAGACATAAGTTAAAGAATATCTCAACCCTCCTTGGAGGGAAGAAAATGTATATATGGTACCGTAAATGATAATCTTCGCAAAGCAGCTAACGTCCTTGGTAAATGTCCTTCCTACCAGTGTAGTGAAAACATCACCACAACCCGTATGTACACTACATATGACCCTAGCAGGATCTCTGTTCTCATACCCTATGAAATATCCTTGTTTTGAGACCCCTTATATTTCATTCCCTATTTTCTCATCTCTTTGCGGAACACTATCTTCATTCTCTGAACCTTTGCCATCAGAGATTCTCTCTTGCCTGAAAATTCCAATAAAGCTTAAGCCTGAATTAATGCCAGATATGTTCTTTGGTCTCATGGCCTTACCCTCTCATGCCCTTCAGGAGTTGGGTTGTAACTGCTTTTCAGGCTATACAGTTATGGCCTCAGTGGAAATCACTATGTTGTAATATGAAAACAGTTGTATTCAATGCAATAACAGAGTTGGCATGGCAAGTTATAATAAAACTTATTTACAAAATGGCAGCATGCCAGATTTGGTCCTTGGACCACCATAAGAAATTAATGTTTTAGAGTTTTCATAGGTTGTGGGGTTTTTTAGAGGTTTTTTTTTTTTTTTTTTTTTTTTTTTTTTTTTTTGCTTGAATTGCACATTCCCAAAAGGCAAAGGCAAATCTACAACACTGAAATCATAGAAAACATTCTTCAGAGGAAGATTTTCAGGACTCAATTTTTTTAAATATAACTGCTTACAGTAAAGAGCTTTGCTGTATGAAATACAAGTGGAGTCTACTTTTGCTTGCAAACTCTTTTGTTAACAGTGGGTTGCTGAAAGCAATTCTTTTATGTGCCTGAGTTACTGGTATTAAGTCCTTATTTTGGACAAACAGTAATTTTTATTAGAAAATGGTCATCACCAATGAACTCATAAAAGAAAGAATAATAGCTATGGATGCATGACCTTTGCCTTAGGAAGAACACAGGTTAAAAATATGGTAGCGCCTTTACCATGCCTTCTTCAGGAGTAAGTCAGAAAGAAGTGGCTCATGTAGTACACAACCCTCGTGCAGGAAATCTAATGTTAATACTATTCAGTCACTCAATACCTGGACTGAATTCAGCTAAGAAGCTCAGTATCCAGGCCATTAACAACCCTCCTACAATCTTATAAATTATTTTTATTTTATTATTTATTTTATGATATTATAAATTATTTATTAATTTATTTATCCATTTATTGTATTCACTGCCAGTTAACTAATGCATTAGCTATGGCAGTTAAGCTTTTGTGAAGAGGAAGGGAATTTTTTTATCAGTCTTGAAATAAGTCAAACCTGAAGTTACATCTGACATTGGACACTTCATGTGACTTTTAAGTCTGAAAGATTTTACAGCTTCACAATTTCTCACTTGGGTTGCCTGTATTTCTATTTCAACTTACTTTTTCACAGCTTTTGAAGGAGTTTCGGGCAGTTCATGGAAACAAAGGTGAATAATACTCATGGTCTCTATCCATTTTTATTGTTTTCTCCACTAGTTATTATGTAAAATATAACAGGGCTATCATACTAGAATCTGTCTTTCCCCTGGGAAATACAGCTTCCTATGGAAGAACCATACCACCTTGGATATTGGTCACCTCAGATCTTCCCATCAAAGCACATTTAATCCCAATACAGTGCCAATAGAGCAAGTTGGGAAAAAAGAAGAAATAAAAGTAATAGCAAAAAAATAGTAATAGATATCATTATAAAAGAAATTTTCTCTTCAAAATCTTGTCACTCTGGAAAACAAAAAGTGATGAAAAAGAATCAACTGTGAGAAAGTTTTAAGTATTATAAATTGCCATGCTTAGATTTAGTAAGAAAAAAAATAAAGAAGAGAAAACTAAAGACAAACAAGGAGAGAGAAGAAAATAACAAAGATTAGAGCAGAGATCAGTGAAATAGGGGATAAAAAAATAAACAAGAGAAAATCAACTTGACCAAAAGTTGGTTCTAGAAAAGATCAATAAAATTGAATAAACATTTAGCTGGAACAACAAAGAAATAAATAAAATGAGAGCATGCAGTATATAAACAAATAAATACATAAGAAAGGAAAGGGAAAACTTTACTACCAACTCCACAGAATTAAAATGATTATAAAAGAATACTTTCAGGGCGTTTGCCAGGGTTCAGGCTTCTGGCGTTCCTCTCTTCCCGGGGCTGCGTTTCTCTCCGGGCTTAGCTCCTGCTTCCTCCACAAGGTCAGCTGTAGACGATCAGGTGAACGGCTTGCTTCTCTTCTCCTGGCGCCTTCTTCCCAACATCAAAACTGCTTCTCAAAAGACTGCTTCAGGAGAGAGGCAAGATGGCGTTGGTGTAGGAGGGCGCACACTGCAATCTCCCAGAGCAAGGAGGATTGTGGACGGGGTCCTGCCCGGGGGTCTGTGCTGTGCACGCGTGGAGTGAGAGGCTTGGGACATCTATCTGCGCGGATCGGAGGCGTGGAACGAACGGTGGAGATTCGTGAGTTTTGAGGCTGCCGGTGGAGGTTGGCACAGGCAGCTGAGCCCCGCGGTTATGGAAATAAAAAATAAAATGGCCATTTGGAGCCGCGGGCAGGGGCGAAAAAGTTTTATTTTCTCGGGAGCTGGCTGCCTGGCGCCCCTTGGACCTTGTGTGAACAGAGCAAACAAACTAGTCAGCACCCGGTGAACCGGAGGGGGGATTTTGGTCGGGGAACGCAGCTGATTTCCCTAGCCACCCAGGGATAAGACCCGGGCCGCTGCGGAGCCAGGAGGAAGGGACACTTCCCAAAGAAGGGAGGGGTCGGTTGGAAGACAGGGAAGGGTATTTTATATTTTTAGACATCGATCTGGCTGCCTGCACCGCCCCATAGCTTTGGGGAGCAGATAAGCCGACCTGAAGCAGCACCAGGCTGAGAGCAGACGCGAATCTGCACTCAAACTGATTTACTGAACAGCCCGGTGACGCTGGAGCTCGGCGCCAGAAGGGGCGGAATCCGC
>JAKSZT010054030.1:5746340-5929333 GCA_026826555.1 Tolypeutes matacus
GTCAGTACATGCAACAACATGGATGAACCTCGGAACAGACATTTAGTGAAAGAAGCCACACCAAAAAAAATAAATAAATACTATATTATTCTATTTAAGTGAAGGTGAATAGGCAAAACTAGGCCATTTTAAATTAGCACACACCACTCAGAACTGAGTGGGAGAGAGTGTGGTCTACAGTGTGAACTGTGGTCTATGGTTGGTGGCAAGGCCCCAGGATGTGTAAGTTCATTGAGGTTGGTGGGCCACACTGTGGGAGATGTTTGTGTGGGATGTGGTGGGAGGTGTGGGAGGTGGGCAACATGGGAATCCCAGTGGGTTCCGTGTAATATTTTAGGTAATCTAAGCACCTCTTAAAATATATGTATATATATATATATATATAAATAACATTTTTGTAAGCAAAAATAAATAAATAAATAAATAAATAAATAAATAAATAAATAAAATAAAAAAAAAGAATACTTTCAACAACTGTACAACAACAAATAACATAATCTAGTTGAATTCCTAGAAACACACAATCTATGCTGATTCAAGAATAAATAGGAGACTTCAACAGACCAGTTACATGAGATTGAACTAGTAAACAAAACATCCCAACAAAGAAAAGCCTAGGATCAGGTGACTTCACTGAAAAATTTACAAAACATTCTAAGAAGAATTAACACCAATCCTGAACAAATCTTTCAAAAAAATTTAAGTGGACGGGACACTTCCTAACTCATTCTATGAGGCCAATGTTACCCTAATATCAATGCCAGATAAAAAGGTACCAACAAGAAAAGAAAATTATAGACCAATAACATTTATGAATATAGGTGAAAATATCCTCAACAAAATACTAGCAAACTGAGTTCAACAGCACATTAAAAAAATTATACACCATGATCAGGTGGAAGTTACCCCAGGTATACAATGGTGGTATAACATAAAATAATCGATTAATGTAATACACAGCATTAATTAAATGAAAGAAAAATACATAATAATAAAAACTGATACAGAAAAGGTATTTGTCAAAACCCAGCTCCCTTCATGATAAAAATACTTTTAACACTAGGAATAGAAGGAAACTTCCTGAACATGATAAAAGGCATATAGGAAAAAATGCAGCTAAAATCATAATTGATGGTGGAAGTCTGAAAGTTTTCCCTCTAAAATCAGAAAAAAAGACAAAGATGCCCATGGTCACAAAGATATTCAACATGATACTGGAGTTCTAGCCAGAGTTATTAGGTAAGAAAAAGAAAAATAGATATCCAAGATGGGAAAGAGGAAGTAAAATGTTCCCTATTTGCATATGACATAATTCTGAACATGTAAAATCCAGGAAAATCCACAACAATGTTATTAAACTTAATAAAAGGATTTAGGAAAGTGGCAGAGAAAAAATCAATAGGCAAAAATGCGTAGTATTTTGATATACAAGTAATGAACAACCTAAAGAGGAAATAAAGAAAAAAAATTCCATTTGCAATAGTAAGTAAATGAAGCAAATATCAGGAATAAATTTAGCCAAGGATGGATGGACATTGTGACAGTTTAAATCTTTTGAATCCCAGAAAAGATCTTCTCTAACTAATCCATTCCTGTGGATGTGGAGCCTTTTGATTGAATTAAGGTCAGTTAAGGGTCTTTTGATTAGATTGCTTTAGGGCTTTTGATTGGACTACATCCCTGAGTTGTGGCCCAGATTAGGTCTCTGCCCTCTTTCCTGATCTTATATAAACTAAGAACACACAGAGAGAAAGACACACAGAAAAACAATATCTGCCATTTTGATCTGACCATGTGAGAGAGAGGACTTGAGGAGCATTAGCAATTGAAGTGGAAGCACAAACCCTCCAAGAGGCTGAGTTCAGGAAGCGTATGCATGATTGCCCACAACTGAGCTCCAGAAGATGGTGAGCCTTGAGGGGAAGGCAGAGACTATGGTAGAGATTGGTTTCAATCTTGCTTTGCCACAGTAAGCATGGAGGGGAAGGAAGGACCTTGGTAAATATTGGCTACCATCATTCCTTGACAAGTGCAGGACTCCAGGATCACCAGTAGTGGACACTGGTAAGAAAGTATCACTGCTGATGCTTTGAATTTGACATTTCACAGCCTAGGAACTGCAAGATTTTCCCCTATTGCATCTGCTTTATAATCACCTACTCATTTCTAGAACTTTACATTGGCAGCTGTGTAGCAAACTAAGACAGAAACGTACATGGAAATCTACAAAGCGTGTCTAAAAGGATCAAAATAAAAAAAGAACTAGATAAAAGGAAGAAAATGCCATGTCCATGGATTAGAAGACTTGTGTCAGTTTGAGATTATTTATGAATTCCAAAAAGAGAGATTACGTTTGTAAACTGGGTGTGATCCCCTTTGATTGTATGAGATTCAGCTGAAATGTCTTTGATTAAATTATTTTAAGATAAGGGCTTTGGACTTCTGGGAAAATGGTGATGAAGTAGGTAGGCAGACACTGACCCTCTCACAAAAAAAGTGGAGAGAAGGCAGATAACTATCTAAAGGAGGCACTTTGGATATATATAGAACAGGAAGGTGCTCTGAGTCATCTAAGAAATTACTGGAAAGATAAAGAAGAAAACCATGAGTTGCTTGCCCCTGCGGCTGGAAAAGGCACATATGCCCTGCCTTCATGGCAAGTAGCCATGGTACCCCTGGCTTGTTGCTGCAAGGGACTGGGAGGGGGCATTCCCTGGGAGGAAGAGGGGTCTGGTAGAGGATGGAGAGTGGCTTTTTGTGGTGAGTTTGGCCAGCTGAGCCCCAATTGAATCTCAGAAGGGACCTGGATCTGACAGGGAGAAAGAAGGGGGGATCTGCTGAGGCAGGCTGTCACGCCCAGCCACCTGCCCAGGGAGAGAAAGCAATTAGATTAGAGAGTGGAGTGGGGATAGGCACCTAATCAAGGGGACTCTAGAAAGCTATAGAATCTAAAAACACCTGGCAGAAAGGGGGCAGATATCTCTCAGATGACCGATTAACCTGAGGAGAAAATTTAGCTCAGTGGAGGAATACCTGCCTTGCATATATGAGACCCCTGGTTTGACTCCCCAGTCAATCAAGAGCATGATCCACCTGGTTATCAGGTCTCCAGCTTATACTTTATGAGAGGGAACATGTAGACATTCTTTTTGTTTTACGCTTTCTTGGATCTGGTGAATAAATAGAAGAAAATGTCACTCTACAGCAAGATAACAGATCTTACAGTGATGAAAGACATATAAAATGTCAAAAAAAATTTAATTTCATATTTTTATTTCTTATTGTTCCAATTTAAATTTTTTTTTATATTTTATGTTATTTTTAAAAATATATTATTTCATTTTCTTATTAATTGTATTTGATTATTTTCTTAGCTTCATTTTTTAAGACGTTTTGAATCACAGAAGGGTTACAACTGTGGCAGGGGAGGATTATTGGTGCAGTGTGTAAGTGATGGGGATGCATGGGAAGAGGGTCACCTGGGGCATACCTATAAAACGTATAAATGTGTTTAAGAGTTAGTTCATGCAGGTATTTTCATGGTGGTTGGAGATTCACACTAAAACCAAAAGAATATTGAATTCCCACCCTGGGGAGCTTTGCCACATTCTCTAATGGGACAGCAAGAATCCCCCAAGTATAGGCAGTAGTAACTAGTGAAGGATGAAGGACTATTGACAGACCCTTGATATTGATGAATGTACTTATGAACCTTTATTTTTGGAATTGAAACTTAGCCTAGTATTATAGGGTGCCTAAGAGTTACCTCCTGAGAGCCTCCTTGTTGCTCAAATGTGGCCTTTCTCTAAACCAAACACAGCATATAAATGCATTACCATCACCCGGCACGGGACATGACTCCTAGGGATGAGACTCTCTGGCACTGAGAGATTACTACCCAAGTACCAACTAGCAATGCAACTGGAAAAAGACGTTTACCAAAATGGGGAAATGGTAAAGACAAATGAGTTTATATGGCTAAGAGACTTCAAAGTGAATCTGGAGGACATTCCAGAGGTTATGCTTATTGATGTCTCAGGAGGATTTCATTGATTGCCAAAATAAATATTGGTACAAATTGCAGAGACATCCAGAAACTAAAGGCAGGGCAGACAGCTCAGGAATTTGGTGCCCTTCCAGTGGGTTCTACTTGGGAACTTATGCTCCCCAGTGTGACAGTTGGATTTAGGTGTGGTTTCACTACACATGGCTCTTCTACTCATTCTAATTGAACCTATAGTTAGTGCTATAGTTGATAGGTATATGTCCAAGAGACTTAAATCTTTGGGCTGTCCATGTGCCAGCTGGGCCATGAATCTCAACAGAGTTGCAACACCAACTCAACAGCTGAGTGGACTCACCCAGGACAAATGAAAAGGAGATGATGATGGACAACGCCTATCCCAAGGAACAGAGAGAGTCTGCAACTGCAAGCAAGATAGTCCCATCCATCTGCCCCATGGCATCTAAGCCCCCTTTCAATTAGAGGCAGAGTGGGCATCACCATTCTAGAATCCTCAGGATTGGTGAATGAATGATGGACTAGAGTAGACTTACTGGTATTCTACTATAGACTTATTGTGATTCTAGCCATGGAAGAACTGTTATCATTGATGTGGAGGCAGTGGCCACTGGAGGTTCTGAGAAGAAGGAGAGGGAAAAATAGGTATAATATGGGAGCATTTTTGAGACTTGGGAATTGTCCTGAATGACATTACAATGACAGATACAGGCCATTATATATCCTGTCATAACTTATAAAATCATGCATGGAGTGTAAACTACAATGTAAACTATAATCCATGCTTAGTGGCAATGCTCCAAAATGTGTTCATCAATTGTAACAAATGTACCACACTAATGAAATATGTTGTTAATGTGGGGAAAATGTGGGAGGGGTTGGGACCGGGACATATAGGAATCCCCTATATTTTTTATGTAACATTTATATAATATAAGTACGTTTTTTTAAAAAATAAAAAACTATTTAAAAAAAAGATTAGGGCTTTTATTCAACCATGCCTTTAGAGTGCGACTCAGCATTGAGTCCCCACCTATATAAATTGTCCCTCATTCAAGAAGATATGAAGATATGCAGAAATAGGCTCAAGAAGAAAAGAAAGCTTCATAGATGGCAGAGGAGAGAACATTGATCCTGCAGCCCTGTGGAGAGAGATGAGCCATTTGTCTGATAGTTTGCAGCTAAAGAGAACAGAACAGCTGAGCTGAGGAAGCCTGGAAAGAAACAAACACTATGCCAGCCTACAACTGAGATCAGAAGAAGCTGGGCCCATGGAGCCTTAAGAGGAAGAAGGAAGGAGAGGTCATACAGAGATCGCCTGCCATCTTGCTTCAACACGTGGCAATAGGTTTTGGTGGGAAAACAACCTTCATTTGGACTCTTTAAGGCCTTGTAACTGTAAGCTTGTATCCCAAATAAATATCCTTTATAAAAGCCGACAGATTTCTGGTACTTTACATCAGTACCCCTTTGGTTGACTAATATAAGACTAAATATTGTAAAGATGTCAATCATACGCAAAATGATGTATAGATTCAATGGAATTTCTATCAATTTTCCAACAACCTTCTTTGCAGAATTGGAACAATCAGCAAATGTATATGAATGATTAAGGGGCCCTAAATAGCTAAAATCATCTTGAAAAAGAAGAATGAAGTCAGAGAACTCACACTTCTTAATATTATAACTTATTTCAAAGCTACAGTAATCAAAACAGCATGGTACTAGCACAGAACAGAAATATAGATCAATGGAATAAAATTGAAAGTTCAGATTTTTGACAAGGATGCGAAGCCCACTCAATGGGAAAAGAAGTGTCTATTCAATAAATGGTGCTTTGAGAACTAGATATCCTTATGCAAAAGAATGGAGGGGAACCCTTTTTATACCGTATACAAAAATTAACTCAAAATGGGTCAAAGACCTAATAAGTATAAGAAGCAAAATTTTAAAACTCAGAAAAGAAAACATATAGAGGATCATCAGGACCTTGTGTCAGGCAAATTTTCTTAGACTTTACAACAAAAGCATGAGCAAATAAAGAACAGAGAGTTAAATAGGAATTAATCAAAATTAAAGAGTTTTGTGTATCAAAGGATTTCATCATGAAAGTAAAAAAATAACAACTTACAGAAAGGAAGAAAAGATTTGGAAACCACATACATATTAAGTTTTTAATATTCAGAATATATAAAAACTCCTGCACCTCAAAAACAAAGAAAAACCAACAAAACAATTAAAAATGGGCATGAAACTCAAATAAACATTTCTCCAAAGAAGACACAGAACTAGCCTAAAAGCATGTGAAAAGATGCTCATCATCATTTGCCATTAGAGAAATGCAAATCAAACCACAATGAGATACCATTTCATATCCATAAGAAAGACTACTATTAAAAATAAAAACCAAAACACTGAAAATAGCTAGTGTCAGAGAGAATATGGAGAAACTGGAAGACTCATTCATTGTGGTGGAAATATAAAATGTTCCAGCGGCTATGGAAAAAGAGTTTGGTGATTTCTCGGAAACTTTAAAGTTACCATATGATAACCATCCCACTTCTAAGTATATATACACAAGGAATTGAAAGCAGAAACTCAAACAGATACTTGCACACTAATGATCACAATGAAGTATTTACATTTGCCTAAAGATGGAAGCAACCAAAGTGTTCATCAACAGATGAACATATTAACAAAATGTGGTATCTACATACAATGGAATATTATTCAGTCAAAAAAGGAATGAAGTCCTGATATATGTGACAACATGGATCAGCCTTGAAAACATCATATTGAATTAAATAAGTCAAATAAAAAAGGACAAATATTGTATGATCTCACTGATATGAAATTAGTAAAATAAGCAAATTCATACATTTATAAACTAGAATAAAGGTAACCTGGACCAGGGTAAAGGGTGGAAAATGGGGTGTTAATGCTTAATTGGTACAGAGTTTCTATTTAGGTTGATGGAAAAGTTTTGGTAATGGATGGTGATGATGAAAGCACAACATTGCTAATGTAATGAACACCATTGTATTATATATTTTAATATGGTTAAAAGGTGAAAGTTAGTTTTTTTATGTAGTACTAGAATAAAAATAAAAAAATATATAAGACTGTACAACATAAATAGTCCATATGAATATAAACTATGGACTATAGTTAATAGAATAATTATAATACGGTTTCATCAATTGTAACAAAGGTACCCTAGTAACTCAAAGTGTTGATAATAGGGAAAAATGGTTGTGTGAGGGGAGGTATATCTGAACTCTGTCTGTATATTTTCTGTAGACCTTTAACTTCTCTATTTAAAAGAATCGATGAGAAAATTGTATGTATTGGGATGTTATCTAAATTTGCATTTGCCTAAGTTCTGCATTGGGCTCTTATGATGTGTGGTGTGAAAATATATGGACAAAAATGAAAATTCCTTCTCAATTTTGCGCCCAGGGATATCTTGGAAATCTGATCCCATGGTTGCAGTTGAAAGAGCAGGGAAGAAAAGGAGATGCAGAAATAAAGGTTCCAGATTCCATATTCTTTCGTATTTAGGTTAAAATCTGCCAGTGAGTGGCAGATTTTGGAAGGCAGAAAGGGAGGAGAGGGAAATTATCCAGAGAAGCAGCTAGAGGAAGATTCATGGGCAGATGTGAGGTTGAAAGTATCTTCCAGGGGTAGAGGTTACCCAGCCTGAGAAAGCTGATGTAAGTTTCCCAGTTTTCTGTGATTCACGTTGACTTCACAATGGCAAGCACTGGAGAGCCATCCACTTTAGCACATAGTTGTTTGGATCTTCGCAGAAGTTCTCAAGAGTCTCAGAAGCGTCCAGGCGAGGTCTTTGTAATCCTCTACTCACATTCTACCAGCTAAAGTCTTTAGGGGAAATTTCCCTGGTCATCCCTCCTCCAGTTCTTCCAACATTGGCTTAAACCTTTTTTTCACCTAACTAGGTGACCTAACTTGAATGAAAAAAGTCCCTAATAAATACATTTATGCAATGTATTTATTTGCTGTTTATTTATTATGTTTTATCTTTCAGAGTTTGTAGTAATACTATTCATTTCCTGAAATTTGTAATCCCAACCTAAAATTGATTTAGATGTTTTATCAATAGTACAGTGATCATTAATTAAAATGACAGTATTTTTTAAAATCCTAATGGAAATACAAAAAAGATAATTTGAGTAGTTGTCATATTAAAGAATAATTTCCTTTGATAACACGTTTTCCTTCGAGATGCAGGGAATTTGACAGTAAATTGAAGCTCTCTATATAAATCTGGTAACATTTGGTTTCTATTGACAGATAGTGATTCCAAAAGCAATAAAATATCACTCAGTAGGCTTATTTGTTTGTTTGCTGTTGATAGATGGCTTAAAATGGATGTATATCTCCTTTGAGGTTTTTGTATATCTCCTGTAACAAAATACAGATGTGGGAAAACATTGAGAGAGAGATTATATTGGTTAAAGAATCTGAATAAATTAATTCAATTAAAAATAAAATGAACTAACATTATTTAATTTTGGAAAGAAAGCTGAATTAAAGGAGAGGATTCACAGACAGACAGTGCTAAATTTTGTTTGTCTTTTGCATTTGCAGGAATAAAGTCTCTGAGGCCTCTAGAGATATCTGGACACTAAGAGCAAAGCACACTACCCCATGAAACCATTGGTGGGCTTTACTTAGGAATATATTATAACCTATTTCCCCAATGTAACATAATTAAACTGATTTATAATTCCTCCACACATGATATTTCTACCCCTTTGATTTGAACCTATAATTAGCCCAAAACCCATTAAATATATGTTGCAGAGATTTAAATCTTTGGTCCGTTCTTATGCTGGGTGAGCCCTGAATCTAAGCAGTGTTGCAGCCAACACCTACTCTCAAATTCATTGAACTCACCCAGGAAAACAAAATGATGATGATGGACAACCTCCATTCCAAAACAGAAAGAGTATGTTCAACTACAAGCAAAACATTTCCTTCCTTCTGTCCCATAAGACCTAAAGCCCCTTTCAATCTGAAGCAGAGTGGGCTTCACCATCCCCAAAGATTTGAGGATTGAGTAAGCATAAAGGGGAAATGCAATCATGGATCAAAATACACTTACTATTATTGTAGTAATGGAAGAACTTGTAAAAATGATATAAAGATAGTGGTTACCAGAGGTTCTGAGGGGAGGGAGAGGGAAGAATAGGTGGAATGTAGGACATTTTTAGGGCATTGGAATTGCTCTACATTATATTATATTAACAGATACAGGCCATTATACATTTTGTCAAAACCTATAAAATGATACTGTGCAAAGTATAAGCCATAATGTAAATTATAGACCATGGTAAGTAGTAATGCTTCAATATTTGTTCATCCATTGTAACAAATGTACCACACTAATGTAAGCTATTATTAATAGGGGAAAAAGTGAGATGCAGAGGTAGTGGGGAATATGGGAATCCCCTATATTTTCGATGTAACTTTTCTATAATCTAAAACTTCTTTAAAAATAAGTTTTAAAAAATGTCAATTGAAATAAAGCTAGAGAATAATCTAGGGAATGGAATAACATAGTGAACCCAGAGGTGGACAAGAATTGTGTTTGATAGTATAAATACAAGAATGTCCTTCTATGAACTAGAACAAATGTACATCACTATTGCAAGGTGGCAAGAATTTAGAAAAACATGGGAAAAATACAATTAATGTAACCTATGGATGATAGTTAACATCAATACTTTAATTTTCTTGTATCAATGCCAAAGATGTAACATGTTAATAATAGGGGAGTAGGAAAAAATATACCAAATGTATACTATAGACCATAGTCAGTGGTAGTAGTCTCATGATATTATCTCATAATCTGTAACAAATGTCCCACAACAATGTAATGTGTTGGTGGAGGGGTATTGTGTGGGAATTCCACACACATGCATGATGATTGTTTTTTAAGTTCACAAATTCTCTTATAAATATATTTAATATGTAATAATATATTATATTATTATTATATATAATAAGTTTTGGAAAATGAAAAAATGTTATATAGGGATTTGGGCTTAAGAATTTAAAGAAAAAGTTTTCTGATAATAGACTAATACAATACAGTATTATTGTGCGTTCCATAAATATAAGATGAAATGGGATAACTTTTCATCTGCTAGTGACACAGGATTTTATTCTGTATAAAATTAGAACAGATGGACCCCACAGTGTTTCTGTGGCTAAGACAGGTTGTAGCATGATCTGACACAACTCTTTGCAAAATCTTATATATATTATATTATGATCTGTACTATGTCTTATGTTAAAATCTATTATTTTCAGAAGGTATCAATTTTTCAAATATTGATTTTGCAGTAGCAAGTAGGCCAGAAGTAAGTCAATACCTGATTCCTGCAATTAGATCAAATGATCAGAATGGAGTCGGATTTTCCTAGAAACTGCCCTTGCAAAGGGAATTTTGTGGTATCTACTCAATGAGTAAGGATATACAAATTATTGGGGCAGAGAAAGTGTTCAATTCTTCACAAGGTAAGTTTACTACACACAGCTAATGAGAAGTGTTTACACTTTAGCTCCTACAGTCCACTCTGCACCTCTGGTTCACATGGAGATGCAGCCTCTCAAATGGAACATGACAGTGTTCTTGGGTACTATTCTTTCCTTCATTGTTGTTATACAAATGGTCCAAAGGCACTCTCAGAGAAACACAACCTTTTAACACAGTTCATGGTATAAATGAAGATAGAAGATGCATCATGTGAAAGTTACAGAAATGAAAAGGAATAATGTAGCCTCATGAAAAGCTTCATCATAAAGTATACATAAATCATTTCAAATAATCTTCTTGTCCACAATTTTATTCTTGTCAAACTCATGGTCACCCTTCCTATTGGGTGTGATATTTTTCACTTTTTGCTTTGCTTTGCTTTGCAAAATTGAAAAGGAAATCTGACATCTGGCTATTTTTTTTTTCTTTTTTATATTAACATTCTTTTGTAATCTGAGAAGAGAATTTTTCTTCCCTGCATTTTTCATGTTTTTAAAATAAGAAATAGCCTGAAGGAGGAGGAACATGACCATTTCACATGGGAAATTTATATAGCTTTGAGAATCACTGAGTCGGAATGCTCATGACAACTGTCCTACTGGTGATTATTCTGAAAATAGTCTTAGACAAGGAAGGAAGACAGAGAATGAGGATAGAGAAAGTTTGATTGCTGAGAAAGGATCATTCTGGGAATATCAATTCTCTAAAATCTTGTGTCTTCTTCTGCTTTACTTTCTTCTAGAAATCCATGCAGGTCAAGATGAGGATGGAAATGATAAATGTGGGGTGAGAGTGTAGTTGGCTGGATGGACATTGTGGTTCATTAGTTATTTGACAGACTGGATATCCTATTGGGTCTGCCATGATTTAATATACCCTAATTAATGCCTGACCTTTAAAACACATATTTTTCAACTTAATATTTAGATAGGAGACCATTTGACATAGGGATTAGACAGTTTGGAGGAGTGGCAAACTTATCTGAAAAGCAACCAAAGTAATCATTAAAAATAGCAAGAATTTTGGAAAGGCAGTTATTTATTGATGTTAACCTGTGCTGTATGTTTTCTCACAGATCTCATTTACACTTCTGAAAATACTTTGGAATTCCCATGATCTTGCACAAGCCAGCAGACGTTGAAAATCGAGATTGGTAGGCCAGATCCAAACGGAAGCATTTTGTGATGGTCTACATAAGGTTTACCCACACAGAATTTGTTTAAAATCACTTTATTGCAAATAAAAAGGAACTGATTTCACCAAATGGAGATCTTCTGTTACTTCTGAAAAATAATATCTAGCTATCAGGATTCACATGTTTATAAGGCAAAACATGTCCATATGCAAGTATTGGTGTTTTGAAGAAGCATTCTCTCTCCTGTTCACTTTTTCTACTCACCACAGGAAATTACTCTCCATTTGCATTTATCCTTATCCCTGCACTATTGTTTTCCATATAGCAAAATTAAGGGAAGTGAAATATTACTCATATGCGAAAAAAAAAGAAAAAAAAAAAGGAAGTTAGAGAAAAAGCGATCCATTTTATAAGAAATAGTGTATAGGTTATGGATTGAATTGTGTTCCCCCAAAAGACATGTTCAAGCCCTAACTCTAGGTCCCCTGAATGTGACTTTAATTGGAAACAGTGTCTTCGAAGATGTTATTAGCTAAGGTGAGGCTAACCCAGACTGGGGTGGCACCTAATCCAATATGACCTTGTTGTTAGCAAAAAGGGAGAGACACAGAGGAGAATTTCATGGAGCAACTGAGGCAGAGATTGATGCCCAGAGATGGACAATAATCCACCATTAGCTCAAAAGAGCTAAGGATGGGCTCTCCCTTATGGCTTTCAGACTTCTAGCCTCCAGAGCTGTGAGACAAAACATTTCTGTTGTTTGAAGGCACCCATTATGGGGTACTTTGTTGTGGAAGTCCTAGGAAACTAACAGGATAGTATAATTCTTGTAACAAGATAGTATAATTCTTGTTTAAGTGGGCTATTCTTTTACTCCTAATGAGCAAATTGTGTTTCTAAGGGACAGGACTATTCACTCATGTACTTTTTTGCACTGGACCCTTTATCATACATATGAGCCTTTGACACCTGCAGTAGGGGTATGATCCTTCAGATCATCCTTGTTGTCCCCAAGAAAGGAAAAATCCCATGCCCTGCTGGCAAGTTGGGGTTTATGGCTTTCCTCATTATTTAACTTTCTTGTGGGATAGATTGTCACCTCTGACTTCAGAGATTTAATGTTGCAGCCAGATTTTTTCCATTCTTAACATTTGTCTCTGCATAGTGTGGGGTGGGTGGTAAAGACATGAATTTAATATCCCTCACCCCCCGCCCATAAGAATCAGGTCATGTGGGTCGCTGATTCACCGCAATCTGGCATTTGTCTAAAATAACATCCTTGTCATGGCTTCCTTGGAATTAAGCATTGTGTTTGCATGACTTGGATGTCATTCACTTAAATCCAGCATGTCTGGTTCTTCTTTTAGTGTGAAAAAATATATCTGGCATAGCTATAAGGCAAAAAGAATGCTTTTCCTCCTACATTCATTTTTTTCCTTTTGATGCAAACAAAAATTGATTGATGCAGGCTAGCAGCCAAAAGGCTGACTCTGGCAAGCCCCTATACATGTTTCAGATTTGGAATGCATACTGAAAAAAAATATTGCATAATCTTAGGTACATTCTTCACTCCATGTCAATGACAAGACCTTAGGTCTTACGTGCGCAGAGAGGCAATGGCAGTTTAATGAGTTTAGTATCCCAAATTAGAAGCACTGTGTGGCCAATAACAATTATTCACATGAGCTCAAGCTATTTACATTTAATTCCTAGGCCTCAGTTATTTCATCTGTCAAGGGGAGATGGCAATACTCATCCCACAGAGTAATTGCGATTGTTCCAGGAGGCAAAATTAGACAGGATAATAGAGTAGTTAGGAATCTGAGTTTAGAAGTCTAACAGGTATAAAACTGGCCTTCATTGATGATCGACTGCTTAGGAGAGTTATTCAGCTTGAATTAGTTTAATTTCGTCATCCTTATAACAGAATTGTAATATGTCCCTCTTAGGATTTAAGGACTCATCATATAATACATATCTAGCAGTCACCTCTCATACAATAAGCACTCAGAAATTGATGATGATATACAGGAAATACTTTTATAAATTAGATAAATTGTTTTAAAAAATTACCGTGCATTCTCAGACTAATTTTGGTCCTAAGAGAAATTGTCTTCACAAGTACTTTACTGTTCTTTCCAAAATTTTTCTCATCTTATTTTCCCTTAACCTTTAGAAGCAACTCCTTTGTGGTACACTATTCTCCCCTTTTCAATGATGCCTTCCCTCAATAAATATGGGGACTTATTTTGCAACAGAAATTGATTGAAAATGCCTATATTGAGTAACTGTCTCTCTAGGATATTTAAGTTTTAACACAAGTAAAATTTTGCAAAAAGAATAAGCTCCTGCTGGAATTTCTATATCAACTACATTGTGTGGGAGTCATACTTGGAATAGGAGTTTTCCCCTAACCAACCCTCAGTGCTAATCATTTAAAAGTTCTTGGCACAAAGCTGTCTTAGTCTGAGATACTTAAGAAAACAATGGGCATGTTGATTCTAAAAGAAAGGAAAAAGCCATCATGCTTGAATTAAGCAGCATATATTTGCCTGCTTATTCTCCAACCTGCTTGCAAAAAAAATGCTACTCAAATATTATTTTCTCATATCATTAAATTTTTTCTCAGAAGTTGTATACAAAGTCTGCAGAACTTTCCAAGTCCAGAATTTTCTACATTATATGAAATGTAGATATAATGTGGAATTGATTAAGGATCAATTCCAGGGATGCCTGGGAGCAGCCATATAAATTTTTAGCCATTAACATAATCCTAAATCCTATGGCAATAAAATCTACCACAATTACCACTTTAGACTTAGATGTACATCAGTGGCTTTGTTTTCCCTGAATAAATTTTCAACCACAATGTCTATGCAATATTCTTGTGAGGAATTTTTAAGTCAATTTAATACATTCACTTGGTTTTATGGCAAAAGTAGTTTTATAACTTAGATGCACAAATAAGATTTAACTGTAATGTATTTGCCCTAAAGGTCAGTTATAATAAGATGTCAACTTCTCTAAAGTTTCTGAAGTTCTAAAATTTAATTGCTCCTAAACTTATCCACTTTGATTTAAATAAAAACTTATCAATCTAATATAAAGGCAAAGTGGAAAATTAAATTAAAATATAATTAAATATTAATAATTTTCACATGAACATTTTTAATGTTGCAAAACTATTGCTTTAGTTATATAAATACATTTATTTATTTATTATTTCAATACGCTTATGCTGTGCTATAATCCACAGGTGCTCTGACACATAAATGGTCTTATCAACTGCCCATTAACTTTAAAGCAAAAACTAAATAAATAAATTAATAAATTAATGTGGAATTGATTCTATCACATCACTGACTTTAGAAATGATGTTCCAACCATAGGTGGATAAATCAAATCCACCAAGTTATAATAAACCTGCGATTACCAAAATCTACATCAATCCACCAGTTTTGGGGGGATGTTATGGAACTAGCCTGTAGGGCTTTCTGTGCCTCTTTGTGAGACTACTTTTTGAAGTTCAGATACAATATTGTTTCTAGAAGAAACAATTTCTATTTTAGGATTAGGAAGATTACATACCAATGCCTAGGCCACCCAAGATAACACCTATAATAGAAAAAAGAGAGAGAGAGAGGGGGAAGGAAGAAAGGGAAGGAAGAAGGGAGGGAAAGAGGGAAGGAGGGAGGGAAAGAAGGAAAGGGAAGGGAAGGGAAAGGAAGGGAAGGGACTCCTTACTTATTGATGTGGAGGCTGTGGTCACTGGAGGTTCTGAGGGGAGGGAGAGGGAAAATCTGGTGTAATATGAGGGCATTCTCGGGACACTGGAATTGCCCTGAATGATATTGCAATGATGGATACAGGCCATTATATATTTGTCATAACTTACAAAATTGTGTGGGACAGAGTGTAAACTATAATGTAAACTATAGTCAATGGTTGGTAACAATACTCCAATATGTGTTCATCAATTGTAACAAATGTACCAACTATTGAAGGATGTTGTTAATGTGGGAAATGGTGGGAAAGTGTGGGAGGGGGAGGGGAAGGGAATATGGGAATCCCCTTTATTTTTTATGTAATAATTATATAATCTAAAGTATCTTTTTAAAAAATTTAAAAATTGTATTAAAAAAACACAACTCATTGTTTTATGGAAACATCATTCCCCTTATAACATTGTTTCTCAGGCAATATTAAGGAGCAGAAGCTGATTGCAACACCACAGTCCAAACTGGTTGAGTATGGAAAATCAAAGTAAATACCAGGAACTTTCCTGAAATCATTGTTTCATTTTTCCCTCATGCTTTATTCAATTTTTCCAATAGAAAGTTAATGAGTGATTCCTATATTCTAGTTCCTATGCTAGTTTTGGGCAGTATAAATGGTGAATGAGAAAGAGTCCTTGCCTTCAAGAAATGTAAAATCACAGATAATCACAAAAGTAAAAGGAAAATGTTAATTTTATGATAATTTTTGCTACATGCTACTGCAGTTAGGTCATATACTACTCACACTACACTTAGATGTGCAAATTTTACTTTGATAAAGTCAATTTAAATTTAGTTTTTATATCATATTTACAAGCCTACTAAGTAGTCTAGGGTTGGTGTGTGGCTGGGTGTTATTGGGCCCTCTTTTCAGGAGCTTGGAATCTTCTTTATTTGCTTTCTTAACATCCTTCTGTTCCTGTCCAAGATAGCATTTTGTAATGTGGGAAGAGGGGCTTATTTGAAATTTGGGGGTCACAATGAAGGATGGAGTTTCTAAGATCTCCACAAATTCTTATGCATCCTAGCTGCTCTCCACTATGTTGTTGTTTTTTGTCTTGCTCTTTACACTGGTGACCTCGGATACCCTTGGAGCTTTAGAAGGTACAGACTACAGAAAACATTGCAGTTTGTGATTGTAGGAATTTTTTCTTCAGACATAGAGTGACTACACTATATTATGTTATTTACTTGTTTCGTTTTTTTCTTTTTTTTCCATAAACCAGGGTTGTGTGTCAAACTGGCCTAAGTATATCCTCTGCATCCATTTTCTAGGATGTGCAAGAATTTCTGGAGTCTTCTGCATAAATCTCAGGTTATGGAGTCCAGGATTAATTCCATTTCCTCATCTTTGCAGCCTCAATCCACTAGCACCTTCAAACTATCTTTCCTTCTAAGGTTAGTAAGGATGTCAAGGTGGAGACTTTGGATGCTTAAAGTATTCCCTACACCTCATTTAGGTGACTTTGATCCAAGAATATCAGAAGTAAGATTTTATTCATTTTCTTGATGACCCATATTACCTGGCTCCTCCTGAGAGAAGACTATGACCATGAGATAAGGCTAATTAACGACACCGTTGTCTGAACTTCTTGCTATTCCTTTACTTCCTCTTTATATCCAGTGAACCTTGAAAGAAGCATGGCTTTCCATTTTACCCTCCTGTGTATACAGATCATCACCCTAGGTCCTAATCTTGCTCTCCAATTTGGCAACCATCCCAGATTTCTCTGGAGCCTAAAGGTGATTTAGTTAGGGAAATTTTAAAAATATTTTGATAGAAGAGAATATATTTCATATCCACAATCCATATCTATAAAAATCATATCTACGGGAAGATAAGAAAGAAAGTGGTGGGGCATAAAACCCAATTTACCTCAGGGGTTAGGCAGCTTGGAAATGCTTTCAACAGGAAACACCATTTTGGCTGCAATAAAAGTTGAATGAAAATTATCTTAGTGGCATTCAAATTTTTCTAAGATGAGAAAACAATTAAATAAAAACAAAATCTTGAGTTTCATAAAAAATGAGAAGACAGTATAGAGAAGAAAACATAACAAAAACTGTGGTGAAAACCTAACAGAAATATATAATATAGATAATTAAATAGGTCCCAGCCTGGGAGAAATGGTATCCATGCATAGGGGGAAGTTAAAGAGATGATTCTACCTGTATCTCTTCTGTTCCCTACCCACATCACACCATGTGGATATCTGCCTATGCTTTCAATGGGTATATACCCAGTGCCTCCAGACCAGTATCAACTAGAAAGGGTGGGATTACATTAGGACAGCAGAGCACTTAGACGTCATTGGAATGGATAGTGGACAAAAATGCTTATAGCAATTTGCTTGAGCGTGGAGTATTCCCTCATGTGTCATCCTGGGATAAATAATTATAAACAATGGGGTTAGATTTTAGAAGAGAGTAGTGTCTGTGGTGTAAACAGAGAGGGACTAGTTTAAGGGCAAGTCTACCTATTGAGAGAAGAGGGTAGGGTGATACTTGAGTTCAGGGATGAAGAAAGAAAAAAATATGCCAGAGAATCACTGCTTTGGAGAGTTTTTTTATTTTTTTTTAACCTAACCTTCCCCAAAATGTCCTCTGGAAATATAAATTAAAATTAAATATAAACAATAAAATGAACAACTTATACCCTAGGAAACAGATATTAAAATAACAATAAACATCCAAAAGAGAGACAGGAGTGTAACATGACTATTTAAAGAACAAGACTATTTAAAAAGAAATAACTGGGGATGTTTGGAGTAAAACAAATACAGCTGAAGTAAATAAAGCTAAGAAATTACAGAACAAGATGAAAGCAAAAATAGAATAGCAAAAGATTAAGATGATGGAAAAATGAAAACAAAAATGTCAACATAGACATAGTAGTATTTCCACATCCATACAAATTAAAAAATATATTACAGAAAGGCAAAGTTAAATAAATAGCTATCAGGATCTCACAATGAAAAGTTTTGTAAAGCGTCATATAATATAGATGAGAGAAAGCAAATATATATTGTACTGACATATAAGAACATTTAAGACCAAGAAAAATTCTGAAAGCTTAATGTAAACAAAAATCAGATAACAACCAAAGGGACTGAAACTAATTAATATACTGCTTTCTGACATCATTGGATATAAAAGAGAAAAGAATAACTATCCAGTGTTAAAGGAAAATACATTGCAAGCTAGAATGTTATATCCTGCACAACTGAAATATAGATGCCAGTGTGAAGTAAGGACATTCATAATGTAATCAAGGACTCATAATTTTTACCACTTATATACCCTATGGATGTAAACTTTATAAAGTAGCTGTAAATGAATAAATTAAAAAGAGAAATAAATATTGGAGATGTTATACACATTGGAAAGAAGAGTTTGGAAAATGACACTGTAAATTATATTAATATTCAAATAAATATTGACAAAATACAATGTAGCTATAAGATCCCCTAGGTAAATTCTAAACAATATCAATATGGCTTGTGGCAAGGTTTAGAAGAGGGTCAAAAGGGAATTTGTAGACAGATGTAAGAGCAGAGAAGAATACTTGTTATCTTTTTGGTAGGAGAGTATAAGAGAAAAAATATGTAGGAGATTGAATAAATTGAAATAGCCATTATAAATTAAAATTTATAAAAATTATAACTAACAAAAGAAAATACTAAAACATCTCTCTTTACATTAACAATGGAGAAAAACAGCAAAGTAAGTGGAAAAAATTCTATAGGCTTGTAGAGATTTTTTCATTTGAAGGTGATTAAATATACGTAAGCTAACTCACCAATTGAATGATACATAGTAATAGAAAGGATTTTAAACAAGGCTCCAATAATATGGTTTCATGAGAGATATATACAAAACAAAGTGATTCAGAATAAAGATATGACAAAAATAAGGTTATGGCAAAATAATATGAATCAAGAGAAGACAATGTAATTGTTTTAATATCAGACAAGAGATAATTTAGGGCAAATAATGTTAGAGATAAATAAAGTAGCTATATTTTGCTAAAAGTAGCAAATATCTGATAGTGTGAAATATCATGAACACACACACAGAAATACTAACAGAACTTTATATACAAATAGATATATCAAAACTACTGTTGGAGGTTACATTTTCCATTTATAATTATAAGTCAAGGGTACAAAAATTAAGGAAAGAATATAAAATTTGAATGTAATGATTAACAACTAAGAGTAATGAGATATATGGGGGATTTTATACCTAAAAAAAACAAAATAATAATCTTTATTCTTTATTAGAAATGGATCATACACACACATCCACACACATTCACAAAACTGCTTCACTTTTATTCAGTGTATTCAAGATTTCACCTAATACAGACTATTTTCTGTAACAGTGATAATCAATAAATGTGGAAAGAAAATCTAAGAAAGTGTAATATATTGGTAATAAACAAAACAGAATAAAACAAAAAGCTTTTGTTTTATTAAAAACAAAACACCTTTTTAAAGAAAAATAATCAGGGCATCGCAGAATATAGTAGAGTAGGAATTTCCAGGAATTAGTCCCTCCACCAAAGCTGTTATTTCGATGGTAAGAATTATCAGAAAGAAAAAAAAAGTATTTTGGAACTCTGGAAATGAGTTTAACACTTTCAGTCTTCTTCACAGTGTTTGATGAAGAAAGAATAAAATTTGGTTAATTTTGGCATTTTAATAGCAGTTAAAATCTCCTATTGCCACCCCTGCAGCAGACATCTTGAGGGATAGCAACACATGCTCCTGATGCAGTTTACTCTTTAGGCAATAAGGGCTGTGTGTTTTGTTTAACCTGGTGATTCATGGAGATATGAGAACAAGGGCTGATCATTTTTCCATTCCCTTTTCCTGAAGTGGCTTTCCAGGAAGTATCTGTTGAAAGAAATTAAAGAGGCAGAACATCTCTCTCTCTCTCTCTCTTTCTCTCTCTCTCTCTCTCTTTCTCTGTGTCTCTCTCTCCATTTCTTTTCTTCCATTATTAGATCCAGACATTCAAGGAAATCTGTGTTAATCACTAGAATTACTTACTGACCAGAGATAATTAAACAAGGACTTCAGTGGTCACACATAACAAAAATTATAGTCCTTGAGAAAATAGTTTGGAAATGTCATTAAACAAAAGGAAAACTGTCACCCTCCACAAACAACATCAGCAACCACCAGGGAAGGGAGGGCATCTGATTTTCAGGATTACCATATAAAAATATTCAAAATGTCTAATTTGCAATACAAAATTTACAAAGTATACTAAGAACCAAGAAAGAAAGGTCCATTTACAGGAAAAGAGAAATTAAAAAAAAAAAAATCATTGAGACAGTACAGACATTGGACAAATTAGACAAAGACATTGATTTAAATAGGCTGATGGAACTGAATAAGAAAATAGATCAAGAACTATAGGAAATCAGAAAAACAATATATGAACATGTAGTGAACATTACTAAAGAAAAATAATTTTTAAAAAGGAACCAAAAAGAAATTCAGGCTCTGAAAATTACAATAGCAGAAATTTGTAAAAAACCTAAATGAGGAGATCAACAGGATATTTGAGCATGCAGAAGAAAGAATCAGTGAACTTAAAGATAGTCAAAATGAGATTTCCAAGTTGAAAGAGAGGGAGGAAAAATGAATGGACCCAAGAGAATTATGGGACACCATCAAACATCCCAACGAACATATTCTTGGAGACCTAAAAGGAGAAGATAGATAAAGGGGCAGAAAAAAATATTTGAAGGATGGCCAAAATTTACCAAATCTGAGGAAAAATATTCATATATGCACCCAAAAAGCTAAAACACATTCAAGCAGAGTAATCTTATTCCACAATGAAAAGCATGATATTAAAACTTTTCAGAGACAAAGACAAGGAGATATTATTGAGATAGCAAGAGAGGAAACTCACCACATAGATATCCTCAATAAGATTAAAAGGCAATTTCTCACCAGAAACTATGGAGGCCGGAAGGCAGTGGGATGAAATATTTAAAGAGTTAAAGAAGAAAATTGTCAACTGAGAATCCTGTAACTGATTAATATAACTTCAAAAATGAAGAAGAAATCAAAATATTCCCAGATAAACAAAAGCTAAGGAAATTTTGCTGGTAGGCAGACCTACAAGATATTCTAAAGGGTGTTCTTCAGACTGAAATGAAAAGACACTACATGGTAACTTAAAGCCAGATGAAAAAATAAAGATCCTTTGTAAAGGTAACTACATAGGTAAATATAAATGCTAGTGGTATTATATTTTTTGGTTTTTAAATACTCGTTTTACTTCCTATATGTTTTAATAGACAAATGGATAAAATTAAATATAAAAATATGTGAATGTGTACACAATATATATAAAGATGTAATTTGTGGCAATAACTGTATGAAGGCTAGGAACAGAGCTGTATTGGAACAGATTTAATTTATGCTTTTGAAGCAATGTTGATATCAATTCAAACTAAATTGGTATAAACTTAGAATGCTAACTGCAATCACCATAGTAATTTAGTATTAGAAAATACTAAAACATATAGAGAAAAAGAAATTAATGGTGAATAAAAATGGTATATTAATCAAACACAAAATAAGGTTACATTGGAGGAACTGAGGAACCAAATATATGTAATACATATAGAAAACAAATAGCAAAATGACAGAAATATGCCCTTTATTATCAGTAATCACTTAAATGTAAATAAATTGATTTCATTTATAACAAAAAAGAGGTTGGCACATTGGATAAAAGAATAATACAACAACATGCTGCTTACAAGAAACTCAGTTAGGACCAAAGACAAAAATAGACTGAAAGTGAAAAGATTAAAAAAATTATATAACACATGTTGAATAACAAAAAGAGAGCTGAGATGGCTATACTTAGACTAATATCAGAACAAATATATACATAGTTAAGTTAAAAAGATTATAGGAGACAAAGAAGGCCATGTTATATTGATATATGTTAATTAATTATAATTATATAACACTTATAAGCATATGTGTACCAAACAAAAGAGCATTAAAATATATGATATAGACATTGTCAGAATTAAGGAGAGATATAGTTAATGGACAGTGCTATAATAATTGTTATTGTCTTAATTATCCACATTTAATAATGGATAGAACATTTAGATAGAAGGTCAATAAGATAATAGAGGTCATGATAAATATTATAAGCCCAAATCTAGAAGAAGGAAGACAATAATAAAGATTAAATAAATGAAATAGAAATAGAAAATGTAGAGAGAATCAACAAAAAATAAAGCTGACTTTTTGAAAAGAACAATACAATTGAAAAAGCTTTAGCTAGACATAGTAAGAAAAAAATAAAGATGCCAAAATGAAAATCATAAATAAAAATGGAAACATTACTTTCAGAAATTGAAAGGGTGAAAAGAGTATGGTATGAATAATTGTACACTAATACTAAGATAATATTGATGAAATCAATAAATCTAGAAATAAGGAAATTGCCAAACTGACACAAGATGAAAGAAAAGTTCTCAACATATCTCTAAGAAGTAAAGAGATTGAAGCAGTATTCATAAACCTCCCAACAAAAAAGTCCAGGATTTGATATATTACATCAAACATATAAAGTAGAATTAATGCCAAACCTACTAAAACACTTCCAAAAAATTGACTCATAAGGGAAGACTTCCTAAAATATTCCACGAGCCCAGCCTTATCTTGATACTAAAGCAGATAAAGATGCCAGAAGAAAAGAAGGCCAAAGACCAATATCTACTATGAATATAGATACAAAAAATATTAGATGGGACTATAGATAGTCCCATCCATCTGTCCCATGGGATCTAAGCCCCCTTTCAAATAGAGGTGGAGCGGCCATCACCACCCTAGAGTCCTCAGGATTGGTGAATGAATGACGGACTAGAGTAGACTTTCTGGTATTCTACTGTAGACCTATTGTGATTCTAGCCATGGAAGAACTGTTATCATTGATGTGGAGGCAGTGGCCAATGGAGGTTCTGAGGGGAGGGAGAGGGAAAACAGGTGTAATGTGGGGGCATTTTTGGGACTTGGGAATTGTCCTGAATGACATTGCAATGACAGATATAAGCCATTATACATCCTGTCATATGACATCCTGTCATAACTTACAAAATCGTGAGGGAGAGAGAGTAAACTACAATGTAAACTATATTCCATGCTTAGTGGCAATGCTCCAAAATGATTTCACCAATTGTAACAAATGTACCACACTAATGAAGGGTGTTGTTAATGTGAGAAAATGTGGAAGGGGTAAGGAGGGGGGCATATGCAAATCCTTCATATTTTTATGTAACATCTATGTAATCTAAGTATCTTTTAAAAAATAAAAAATATGCTAAATATAAAAGGAATAAGATAAGAATGGCTCCTTTTACTACTTTTATTCAATACAGTACTGGAAATCCTAGCCAGAAAATTAGGCAAAAAAAGAAATAAAAAGCATTCTAATGACCCCTTTTACACAAATGAAAACATCAATTCTCAAATTCAAATGGAATTGCAAGATACCAGAAAAGCCACAATAGTACTGAAAAAGAAAGCAAAATTAGAGGAGTCACACTTCCTGATTTCAAAACTTACTACAAATCAATCCTAATCAAAACAGTGTGTTACTGGCATGAGGATAGACATATAGACCAGTAGAATAGAAATTAGAATCCAGAAATAAACCAAAATATCTATTGCCACTTGATTTTCAGCAAGGGTTCCATGATCATTAAATTGAAAAAAAAATAGTCACTTTAACAAATGTTGCTGTGACAACTGGATACCTACATGCAAAAGAATTGTTTTCTCTTATCTTACTCCATATGCAAAAATTAACTCAAAATGGATAAAAAAATATTTGATGAGAAAAACCTTTTAAAAAACCTCTTAGAAAAAAATATGAGTAAATTTTTATGATATTGAATTTGGCAATGGATTATTAGACACCAAAATTATGAACAGTGAAAGAAAAACTGTCAAATTAAGCTTCATATAAATTAAAATGTAAAGAACATTATTAAGGAAATGAAAAGGCAATCTTATGTTATAGGAAAATATTTGCAAATTTTATGTCTGATGAGCGTTTAGGATCCAAAATATATAAAGAATTCTTACAAATCAACAACAAAAAGAAAAGTAACTAAATTTTTTAAATGTGCAAATAACTTGATTAGAAATTTATTTTAAAAAGATATACAAATGGTCAAGAAGCAAATGAAAAGCAGAAAAGCAGTTCAACATCATTTGTCATTCAGGGAATTCAAATAAGAACTATAGCCAGGTACTACTTCACACCCACTAGTGTGATTATTTAACAGCAACAACAATGAAAAAGGAAGTAACAAGTGTTAGCAAGGATGTGCTGAAATAGAAACCCTCATACAGTGGCTTTTGGGACACAAAATGATGCAACCTCATGAAGACAGTTTGACGGTTGTTCAAAAATTAAACATAGAATTACCATGTGTCCTAGCAGATCATCTACTGCATATATATCCAAGAAAAGTGGAAGTATGTCCATATAGAAACGTCTGCACAAATGTTCACAGCAGCATATTTTATAACGGCCAAAGGTGAAAACAATCCAAATGTCATCAAGAGATAAATAGAAAAGCATATTGTCGTATATACATACGATGGAAAATTATTCAGCCATGAAAAGGTGTTAAATACTGATACATGCTACATCTTGAAAACATTTTCCTAAGTAAAAGAAACCAGGCACAAAACGATGCATATTGTATGATGCCTTTTGTATGAAATATCCAAAATAGGCAAGTCCATATGCAGAGAAAGCAGATTAATGGATGCAGGGGATGGAGAAGCAGGTAATGGGGAGTGATTATTTAATGGATAAACATGTTCTTCTGGAATTAATAACAATTTTGAAACTAGAGAGAAGCGGTTATTGCAAAACATTATACATGCACCAAATGCCACTGAATTGGACACATTAAAATGGTTAACTTTATGATATGTGAATTTACCTCAATACAAAAGATAAAGATCACAGCAGACAATATGAAATACTTCAATATGACTCACAATAAAAATGTAATGTTAAAATTTTGAAACAATTTGTGCAAAGGTAATTTTAGCACTTTATATTGTTAATCAAGTGGCAATCAGAAAATATTCATGAGTCTCATTTCAAGAATTTTGGGAAAATCAACAAAAAAATCTCAAGGAATTAAGAAATAAGAAAATAAATAGTGGACAAAAACAATAATGTAATCATGGCCACAAAACAGTGATTAATAATACAAAAGCAAGTTCATTAAAAAGATGAATATTATAGATAAACCTCTTGAAATATTCATCTAGAAAAATGAGAGAATATTTACATAGAAAACAATATTAAATTACATAGCCTATGTTAAAAACAGTTGATAACTATTAGAAGAACATAAAGCCAACACATTTAAAAAGTACCAAATGAATAACATGATGGAATCAAAAGCTAGATTACATAGATAACCATTAAAGAGATTAAGAATTAATCAAAGGGCTCTCCCTAACCATTCCTATGAGAAAACAAATAAATAAATCTAAAATAAGCCGAGGTATTTTTTCATTGTGTAAATATGGCTAATCATATAAAAACAAATGTAAAACTTGATAAATTATTATAAGTCAAATACCCTTATAATTTGCACTCATGTTGTAAATGAAGCACCCCAGAAGCCTTGCGTGTGGGTATAAAATGCCCTCAAACCGTCCCCCCAAAAAATCTTCTGCCTGCCTTTTATGGTAAACATTTCATGTTTTCTTAGTTTTAATAGTCCAGGATGAATTCCTTTAAATTACAGTTTAGCTGTGTTCAATGTTCATGACTATTTATTGAAGAAAATGTTTCACCTATAGATTTTCCCACAGTATGGCTTTTGCCGATTGCAAGACGGTGTGTTGTTTTGATTCTTTGTGCTGCATTTCCTGTAAACTGGTGGTTGGATCTGCAGGACTAATGAAGTTCCGTTTAGAATTTTAAAAATGGGATTTTTCTATAAAGCACATAGTTTTCTGTAGTACAGAGGCCATAATGTCTGTTTTTTTTTTCTCTTTTTTTGATCTCAGCAGCAATTATTAATACCTAGCAATGTTGATGGGCATGTGTAATTTCCAGTATACAGATATTCTGAATTATTGCTCTTATTAAATCGTGATACATGTTTTTGGGTGAACATGTATATGCATTTCTTTTAGCCATGTTTCGAGGAACGGATTACTATGTTTAACGGTTGCTTTGTCATGGGTATACATAGGCTCAGTTTTAATAGATACTGCTAAATATGTTTCTGAAAGGATTGTTTCATTGCTTGCTTTAAGGAATTTCTCACTTTTTTTTCATCTCACTAATAATATTCTGCACTCTTCAATCCCTTTCTTGAAATAAACTCCGTTCTTCTTCAAAAAGATATGGCCATAATTTAATGTCTCTAGACAACAGAAAATAATGCATTCATTCACATATTTATAAATACTTATATTTATATATGTTTATAAGGTAAGGATAAAATTTGCTAAAGGCCTGCTAGAGGCTTGGCACATATTCATTTAATAAACATTTTTTGGAGAATGAGATTGCCTTAAGGGCAGAATATAGTCTCAAAAAGCTTTTCTTTCAAAAATTATGTAAATGATAAAATGTATAATATCGATTGAGGTTTAAAGGACCCCTATTCATCAATCAAAATTTATTATTTTTTTTTGCCACAGGGATTTGTCATTCATTCAATTTATTTATTTTTTACTTATGAAAGGACGTTTTAAAGCAATGGCAGGTGCATCATTTTACCTCAGTATATTTGTGGTCTTATTAAGTTTGGAATTCTTCTGTATTTTTGTATTTTCTTGTAAAAGCTTATGTACCACTACAGTATTTCTTCTTAAATGTTTCTTAGAATTTACTGGTGAAGCAATGTGGACCTGAGTTTGTTTAATTAGAATATGTATATTTTCTAATATCCTTTTTTCCCTCTAATAGCTTTTTAGTTATCTCTCTATTATTTTAAAGTGGTGCTCTGGATTAGAACAGCCATCTTTATTTTATACTTTTATTAATAATATGCCACTTCATGTGTAATTTCACATAATTTGACATATTTCCTCTCCTACTCTTTGTGCTATTTTTGTCATGCATGTTATATCTTAATTTTGTATTAATCTAACATTACACTGGTTTTATTTTTATATGTTCAATTGTCTTCTGAAGAAAATAAGAAATATTCATTTGTTTATTTCAGATAATTAGAATACTTCCCCAAACTCTATTATCCCCATAAGTTGATAGGGAACTCCATATGGTTTAATTTCTCTACAGCATATTAACTCCCTTTAAAATTTCTGTAATACAGGTATGCTTGAGATTAATTATTATGTTTAGGGTAAATTATATTTTTTCCTCTATATTTTAAAAGTTTTCCCCCATGACCCAGATATAAAACTGTACATTTCAGGTGTTGGTTTTTTTGCTTTCAAGACTTTAGATAGGTTTTCCCTTTGTGTTCTGGCTTGCATTGTTTCTGATGAGAACTTTGGACGTTCTAGTTATTACTCCCCTGTATG
This sequence comes from Tolypeutes matacus, assembly GCA_026826555.1. Taxonomy (NCBI): domain Eukaryota; kingdom Metazoa; phylum Chordata; class Mammalia; order Cingulata; family Chlamyphoridae; genus Tolypeutes; species Tolypeutes matacus. Next base: position 5,774,422 of record JAKSZT010054030.1, read on the forward strand.
ATATGTGAATTTCTTCTCTAACTACTTAGAATATTTTCTCTTTATCTTTAAGTTTAACTGTTTATGAAATGCTTAGGTATTGTTTTCTTTGTGTTTGTGCTTGTTAGTTCTTTTGACACTTCTTGAATTTTCAACAAATATTTCTTCCCATAATTTGTATGCCCCAATCCCTTTCTATTTCACTTCAGAAACTCCTGTAGACATGATAGATCCTTTCATGGTTTCCTAACAGTCACTGAGATGATGTTCATTTTTTTCCTAGTCTTTGTATCTTTGTCCCTCAGTTTTGAAAATTTCAACTGACCAGTCTTCCATTTCAGTGATTTTTTTCTTTTTCATAGACTCTTCTGCAATTAAGCTCATCCAGTGAGTATTTTATAATACTATATATAAAAATATATAATAAATAGGAAATAAATAAGAAAATTAACTTATAATCATTTATTAATAAATAATATATATAAGTTATATATAATAAATAAGTGTGTGTGTATTTATATATATATAGTCCTGGGGATCTCTTCCATCCAAACACTGTTGAAGCACAAAGTAAATCCGTGGGAACACCGGGCATATTGTCTGATTTTTTTTCCTTCTATATGGGTAACATTTCCCTGCTTCTTTTTTTCTTTTTTTAACTTTATTTTGTACATTTAATAATTGAAAACATAAACAATTAAAAACTAAAAAGTAAACACAGACATTATTCACCATTGCCAAAAGTTCGAAACAACCCAGGTGTCCATCAACAGATGAATGGATAAACAAACTGTGGTCTATTCACACGATGGAATATTATGCAGCTGTAAGAAGAAATGAAGTCATAAAGCATATGGCAACATGGATGAACCTGGAGGACATTATGTTGAGTGAAGCAAGCCAGACACAAAAGGACAAATACTGTATGAATCCCTGCTTCTTTTTATGTGTAACAAAATTTCATTGTATGCTAGACCTTTTGGATGCTAACCTGTTGAGAGACTAGATCACCTTGCTGTCTTTAAAGGATGACGTGTTGTGTTCTAGCAGGAAGGTAAACTGGCTGTTCTACTTGATTATGTCTAACACAGTTTTGCTGGAACAGGTACAGTATGCCTCTTACTTTAGAACTAGAACTGCCTTACTCCTAACTTATGGTCTCCGGGGGTTTGCAAATGAATGTGTGAAGTGTTCAATGAGGCTTCTCTTCTCCTGCAGGTTGGAAATCCAGAGTTATGAGTGCTCAAGAAGTTTTGTTCCACTCAGAGCTTCCCCCTTCCACATCCGTACTCTATCAGGCTTTGTGTAATTTTGTCCTGTGCGCATGCAGCTTAATATTCAGCAGAAAACTCAGAGACCAATATGGCCATTTCTGCATCTCGTCCCCTGAGCAACTGCCATTTCACTGGCATCCTGCTACACAAAATCCAGCTAAGCCAGCAATTGCACACTCTGATTTATTTATTCCATGGAGGAAGTCTGCTGGCCAATGTTAGGGTTCCTCTTTCCTAGACCAGTTTTTGCCTAAAGTTCCCCAACCCAGGAAGAAAGCTGAGGCATATGTAGAGTTTACACCTTGTGCTTTACTTTTATAAAGTAGCATTGGACTGTTCTGTACTATCTGTTGTTTAATGCATAGAAATAATTGCACTATATATTTTGTCCTGTTTTAAGAGTTTTTGGGAGGAGGATAAATTCTATATCCATTATCAAGGTCTGGCCAAAACTGAAAATTCCATGAGAAGGTTTATAATTATAGATTCACATTACATAGTAGTGGGATGATACATGGATTTTCCCTTTCATGCATTAAATAGGCAACATCTGTTTTTCTAGGAATTTTCCCATTTCATCTAAATGAACCATTGGCGTAAAATGGTTCAAATGTTCCTCCTGTTATCCTTTTAGTTTCCATAGGGACTTAAGTATGCCCATTTTCAATTCTTGGTGTGAGTTATTTCAACCTTGTATGATTTGCATTTTGATCAGTCTTGCCAGTAATTATCAATTTCATTAACAATTCCAAGAATCATGTTTGGCTTTGCTGATCATCTGTAAAGTAAGTTTATTGCAGTTAATTCCTTTCTCTTTTTGTCTTTATCTCTTCCTTCCTTTACATTTTCAGTATTTCATTTTTCCCCAATTTCTTAGAAATCGTTTCCTAAGTAATTTACTTTCTGCCCCTCCCCCCTTAATAAGAAATTAATTCAAGGCTGCAAATTAGTTTCTAAGCTGTATTTTAGCTAATTACCACATTTTAATATGCTATATTTCATTAAAATTCAGTTTTAAATATTTTCAAAATTCTAATTTGTTTTTTTTAAGGAAAAGTATACTGCATAATTTCCATTTGTTTATATGTTGATTTATTATTATTATTATTTAGCCTATTTTCAACTTGTTCATAAAATATTATCTGCATGGCATCAATCCACAGAGATTTATTATTATTGATTTACTGGCCATGATACAGTTAACATGCATAAATGCACTGCTATACAGGTGAATTGAATGTTATCTTTATTAAACAGCCTTCTTTTTGTGGCTTAGTATAGTTAATTCTATCTCTAAAGTCTATTTCATTTAAATTAGTGTAACTACTTGGATACTTTCTAAATACCATAGTACAATCAGGCATTGAAAAGATTCAAATTATACTTCAGTGTCTGGGTGAGCAGTCATATTTTCACTTGGCCCTTCCTTCTAGAGTATAATTTTGTTGAGTATAGTTAGAAAAAGGAGGACACTCTTAAGCAAACTTTCAATTATCTTTTTTTTTATCCTCCTTGAACCATAAACAATTAAAACTCTGGTACCTTCCAATCCATTAACCCACAATTTCCAGAATCTTCAGACTTTTGTCACTGGGGATACTTTATTCTGACTGCTGTCTTCTTTTTGACATAACAGTATGCAACAATTGATTCTATAGGTCCAGGGATAAATATTTTTATATTATTTGGATGAAATATAAATCCAATTTGTTTTTTCAAATTCTTAAACTCTGCTTTTCTTGTCTCATTACCCTTTATAAAGGCTTCCAATATATAACAAATTGTCGGAGGTATAACAGACATTCTCATTCTCTTAATGGAAATGCTTCTAGATTTTTCTTGCAGTCTATGATACTAAGACTGTTTACCAGATGCTATTTCAGATTATGAAAGCTTCACATTATTCCTTGTTACTTATTTTGTTTCACGAATATGGTCTGAAATTTTTGAAATGCTTTTTATGTGTACTTTTAAACAAATGCATCTTTTCTTTAACCATCTCTTTAATATTGTTTTACATTAAGAGATTTTCTGGGTTTGCATAACTCATATTCTCTGGCTAAATCTTCCTTTGTTCTTTTGCATCTTCAACAAATTATTGATCTCATTTTTATAATATTTAAATAATTTTTATTTTATTAATGGGTACTATAAGGATGAAGTTTTCTTTTTACTATATTATACTTATTTGCTTATTTGTTCCTCTAACAAAGTAATACTAGACTCATAACATAAATTAGAATTTTTCTTTCAATTATATTCTCTTGTAAGCAAACTTACATATTGCTTGAAATTGAGGTAAAATTCAATTTATATTTTTATAAAATCACAAAATGCTTCTAAGTTTCCAAATATATGTGACTTAAAATAGTGTACACTATTCTTTTCTGAATTATATACATATATATTTTAATGCTGGAATACCTCCATCTGCCTATCTATCTAGAGAGAAAGTACATTATTTGAAACCTGACATTTCAATTCAAACAAATCACAGTTATGTATGCTGAATTTCTCTTTCACTGCATTGCTATTTTTCAGTAAAATTTTACCACCCATCGCACTTGTTTCTTTCCATCTAGTCTTTTTTTTTCTAATTTATTTTTTAGGAAGTACTGGGGATTGCACCTGGGACCTTGTACCTGGGAAGCAGCAGGCGCTCAACATCTGAGCTACACCCACTCCCCTCCATCTACTCTTTAAACATCTAATTTATTGATTTTTTTTGTACATTGTGTTGTATAGCCAATCATACATATTCATTGGCTTTAATAAATAGATTAATTAAAATAAATACAATTTTCAACTTCATGATATTCAGTTGAATTAGTCTAATAATGATAAAAACAATAAATAAGTTCTTACAGTGCACTTACTATGTAACAGGCAGTGTTATAAGTTCTTAACATATATTAATTCATTTTATACCCCAGTATACTATACTTTTTATTGTACAGTTTGATTTTTTAATATTAATTTTATTTTTCACTGAATTTAAAGCTACATACGTACATATATGTGTAGTTTGTGTAATATATATGTGTGTGCTTATGCTCTCAGGGAAGTTTTTAAGCTTCATCAAAAACAAAGTATTTCTAACTGACTAAAGTGATTCCATATTTATTTTTGCTTCCAAAACATCAAATGTGCTGAAGAAGAGCATATACTTTAGATTTAGAATCTAAAACAACTGGAATAATGGTAAGTTTTAAAATAATGTGAGATAAATGATCATTTGGAAATGAATGAAATTAAGAATCTAAAAACATATGTTTAAAAAAGTAAAATATTTTGTGGTAAGTATAGGAAACTTAAAATAAGGAAATAACATGTGAGTACTTTTGGAACAATGAGATTGTAAAGATCTTTCTAAACATGATAACAAAAAACCATAGTGATTAAAGAAAAAGTGAGAGACAGAGAGGATAATTTTATAGAGTGGTCTACAGTAAAATATGTGGATGAAAAAAATTTTAATGTTAATCTCTGCTTGGAAATTACATCTAACCTAAATTATATAAGGTAAACAAACTGTTAACATCTTGCACAGTTCTTTTCCGAATTAATATATATGTTTGAATACTCAATGAAAAAATATAAAATAACATGATGAGTCTACAGAAGATAGGAAAATATCTATAGAAAATATGTACAGATAATAGGAAAATATGCAGATAACCAATACACACTTTCAGTCACCATAAAATGTTAATGATGGACTGTGGTTAACAGTATAAATATGAAAGTGGTCTTTCTTGAACTATAACAAATACACAATACTAATACACAGCATGAATAATAGGGGGTGCATGGAATTAATATACCAATAGTATCCTATGGACCCTAGTTAGTGACAATTGTCTGATCATGTTGTTTCATAATCTGTAACAAAATATTCCACAACAGTGTAAGGTGTTGGTGGAGGGGAGATGGATGGCAATTCGGCATATTAGGTTTGGTTCTTTTGTAAGCTCACAGTTTCTATAATTAGAAAAATGATAATTAAAAAATTAAAAAATTTAAGCAAAGGTATTGATAAGATTTTCATTTCTCCCAACATCGATCCCCAACTTCCTGGAGAAGACTCAGAATTCCTTAACACCTAGGTCTGAGCTCCTGAAGCACTCTTAACTGTTAAAACCCAGAGAGAAGGAACTTTATGCACTGGTACTCCAATGGGCTTAGCCATCGTTGCAGACTCCCTGCGCAGGAAGGTGGGCAGTCAGGGTGGTCTTTGGAATGTCTATCCCTTTGCACCTACCTGGTGCTCCTGACTGCAAAACTCTTCTCTAGACTGTGGCATGGCTAGTCTCTTACTCCACTCAAGTCTCTGCTCAAATGCCACCAATTTGGAGAAGCCATCTCTTGAGAACCCCATCTTCTAGAGCAGCGCTGCCACTCTCGAGCTCCTTGTCTTGTATTGTTTTGCTTCACGGGGACCACGACTTCCTGATTTGATATCTATCTGCTATATTGTCCCCCTTCCCCACTAAAAGGTAAGCTCCATGAGGACAGGCAATTTGATTTTCTTGCCTGCCTACTGTATCCCCAGCACCTCATACAGTTGCCTGGCAATTGGGAGATGCTGAATAAATAGGTTTTGGGTAAATTAACTAATTAATTAATAGACAGTGTCCCTGACAAGTAGGACAGGCTTTGCCAATGGGCTTCCTCCATGGCCATGATAAGAATAGAGCCCTGTGTCAAAAATCTCTGTGCTTAATGGCGCAGGTGTCTCCCTAGACAAAACTCGGCAGTTTGGTGTAAGGCTTCACTCCCTGTTGAGATGGAAACCTCTGCCAGATAAGAAATCATGTCTTCACAGAATATTGGGACTGAAGGGATCTGAGGTCCAAGTCCCTGAGCAGGGAACGGAGCCCAGAGTGAGGATGGGGTCATGCCAACAGTAGCAACTAATATCTGCAAAGCACTTTGTAGTTTACAAAGCATCTTCATATCCTTTTATCTCATTTCATCGTCAAGACAGTTCAAATGGGTGAGTACTGGTAATATTGGGTACCATTATTATTATATGTAAACACAATTATTAGTCACAACTGCATTTTGCAGATGAACCAGGTAAAGCTCAGAGAGGCTGTGACTTGTAAAAGTCACACAGTCAGGGACTGGCTAAGTTAGCCTCAACAGCAGGACTTCTGGCTTCAGCTCCAGCCCTCCTCCACAAGGAAGAGGGATGAATACCCTTTAACTACTCACAAACATACCAAGAACCAATGCAGTGCTCCAAACTTCCAAGGAAACTTCTAGTGTTTAATCCAGCACTGTTGCTCATGACACTCAGCTGCAGAAGCCTGTCCCTTCCATGACACTAAGGGGGGAGATGGTTGGTCCAACATACAAAAGCTCAATATAGACCATGTGTCATTATTTTCAATTTGTAACAATTAATTTGCTTGGGGAACAAGTGCATTCAGGATGTTCAGTGGTTACATTAACATGCAGTGTAAAAGCAAACATTTATGCATCCTTTAAGAATGTTAATTAAAACAAAAAAAATGAGGCAATTTTGCCCTTAAATTAGTAAAAAATATAATAATGTAAATTAAATTTTATAGATGAGGTTATAGAAAAGAAATAAACTAATTAAGGGAGTTTAAAAATTTTTGGAGTGCAATTTAGCAACTGCAATGAAATCCTAAAAGAGAGGTTTATGTGTTAATTCAGCAACTTTTCTAATAAGAGTTCATTTTTATGAAGTAATTCATTTTCCCTCAAATCATATATGGTCAAATGTAGGATTAGTTATATTAAAGACATTTGTGAACACCCTATGCCAAAAATAAAGCAATAATTTAAATGATATTACAAATTTGCAATCTATACAAAATATGCAATATACTATACATACACACACAAGATATACAATGGTTTATTTTTCATGACATATAAATAAACAATTTGAAATAGATTTTAGGTGTGTATATGTGAACCCATTTAGTTTAACTGAAAAATGTCTTAAGAATATTTTTAGGTGAGAAAATACTTCTGGCAGAATAAAAACCATCCTTTTCAATTTCAAAATTATATTTGCCTCAAGTTGAATACCGTTATAATAAATAATGACTGCATAAAATTCAGAATGATGAAAATGTATTGGAGTTTGTATGGCTATTTTAGCAGCTTAGTTCTTGCTCCCAAATGTTAAAAAAACTGCTCTCAAAGGTCTTCCAGAGAGTTGTTTTCCAGAATTCCAAGCTTTGGATAATTGACACATTAATTTCTATTTTTTTCTATTTCTTCTAAGAATATTTATTATTAAAACTTTGCATAGTTCCCCATTAGCTTGAAACAGCTAGCTAACTATCAACAAGTTATATGTTTGTGTGTAAATATATATATATAAATATTATATAATGCATTTCGTTGTAAAATGTGTATTATATATTGAGAACTAGTAATTAAAAAAAAAAGAAACTATTAGCAGTATCACATTCTTGCCTATTCATTAAAGTCAGTTCCAGAAAGGGTAACTCCATAATCACTTATAGTTACTTAATAATATTTCTTAATCAGCTAAGGCATTTTTGGACCAGTGATGTGGGAACATGGAGAAACATATTAAGAACTTTCTTCAGAAATAGCGAAACAGATTTGTTTCTGATTTCCTTTGCACAAAATATACTAGTTATTGATTAAATTTTAAATTCCGATTAATTATTTGAAATGACTAACTTAAGAAATAGATTGTCAATTGGGGAAAGGACAAAAGTTTGCATGAGACACTTTTTATAACCTTGTTTCTCCCTCACAAAACCATTTTCTCTAAGCCTTATGAGTAGTGAGCACTTTATTACATGAGAACTTCGAGAACTAGCTATTTTATTGAGCATGTTTTCCCATTACATGTCACTTAATTTTTTAGACTTTGTTATTGGATGCACCAAGAAATTCTATGTCTATTGGAGAGATGTTATGTCAACTTTACTTACAGTTAAAGCTCCATGTGGACAGATTTCCCTTGTCCAGTTCACTATCATTTCTCCTAGGCCAGATGAGATGCTGTTCTCTTTCATAAGTGCTGTAAATGAAGAAAAATAAGGGGAGGGAAGATATAATGGTGTTATACTGCATAAATAAATTAACTAAATGTACCTGGAGGAGGGTTACCCTTTAAACTCATTTTGGGTTGTTGACTATGGAAGATGGAAGAGAGGGAAAAAGTCAAATAAAATCTACCTGTGGAATTACAGGCAAATTCTTCTCTGCATTTCGTATTTACCAACATGAAAATTTAGCAGGTTTTTTATTTTCAGAGAATAATAAGAGAATAGAAAACAGAGACATAACATTTATCAAACAGATTTTTCTTATAAGAAATGCTTAATTCTTCTAAGGCAACAAACTGTGTGTGCTAAGAATGTGAGAAGAAATCTCTGTTAAGAATCTACATAACATACTTTGAATCCTTGTGCAGTGTTATGGAATGCTCATTAGCAAAATGTTTTTAACATATTTGCATGTTTGTCATAAATAACACTTTTATCAAATTGTTTATGTAATTCTATTTCTGGAAAGGAATGGTGGTGACACATAATAAAAACATTTTTATGAAAACATGTTGTGAAAAATATTCAGAAGTACTTTCTAGCTCATTCCCTGATGCTTCTTTCTCCAGGTGGAGTTATTTCAAAATCTTTCCCATTTCCTTGTCTCTAGTGTTAAAGATATTTCTTGTACATGGAAACTGGATATCTTTTTATAGTTAAGAAATTTCCCTGATTGCACCACGAAACCATAGTAGAAAAGTTAGTTAGTAGAAAACATCCCACTGCAATGATTGACAACATTCCTTCTTCCAGTGATGGTTAAAGAAAATGGGAGAGAAAACATTCAGCAAGTCAGATCATGGAAGGCTTTAAAGCTATTGGGAAATGTTGAGTTTTCACTGCAGTTAGAAAAAAGCCACTGGAGACTTTTAACATCAAAACACTGTCCTTTAGGAGAATATGAATGTATTTTTAAAAAAATGTATCCATTCTTTGGAATGAAACTGTTTGGAAGGGAAAAAAGGAGTGCTGCTTAGGTTTCTATTGAAGATAATATTGTAGATAATATTGTAGATAAAATCTAGCTCATGCAGTCAAAGAATTAATTCAGGGAGTAGATGTTTTGAAATCATTGGAGGTGCATGGGGAATAAGCTCTAGGCCAAGCTTCTGGGGATACTTGCATGATAGAACTGTGCCTTCCCCAAGGATGCAGCTATGTCCACCATGGTCAGAAAAGAATTTAATGCCATGGAGCTGGGACATAAGGAAGCTACTTGCTCATGGACCAAACTATTTCAGCTGTGATCCCATGCCAATGAAAGTCCTGTACCCTACCAAAGCCAAGACACCAGAATCTTTGCTGAAACTACCACCAAAAAAAAAAAATTTTTTTTAAGATCTTTATATCAGAATCTGTAAAATCAGCAGAAGGAGCAGAATTCTCAATAAAACCTCATATCTCTCTTCTTGTATCTCATGAGTACATTGGCCGGGCAGAATTCAGGTAGGTGCCAAGCCTGGGAGGTAATGTGTAACATTCCAGGCGCTAGGATATTTTAAGAAATGCAATAAGGCCTTTGGCAAGTGTTTAATAAACTCATCTGCTGTATCTATCACAACCAGGAAGGAAGAGAATGTGCAGTAATGTAACATTTCAAGCTGAATAAGGAATGCCTCATAAGCAAACAAATCAAGTGAATGCAAGAGAGAGTATATTCTCTTAGGAGATACTTCTCTTTGAGATCAACAGAGACCCTACTTAATTTTGAAGGATAAATTCCCACCCCCACCCCCAAATCCTCCTATTGCTCTAGACAGTTGGTCAGATCTACAAAGTTAAAGCAAATATTGTATTTTTGCCTAGCGTGTATTCTGGCTCACTCCTTTCTCCTATTTCTCTACTTTCTTGAGCTTAGAAAACCAAAAAAAAAAAAAAAAATTGAAGAAATATTATTTCAAAAGAGCAAGCAAGCAAATCCTTTTATGATTTTCTTTTATTTTGAATGCTTCTTATAGTGCTGTGACCATTCAGACAACATCAATGTAATCCTGCTTTATATTATAAATCAAAGGGGAGACAGAGGCTGAAATATTGTATAGAAATGGTCTCTACAATTCCCTGCAAAAAGCCTCAAGATTCCATTATCTGCAAAATGTATCACTGCCTGGCTGTGAGGTCAAACCACACATGTCAGTCTCTGAAGTTATTTAAAAGGATACACTGAATGCAGGACATAATTAGAGAAGGCTGCAAAATGCACACGGAGGACAAATCTGTTTTGCAGCAAAGCTTAAAAGCATAGACTCCAACCAGTCAAAATAATTTTTATGAAGCTACTCTGAGGTTGTTTAATTGGAAATGTAGCCATCTGCAATTATACTTCTTACTTATCTCAATCTCATACAGATGGTAATCGCCTTTTACCTTCCAGGAAGGCAAAAAATTAGAATTTCAACGTGTTTAGAGGAGTTTATTTTTGCAGTTTCATTTGATGAGGTGGGTAGAAGGGCACGTAAACACTAGCTCAGACATTGCAACAGATGGACTACAGGAGTGTCCCATTCATGAAATGCTCGTTTTTACTGAATGTGCCATTGAATAGGGTTACCCCGGAACTCTGCTGGCATTTCAAGGATCATAGACCTTGAGCTGGGAAAGCCAAGGCAGAGGGGTGAACCATTATGCTTAGCAAAACAAGTAAAAGCAGAGACTGAAGTTCAAATTGGCAATCTCTCAGTCAACCTCTCTGGGTTATCAACTAGGAAAAAGACAGAAATGCCCAGTAAAATCAGCAGGATGTCAGTCATCAGTGATACAGGCTATTTATGAAGATAAGAATAATGGAAACTCAGACCCAGTTAGATTTAAGAAGAGACGGTAAGTGTGGTACATTTGTTACAATTAATGAGCCCATAGGGGGAAGGAGTGGGCATATAGATATCCCTTATATATTTTATGTAACATTTATGTAATCTACAGCTTCTTTAAAAATAAAAAAATTAATTAAAAAAATAAAAATAATTAATAGTTATTAATTAATAATAATAAAAACAGTAAGTAAGTAAAAGCAGTGGTGATTGAGGACCAGAGAGAATCCACAATGATATGGAAAGAAAGTGAACAGAATAACATCTTTCTCCTTAACACTCAGGATCTTCTAGGGAAAGCAGGCTTAGGAACACATTCAGCAGTGAAAGGGCTAGGATGCTGATTTAAACATAGAAGGCCAAGAATGAACCTTTCTGCACAAAACCAAAATAAAGGTCTTTCTGGCATGAGTTGTGGCTATTTTTGTTGCTTCAGATTTTGAATAGTACATAAAAAGTATCACAAATTCTACAAATAAACACCTCTTTCCCTCTTTCCTCTTCTGTAGAAATAATATGTATGGTAGATTTCCCTCAAGAAGAGTGTAAATTTTTCAATTAAAGAAACATGATTTTATGGTTCTGGTTCTTTATGTTATCAATTTCCTAAGTGGTTAGATCAACATGTACCACCTCAGTATATCAATGCTAATTTCACTCTGACACTCATGATGAATATTATAAAGTTTTGATATGTTTATTGATTCAAATGAGTATTGTGTTCTGATTATTTGTAACTCCCTGATAACTAGGTAGATTGAAGAAAGAGAATGATATTGTTGCCTGGCTGATAAAACTTTTGCTGGATTTCAAAAAATCTGGCCTGGTTGGATAAGATAATACCACACTTTTATTAATACCACACTTTTTATTGTTCAATGACACCGTATTTCCCAAAACATCTAAAGGAAATGACTTATTAAAAATAAAAATATTTTTATGAAAAGAATAAAATGGTCCAATTTGTAAATACTACTATAAAACTTTTAACAATAGGACTTAAAAGGTGGAATTAATACCCTTTTCTAATTTAACACTCTACTTTGTCTTAAAAAAATAATGGGGCTACTAAGAATTTTATACTAGGTAATCAGGAGCCACTTGCTTGAAGGCACCGGAAATCTAATAAGAGAATGAGAAATTGCTGAGCTGGATCTTAAGAAAACAGAGACCCATTAAGGAAAGCATTGGGGTGGAGGGGTGGTAGGCATGTAAATGCTCCTTGTATATAAATTGAGAGGCCGAGAGCTAAAGAATACATTCAACAACAATTTAAGACTAGGGAGGCAGGGATTGAGACTCTGAAAGATTATTTTTCAAGACTATGGGAATCCCAGTGGGTTCCGTGTAATATTTTGGGTATCTAAGCACCTCTTTGGAGGTGGGCAACATGGAAATCACAGTGGGTTCTGTGTAATAGTTTGGGTAATCTAAGCACCTCTTAAAATATATGTATATATATATATATATAAATAATATTTTTGTAAGCAAATACACATAAGCATATATAGTTATATATCATTTTGCAAATGTTTGTATGTATTGTGAGAATTTTGATTTTTACCCACAATAAAAATAAATAAAAAGTTAAAAAACAAAACAAAACAAAAAATATATATTTATATATATAAATAACATTTTTGTAAGCAAATGCACATATATGCATATATATTTATATATCATTTTGCAAATGTTGGTATGTATTGTGAAAATTTTGATTTTAACCCACTAAAAAAAAAAAAAAAAAAAAGACTATGTATTAAACCTAAAGATGCAGAACCTCCCACGGAAACCTCCCCTGAACTACAACTAAGGCTCAAATTATCTCACTCCTTGAAACTCAATTGAGTACTTATTGATTTAAAAGTAAATGGAATAAAGGCTTGGATTAAGTGAAGTATATTTGCAAACTGTATAAAATGTTCTATTATATGCTTTTGTTTCCTACATGCATATCTAAGAATACAAGAATATTAAAAAATGGAAAATATTCTACTCAAGTTCCAAAGAAAGAAAACCAAGATGCTATCTACATTAATATAATACAGGGGAGTCTATAATACCAAAAATGAATACTGGTGGCAAAGAGAGTAACTTCATGATAATAAAGGCTTTTATTCATGAAGAAGATATTTCAAATTTAAAGTGGGATGTATCTTAAAAAAATAAAGCCTCCAGATAAATAAATGCTATGAATTATAAAATTCAAAGGAAAAATTGACTAATCATAGTAGTAGATTTATACCTTTCTTCACAATTGATAGAAAAAATAGACCATGAATTTATTAATATAAGGAAAAGTTAAAGAACATAATTTTAGAAACTCGGCTTAACTGTTCTAAGATACATTGCACAAAGTAACTGAACACGATGTATTCTTTTCATGTTCATATCAAATATTGAAAATCTGTATCCATATGCTAAGCCACAAAACAAAACTAAACAACTTTCAAAGGCCTGAAATAAAGCAAGTGCACTTAAGCTAGAAATCAATAATCATAACAATAAAATGCAAATATCCATAATTTTTGGAAATTTGGAAATGTATTTTTAAATAACCCATGGATAAAAGATTAACTCATTAAGGGACTCAGTAAATGTTGTAAATAGAAAAAATGTTCTACATATTGCAACTTGTGGAATGATATTAAATTTATGATTGCAGGGAAAAAGCTTTAAATGCAATCATTAGAAAAGAAGAAAGTAGATAATCAAACTAAATCTTTTTCTCTTGTAGAGAGTAAACACTGCTACAATCTAAAGAAAGTATATGGAATAAAAGAATAAAGATCAAAATCAGAACAGAATGAATGGAGAAGAATATATACATAAAATAGAATCAACAAATGACAAAAATTAATAATATATTTGAAAAGTCATGTTAGGGCTGAAAATTAAAAAAAAAAAAAATCTCACAGGAAATGTCAGTTAATGAAAAATGATTCATTACCAAATAGAATTTATAACATTAAAGAAGTAATAAATGGAACATAACCCCTCTATGCCAAAATATGTACACATTTAGGAGAAAGGTACAAAATCACAGAAACTTCAATGCTGAATAAACACACTTTTAAAAAGAAAAAAGAGAGAAATAAATTGATTCCATAACTTAAATCCTAACAGCAAAGAAATCCTCCAACCCAGATGGACTTTAATTAGTGAAGCTAAATACTTAAGAAATAATTCCAAATATGAACTGAATCTTTCTGAGAAAATATAAAGAGAAAATAAATCCTAACTGGTCTTATAATGTCAAAATATCACTCTAATAAAAAGGAAAAATTCAGGCCAGTCTTGATCATAAATGCAGATATTAAAAAAACTTAAAATATTAGCAAACAGAATGCATCAATACGTGAAAAGCAAAATATATTGTAACAAATTTGAGCTTATTTTAAGTATTCCAGATTTAGTTTCACATTGAAATTTAAAATTTTAGTTTATTATATTATCAGTATAAAGAAGAAAGACCATGTTGACATTTTGATCAATTCAGGGAATTTATTTTAAATAAATTTCAAGACTCATTTTTACTTTCAAACATCCTAAAAATTAGGAATGAAAGAAAATGTCATTAATTTGACAAAGCATGTGTATTTGTTAGCTATTGCTGCTAAACAAATTACCCCAAAACCTAGTGGCTTAAAAAAACAAACATTTATCTCTCACTGTCTGTGGTTCAGAAATATGGGTGCAGCTTGGACAAGAGCCTCTGACTCATGGTCCCTCCCAAGGATGAAATCAGGGTATAGGAGGGATTGGCAGAAACTCATCCAGGCTGGGCTTCTGGAGGAAACACTTCCTAACTCACTCATGTGGCTACTGATAGGTCTCAGAAGATCCGTTTCCAAGTCCACTCCCACGTTTATATATTCACATGTGTGTTCACTCACGTGGTCTCAGCTCCTCACTGATTATCTCCCAGGGACATCAGTTCTTCACCACGTGGATTTCTCCTTAGGACTACTCAAAGCATTGCGGCTGGCTTCCTGCACAGCAAGGGCTCCAAGAGCCAGAGAGGAAAAGAACAGAGGATAATCCGTTATTGGAAGTGACATCGCATCACTTCTGTGTATTCTATTCTTTAGAAGGGAGTTACATACAAGAACTACAGATTACACAAAGGCTCACTGCTACCTGAAGGCGGGGTCATAGTAAGCCACCTCAGACACTGCCTACTATATGTTGTCTACAATAACAAAACAGCAGCAAAACCAGACCTATGGCAATCCTCACACTTACAAGGAAAATATCAAAAGTGGTTTCTCTGAGCCTAGGAGTGAATTTTTATATTCTCCCCCTTATTAAATATTGAACTGGAAGTCATACCCAGTGCTAAGGCAAGAATATAAATAGCTTTAAGATTCAAAGTAACAACAAAATACATAATGGTTATTTTCAGATGGCATGATGCTGTAGGTATAAAGCAAATAAAAAAATCTACAAAGAACATGGGTTTAAAAGTGATTATTTCGGAAGTTATTAAAAATAACCTCAAAAATAAAATAAATATATGTAGCTATAAATCTAATAAAAAATGTGGAGGCCTCTATATTGAAAGCTCTAAAGCACTATTGAGAGGTAATAAAGAATATCTCAATAAGAAGAGGAATATACTGTGTTACCATATTCATAAGCTAAAAATCATAAAATTTCAAAGATGCTGCTCCTCTCCCATGCAAGAATAGTCAAAATTCCAGCAGGCTTTTGGTACCATTGTTGTACTTGACAAAGCAATCTGATTTTTAAAATACAATATATACATATGTGTGTATGTGTGGAAAGGAAGTTATGACTTATTCTACTAGTTAACAAGCTATATTATTTATATTATGCAGGTACATTAATGAAAGCAATATGATATTAGAACAGAATGAGAAAGAACCTTGCAAATATGGCCACTTTACTTATGACAAAAAGTAAACTTATTAAATGAGAAACCAACAAGACTGACCATTAAAAATAGACTGCTCTATTTGAAACAGTAAACGTTTCTGTTTATTGAAGATAGAGTTAAGAGAGAAAAAAAAGGTTAACAATCAGAAAAAGATACAGGCAACACAAATATTCCTCTGAGATTTGGGACCAGGATGTTATAAAAGGGAACTCAAAGGAAAGATGTGCATAAGATTTGAACTTCAGCTTTACAAAAGATGGAATTAAATGGCCAAAAATATATGAAAATTTGTGCAAACTCATTCATAATTAGGACAATGTACATTAAATGTGTTCTGAGTTACCAATGTTATATAATTTGATTTATTCACTTTTCTTCATGGGTGTCATATTTTACAAGAGTAAATAATTATGAAAATACTTGGCTCACAATGAATGGATCCAAGATCAAATTTCCACTAAGCAGATATAACTTATTTAAAATTTTATTTTGATAGATACCACTAACACTAAATACATTAAAGCTTACGTTCAAATTAACAATCAGACATTAAAGAGAACCCATTTAAATAAACTAAACACAATAAATAGGCCTAGGGTGATAGGTAAACTTAAACTATTTAATTCTCATTAGTTAATCATTTCAGTGTTGCTAAATCGACAAATATTTACAACATCTATCTACTTAAGAATGTTTTTTTTTTTTTGTTTTTTTTTTTTTTGCATTCTTATGGGATGGTAAAAGAGAGTAGCCTGGCTTTTTATTTTTGGAAATTTGTCATCCTTTTCAACAATTGTCTTGTTAGTGTCGCTTCAGAAATTTTTACATATATATGAAACTTTGTAATTCACAGAGTGATTTTTTTGTCTCCCCTCCATGATGCCTCTGAATAAATTTGTGTAGGAAATTGACTTAAGTTTCTGGTGCTAGTAGGTGGAAAGCACTATGATTTGAAATCAGGGTAACTTCATTTAAGTTTCAACATATTATTTTACTTTGTGAACTTGAGGTAGGTAATTAATTTGTTCCTGTTTCAGTTTCATTTCTTCTAAAAGAAGAGAAAACATAGTTTTATTTTTCTCACTAGTTTATTAGGCAAACTCTACCATTCTGGAAATTGCAAATAACTATAGAAGCATTTGAGATGATGATGATTGACAAATTTGTGGGAATTGCCTAGACCTGAAACTTTCTTTTATTTCTCTAAGACCAACTATAAAAAGCATTGTGAAAAATAATCCACATGGAATGACTATGTACTCCAGCCACGTACCCAAAGATTCTAGAAAGTAACTTGGGGCAAAAGAACATTAATATGAAATAATCTCTGTAGGCATACATTTGTATCTAAGCAACGGACTAAAATTAGCCTATACTTCCACTGCCCAGTTTAACTTAAATTCACTAAATAAAAGCCACCTTGATATTTTATTACATTCGTGTATTACTTTCTATTTTGGTTTTAATGTCACTATGTGATAATATAATTTTACAAACCAAATTAAATATATCTTTTTAAATGAAGCACACATAAGAACAACATATTGATGCCTAATTTAGTCCAAAGTCCTGTTTACAATCTAAACATTAGATTCATTTTATTTATACTGTGACATAATTTAGTTTCCATGGGAACCTGGATGGGGACCAATAGAAGTAGGATGCCATGTAGATTATTTCCAGTGCAGCAGGGCTTGCCAAGTTCTTTTCCTAAGGTATTTACTAAACATAATTATTTTATTTTGGCAGAAATGAAGCAAATTGTTTTGTCTTTCAGGCTTATTTCCTTTTTTTTTCTTCCTATTTTATTTAATTCTCCTTAGAGAGACAGAGATATTACCCAAAGTAAACTGGGCTTTGAATTTCTGAGTGGCAGATAATTGTCAAAGAGCTTTGAGCATACCAAATATTTCAGTTAGTCTACAGAATGGACATTGTTTGGTCAATCTGTATCATGTCCAATGCATGTAAATTCTACCTTAAACAAAAGTGTTTTACACTCTCAAACACTGAAACTAAAGCTAAGAGAATAGAAAAGCAAAACTAAATAAAATTCCTTGTTATCACATTCCTAATTACATTATGCAGTCTCAGATTCATTTTTAAATGCTGGGGCTAAGACATATGCTTCTTTCACTCTTAACTTGTAGTGTCAGTTCACAGATGTTTTCAGAACATCACCAAGCCTGGTGATGTAGAAAAACTTCATACAGAACTCATGACAAGCAAACATTTGAAATATGTCAGGAACATAAATATTTTAAATTAACATAAAAACCAAATATCTTCAATATATATCATATGAATGTATATTATGAACCCAAATTCTGCTAGATTATGATGTAAGAAGAGAGCTGAAAGAGAGCACTCCTATCTTCAAGGAGCTAACAATAGGGCAAAGACTGACTTAGTTTCAAGGTAGGATGACAAATAAAACACAGGTTGGTTTAAACAACAGGAATTTATTGGCTTACAATTTCAGAGGCTAGATGACTTGCTTTCTTCAGAGTCAGTATTTTCTGGCTAGCTGGCAATATTTGGGTGTCTTGGCTTTCCCCTTTCTTCTGGCTTCCATTGACTTTTAACATCTATAAAACCTTGGGTTAAAATAGCATCAGACCCATCCTAATTCAGTTGGCCACACCTTCACTAAAAATAACACCTTCAAAAGGTCCTATTTACAACGGGTTCACACCAACAGGAATGTATTAAAATTAAGAGCATGGCTTTTTTTCTGGGCTACATAACTCAACCTGCCACACACACACACACACACACATATACGCACGTATATACTAATGCTCAGACACACAATCATGACAGCTGACAAAATAATACAGAAATTGATAAAGTGATATTGAAGCATGTACTGCTATTAGGAATGAAACAGAGGAACTAAATTTTGATGATGATTCCTTATTTGTTTATATATATGTGTGTGTATGTATATATATATATATATATATAATATTTATATATGTAACTCAGAAACTACAGTTTAGGTAATATGGGCCAAAAGGAAACGTATGCTACTGTCTTGTTTTATTTAATATGTTTTAAGCTGTAAATCAGGTGCTTCACCAGTATTTGTTGCATTTTTTTTTGCTCTCTTGTACTCAGCAATATTTCTGCTTTTATGAGGAATCTCATCTTAAATATGATCATTAATGCTAAAGGTAGTGCTTTTAGCATTTTTAGTTGTCTGTTTTTCCTGCTGTGTCCACTTCCCTTTTCCCTATGCTGAAATTCCATTCATTTTACACCCTGGGTGATATCCTGAATAGCAGTCACTTTCCTTGTTTTCAGATCACTGATATCATAAATATTTCTTTATGAAAGATAACCAAATTTCTTTCTTTCATTCTCATCATCACTAATAACTTTAACATATCTATCATTTCCTTTCATATTTTATTTTTCCTTTTCTACCAGAAAGGTTTTCTTAATCTCTTTTGGTTTTCCTACTTACTATTTTTTTTCTTGAAATGCCTTTTTCCATTTTGAAGATAACTACCTATATTATCATTGGAAATCTATCCATTTCCTAGCATCTATCTATCTATCTATCTACCTACCTACCTACCTACCTATCCATCCATCTATCTCATCTGTCTATCATATGTACATATTTATCATCTCTCTGTATGTATGCAGTTTCTATGGAATAAGGGAAAGAATTAGCCTCTGGATCCTTATTGAAGGTGGCATGTGATCTCTGGTGTTGAAATAAGGGTAGATGTGAATTGAAGAGTTAAACATTCTGAATAGAGGAAAAAGCTTGAGAAAATGGCTGGAAGGCCCAGCAAACTAGAAGTCATAAACATAATATGTCATATTCATGGATCTCATAATAGTGGATCTTAAGGTTCTCCTGAAACTCTTTTCTTTCCCTCTCACACTTTATTGGGGTAAATGTTAATTTATTCATTCTGCTCTAATAGTGCTGTTACTGTCAAGTCATTCACAAAACTCTGCAAATACAAATACTTCTACCTACTAGTGTTCTTTGTTACCAATGTTATATAGTACAGCCCCCAAAACTCTTAACCTGATAAAAGCACACTGTTCCCAAAATTTTGGAGATTTATCTGTTTAGATACAAGTGCAATTATTCTCTAAACATATACCTACCTGCACTATATGATACCAATGAAGGTCACTGATATATTGCATGGCATTTTATTATGTACCTAAGTACACACAAAATAATACCAAGATATGTTTGTGATTGAGTTCAATGGAAAAGGTCTCTGTCTTTAGTAGGTCACAAATTAACATGGAATGTAGATTTTAAAAATACAATAAAAAGGAAGCCTATGTCTGCATACAGTGTAACTCAAAAATAGCCAGATATTCAAGATATTTAGGGAGTCACATAGCAGAAATTAGATTTTCAAATTGTATACAAAATGTTATATAGTCACTATAACGGTAATGTCATTATTCCATTAAAATTAATATAATAAGATAAAAGACAAGTTAATAAACTCATATGAATATTCAAATAATACTTATAATCAAACACTCACTTACCCACAGAAGGAAGGAAGGGAGGGAGGGAGGGAGGGAGGGAGGAAGAACTGGAGGAAGGAAGGAAGGGAGGAAGAAAAGACAAGACTGCACTGTCCTACATTACAATTGCTCCCACCTCTGGCATTGAACCATCCAATCATCTCACTATAAATTATTCCCTTTGCACTTAATTAGTCTTTTTCTTGTTGTTGTTCACAATATAATCACTGATTTATTCATCCGCCAAAATAAAGTCTCATTTTACCTGCTATTTTTTCAAACTATATATGATTGGAACCACTGTGTATGAATTTCTTTGTATCTTTTCTGTCACCTTCAATATTATTTATCAAAACCGTAGTGTGATTTTGTAGCAATTATTGTTTTTGGAGATAAGGGAGGTTGGGGGGCGGAGAGAGGGATGGGAGAAAGAGAGAGAGAGTGAGTGAGAGAGAAATCAGCTCTTTGATGCTTTGAAGATGAAAAAAAAAATTATCAAAATGTTTACTACTTTTCAGCAATCGAATTATTTCATTATCTAGCCTCACATATTTTGGGAAACAAATTCTTATGCTTATTTGGCAGCTTATTTAACCACAACTACTTTGGAACAATTTCATGAGTCACATGCCAAAAGGTATTATATTAATCCATTTTATTTCTACTTCTTATGAAAAATCTATGTACTGCTTAGCCCCAAGTGGATTCTTGAACATTTTGTGCTTCTTTAGATTTATCCTTTAAACTTTGAATTTTTGCCTTCATTAACCATTTGCTATCCTCTGTTCAGAACACTGATTTTGATACTTTTCAAATTGTGATTCTCAAAATTTCATCAATGAGACCAGATAATTTTAAGGTAAAGTCATTGATCCCTTCCTTCTATCCTCATTTTGATTTCACGCTCTTTGAGAGTATTTCATTTCATTCTCTTTGAGAATGGTATGACAGTATGAGTGTGGGTGGGGAGAAGGGGTGGCATAGCTCTTCCAAGATATTCACAATAAATATTTGCCACCACAATCATCACCATGAGTTGACTGGATGTAGACGATTTCTAGGGCCATCTTCTCCTCCCAGCTTGTCTTCTCCTATCTTTTCTGCCTGCTCAATCATTGGGTGTTGGTGTAAGATGGTGTATTTTTGTAAGAATACTCTGTAAAACCTCAGAGACTTGAAGAAATGTATACATTTAGAGAAAAGTTACTAACAGAATCTGGATATTTTCTTAGGGTTGAGATTTTTCTCATAATCTGTAGGGTCTTTCTTCATACTAGAAACCAATCCATATGAAGAATTTAAAACTATGAGGGTTGGCAGATACTACCTTTCTTTGTGGAAGAAGTAACAACTTGACTGTACTGTTTGTGAACCTGCTTTTGTTTCAGGTCCTGGGATGCTTTCCTTCATCTCTGAAACTTGGAACAATTACCTAATAATTTGTATATACTTGAGTTGGATTTTTAACCTTGAACCATATAGTATTTTAATGCTGTTTATTGTCTTTTTACAGTTTTAGAATCTGATTCTGGGATGCTCAGTAGAAATATATATTTATGTATGTGTGTGTGTGTGTGTGTGTATTTGTCTCTTCAAAATTCATTGGTAAATTTCAGACATAGTCTGATTACAGTTGAATAGGATGTTACTTTACTGCCTCATCAGTTTAATTTATATTATTAGACTTAACATTTTCATTTCATTTCTCTCAGGACACTAAATTACCCAATTTCCTCTTATATAGGTAGTGATCTTTAACTTGAATTTTTTAGGTCCACTCAAGACATGCCCAAAATAAATACATGATCTGATGACTGAACTGTCAAATAATCACATTCTGTGTAGGGTAGACAAATTAGTTTCAAGTATGAAATAGTCCTACACAAGTTTTTCTTTTATATCACACAGAAAATAACATTTGTAAAAGCAAATTATATGAGTCAGAAGAAAACATCAAATTATGCTTCCTTTTTATACTTAAAAAGTCATCTACAAATATATTTTCATTTAATACCCAAGGAACCTTATAGAGTGAGAAATTAAATATTGTAATAAGCAAATCTTTTTAGAATATCCATTCTAGAACCTGACATAACTTCATATATGTTATTTGGTAAATTCCTACTTTATAGAATATCATTATGAATCATATTAAAATTGTGTTGATGTTCACTTTATCAAATATTCTCAAATACATTA
Organism: Tolypeutes matacus; assembly: GCA_026826555.1. Taxonomy (NCBI): domain Eukaryota; kingdom Metazoa; phylum Chordata; class Mammalia; order Cingulata; family Chlamyphoridae; genus Tolypeutes; species Tolypeutes matacus. Next base: position 5,797,163 of record JAKSZT010054030.1, read on the forward strand.
TTTTTGTTTTAAATTATTATACCAATCTTATGAGATAGCAAAGCAGTTATAATTACTGGCGTTTAAGGAGTTGGTAAAAAATTTCAAAGAAAGTGAGTAAGGGAGCTAAAACCAGCGGTCATACCTCCTGCCTCTACTGATGCCCTCATGCCAATGCCAAGCTTCAGGCATTATATTACAATAAAAGGAAAGGAAGGTAAATAAGATAACTCATATCATGCTTTTCCTTGATGCCCACTAAATGGATGGAATCTATCCCCAATATCATTGCTAGTCCCCTGGTCCTGTCTAATTTACCTCAATCGTTTGTCTTATGTAATTATGCATTATTCTTTTTTTCTTTTTAAAGAACAAAGCCATTATGCTCTAATCACTCATAATTTCTGAACAATAGATAGATATGATACAGATAATGATATGGGGAGAGAGATATTTATATATACACACACATATACCATGATACTCTGCTATATATAATTTTGTCTGTTTTGTACTAGAGATATTATTTACTATTGGATTAGTCAGCCAAAGAGGTTCTGATGCAGTGTACCAAAAATTTGTTGGCTTTTATAAAGAGTATTTACTTGGGGTAAAAGCTTACAGTTACAAGGCCCTAAAGAGAACAACTGAAGGCTGCTTTCTCACTGAAATCTTTTGCCACTTGTTGAAGCAAGATGGTGGGTGATCTCTGCTCCATCTCTCCACCTTCTCAGCTGCTCAGCTGCTCTGGTCTCTTCAGTTGTGAATATCAAGCAAAAGGCTCATCTCTCTTGCTGGGGCTTTAGCTGTTTGAGCCTTCTCCTTTCTGTCCCATGGCAGGACTGAAACGACCAAGTTCTCTCTTCTTCGGTGTGTCTTCTTGAGTGAGTGCCCATTTATATAGGCCCACTAAGGGGGCAGGAACTCAATCTGAATCATGGCCTACTGACTTGGTTGAATCAAAGTCCTAATCTTAACAGGTAATTTAACCAAGACATCTCAGCTCAACAGACCAGTTGACAAACAATCTTTCTCTTTTTGGGGGGTTTCATAAATCTCAAACTGCCACAACTACTATAGATATTATTTGATCGTTTGGTAGTCTATGTAATCTCTGAGACTTTCTGTGCTTAAATGCAGTATTATTACGGGTGTATTCATTTACTAAGGCCGATTTAACAAAATGCCACAAACTGTGTTGATTAAAACAGAGATTTATTCTCTAACTCTTCTGGAGGCTGGAAGACCAAATCCAGGTGCTGTCAAGGCCAGTTCCTTCTGGTGACTGAGTGAGAATCTGTTCCCTGCCAGTCTCCAAGCTGTGGCTGAGAGCTGGCAATCCAGGGCCCTTGCTGACCTGTAGACACATCACGTGAATCTCAGGCTCTGACATGACATGGTCTTCCCCCTGTTTCTGTGCCTTCATATGGAGTCCTCAGTCATTGGATTTAAAGGCCACCGTAACCCAGCATGACCTCATCTTGACTTAAATAATGACATCTACAAAGACCCTATTTCCAAATTAGGTCACATTCTGGCGTTCTGGGTGGACAGGAATTTTGGAGGACACTGTTCAAACAAGTGTAGTCTATGACCTGAATCCCATCCTACTGGCCTCAAATCTATTTATACACACTTGGTACTTAGAGTTCCTAAAATATGACTTGAAACCTTGAATATTTTCACCTTTGTGTTTTCCCAAAAGGTACGCCAGTTCAGGCTTTAATTACCTCACTGTTATATTTTCCTTCTGAAAAACTATCCCCCAATTCCTCACGTAAACTCACGGTTAGTGCCCACTGAGGAGTGTTACAATTTCCTGTTTTTGATCTAATTCCAACCTTCGTGTCCAAACTGCACGTCCATCAGACACAAGCTACCCACCACTTTTCACTTATGCATTGAAGTGAAAGCATCTCCAAACTTTCACTCAAGCCATTATTTTTAAATAAAATTTTCTCATGCATTCTTCAGTGCCTAAAGCATCTATCATCTCTCTCACAGTGCTTTGCCTGACTTTTCTAGTCAGATCTGATGGATTTCAATGTTTCACTTATAACTTAGCAACTTTTGTCATAACTTCCTCTGTAGTTTCCCTTTTCCCAAAGAATGCAAAACTTCATCTTTATGACTCCCTTGTGTTGTAGGATATATATTGATTAATTTATTAATTTAAAATCCATGAATGAGTTTCTCCTACAATTAGAAACTCAGCTTAAAATTCAAGAGAGAATATATATTTAAAATTATCATCACATCAGCCTATTTACTGATAGTGAACTACTAGTTCCTTTAGAAATGGACAGTAAACAAAGGCCATATGCAAATGTGGCTAGAGAAACTTCCAAGACCATTTCCTGCAGCTTCTTCTGTGATTTTTAGTGACACCACCACATACCTCCTTTGTTGCCAAATGGATCTAAATGGAAATGACGCAGTTTCTTAAAAGCAGATGGCACAACATTTTCTCCTTCATGCTGCTGGAATGAAGATGTAATGGTGCTAGCTGGACTAGTCAATGGATAATGGTAATGGGGATGAAACATTGAAAAAAACAAAGTGAAACAATAAAAGAGGTGGTCTCTGAGCCTGTGAGATACCATATCACAAACCGTGGGTTGCCTCCTACAAAACTTCCACATGATAGAGAATATATCATACTGCTTAAGCAACTGTTATTTTTGGGTCTCTGCCAATTGCATTTCAATCATTCTAGAAAATATAGGGTTTATCAAAAAGTAATAGTAAATAAAAAGTCTACCTTCTAAGTAACCACACCTCTTATGATAATTGCTTAACTCATCCTAGATTAAGTGGTATTTGAAAGAATTACACACTTACACCCAAATACATTTTTTTTTTTTACCATCTAAGTGGTTATCAAGTTTTAACAAAGTTCAATATAAGAAATATATAACCCCACTAGGGTAAAAAGTTTGCAAATGATTATATCCAAATTACCTTATTGTCTGTAAATTTCGAATATTGTCATTAAAATTTGCTTATTGGAAAATCTGTCTAAGCTTTGTGGTTTACTTAACATGATTACAGAAAAGTAAAAATTCCAAAGTTTTACTGAAAGGAAATATATAGTTTGGCACTTGACTTCATAAAGTTATGGATGAATAAAAATGTAAACTTTAGGTTGATTCTCATGATAAATTTGGAAGTGTACACATGTTTATGTTTTTCGGAAAGTTAAACCTTCTCTTGTGAAGAACAACTTCTGGCATGACACTGTGAGGAGCTATGCTGATCTACTTATCAGTGAAAGTGGTGAAAAGTTTTAAATGTTTTTTTAACTAACTTTGGAAATGATCCTATCGGCAAACAGTAAAAAGGACAATTACCTTTTTAAAAATACCTATGAAAAAGTGGTAAATGTCTTGAAAGTCTGATGTATTTGAACCAAAACTGCTTCACACCAAACTCCAGTTATGAACAACACAGGGTTCTTTATTCCCATAGAACCCAGATGTATTAGTCAGCTAAAGGAGTGCTGATGCAAAGTACCAGAAATCTGTTGGCTTTTATAAAGAACATTTATTTGGGTTAAAAGCTTACAGTCCAACTCAAGGCTGCTTCTCACCAATGTCAGTTGCCACGTATTGAAGCAAGATGGCAGGCGATCTCTGCCTCATCTCTGGGGCCTTCTCTGCTGCTCAGCTGCTCTGTTCTCTTTGGCTGCAAACTATGAGGCAAATAGCTCATCTCTCATCCTGGGGCTTTAGCTGTTTGAGCCTTCTCCTGTCTGTCACATGGCAAGACTGAAATGACCAAGTTCTCTCCTCTTCCGTGTGTCTTCTTGAATCCCCATCCCTTTGTTTATATAGGCCTACCAATGGGGTGGGGATTCAACCTGAGTCACACCTTACTGACATTGTTGAATCAAAAGCCCTAAATTGATTTTATCAAGTAAACTTAAAATCTTTGAATTTAATACAATAAAGGGTATCATACCCAAAGGAACAGATCAGTTTACAAACATAATTTTTCTCTTTTGGGATTCATAAATAATAGCAACTGCCACACTCTACCCTCTGAATCCCCAAAAGACATTGCAACATTCCACAAAACCTTATTTCAGCAGCAATGCTAAGTCAAAATCATATCACAATCAGTTTACAGAAATATAGTTTTTCTTGGACCAAAGTCCCCTCTGGCTGTAGACCTGTGAAATTTCCAAAATAATTTATCTACTTCCAATATACAAAGGGACAGACATAGGATAATCATTTGCATTTCCATAATGAGAATTTGGGAAGGAAACATGAGTCATTGGTCCCCAACAGTTCTGAAAACCTGCAGGGCATGTTCCACTAAAATTCAAAGTCTCAGAGTCATTTCAAAGATGATGGTTTCTTCTCAGGGACACATGGGGGCTCACCCTTTCCACAGGCTTATCCAAAGGGCATTTTCTTGGTTCCACCCTCATCAAGCATTTGGGTGGCAACTGAACTCCAGATCTCACCCTCCAAGTCCATTGGGGTGATGGCCACATTTTACCAATCTCTTGGGTAAAGTCTCAACCCCTAGTACAGTGAGGTGGTGGCTACAATTTCCCTAATCTTTGGAATACAGGACCTATCTCCTCAGAACAGTGAGATGGTAACCTGCCCTTCTCAGAGAAATGGAGTGTTGACCTCACTCTTGCCAACCCATGGGGAAGAGGCCTACCCCTCTCAGAGCACTAGGGTGGCAATCTCACTCTCCCTAATCCTTTGGGAATGGGCTCCTCCCTCTCCGTAGACAAGGGTGGCAAATAGCAGCCTGAACAGCAGGATGGTACATCCACTCTCTTCAAATGCTGGGGCAAACTCACCCTCTCTGTATCTATGGGTGAAGTTCCTCTCTTGGCCCAAGGAGATGTCTTAATTCTGCCTCAGTTTCCATGGTTTTCCTTTTAAAGCTGTTTTCCCTTCCATCTCTCCCTTCTCTGTCTCTTTTAGTCCAAGCTGACAGTGTTTTTGTTCATATAGATCTCACAAAAAACTTGTTGGTTTAGGATGCAGGAAGTAGGGGTTAAAGCCATCGAACAGTAAGATTTTCCAAATGTCTGTCCTGGATAACTAGCTGCATTTTCAATCCTGGCTTACAAGTTCCAAGTTTAGTTAATCCCTCAAATGGGGTATTATCTTCTGGGGGTTGATTTCCAGAGCCTTGAAATTTCCTGAATCAGTATCTGATTTTTTTGTGCCCCAAAATTCAGTTGTGACTTTAAAACATGGATCACCTTTCCTCCACTTTCCAATAATAGCTTCATCATTTACTTCTAAGGCCTCATCAAAAGTTCATATTCTTACCAACAGTCTCTTCAAAGCAATCTAGGCCTTTTCCATCAAGCATCTCACAATTCCTCCAAAAAAAAAAAATACCCCTTATCAATTTATAAAATCGTTCAGCATTTTTGATAATAATATCAGACTGTACCCCACAGTTTGATCTTTCAGACTATACCTCACAGTCTGATTTTATACCCCACTCTTGGTACCAAATTCTGTATTAGTCAGCCAAAGGGGTGCTGATGCAAAGTACCAGAAATCTGCTGGCTTTTATAAAGGATATTTATTAAGGGTAAAAGCTTACAGTTACAAGGCACTAAAGACTCAAGGCTGCTTTCTCACTGAAGTCCATTGCCACATGTTGAAACAAGATGACAGATGATCTCTGCCTAAGTCTCTTGGGCCTACTCAGTTTCTCTGTTCTTTTCAACTGCAAACTACCATGCAAATGGCTCATCTCTCTTCTCAGGGATGTAGTTGTTTGAGGGTTCTTTCTGTCATGTGGCAGGAATGAAATGACCAAGTTCTCTCCTCTTCCATGTGTCTTCTTGAGTGAGTGTTTGTTTATATAGGTCCACCAAGGTGGTGGGGATTTAACCTGTGGCACACCTTACTGAAGTTGTCAAATAAAAGCCTGAAATTGACTTTATCAAGTAAACTTAAAACCTTTGAATTTAATACAGTCAATGGTTATCACACCCAGAAGAACAGACCAGTTTACAAACATAATCTTTCTCTTTTTGGGGACTCATAAATAATATCAAACTGCCATACCGGACAAAGTGTTTTCTTTCCCACAGAAAGACCAAGACAAATCAGCATTTACCAGCCTGCCACCATGTCTCTGTTGCTGATGCTAAATTCCAGGTGAGTATGCTAGAGCGATAGGACTCTGTTCTTCTGCCAAACCCTTATTCATGCAATGAAGGCTCTACCTCTGGTGTACTGGACTAAGATCATTGAAGCCTACCAAACTTTTCATTAAAAAAAAAAATCTTTACTGACATAAACTTACATATCATAAAATCACTCATTTTCAGTATACAATTCAGTGATTTTTAGTTAATTTAGAGAGTTGTGCAATCATCACTACAATCCAAATTTAGAATGTTTATATTACCACCTACAGCAGCTTGGCATTATTTATGAATTCCAAAAACAGATACTTTATTATGCTTGTAAACTGGTCTGTTCTTCTGGGCATGATTAAATTATGATTAGGGCTTTGATTGGGCCATGTCAGTAGGGTGTTGAGTCCCCGCCCCTTGGAGTTTTTTGATATTGGGGTTTTAATGCTGGAGCCCCGGGAAATAAGCACAGAGGAGCTTGGTCGTGAGGAAGGAGAGCAGGCCCTGGGAAAAGAGACGAGCTGTTCTCCTGACAGATCATAGCTGGCCTTGTAGAGAAAGGCAAAGCCTAGAGAGCCTCATAGTCTACAGCTGACATTGTGTAGGAAACAGAGGCACTGAGCCCAGAGAGAGGCAAGCCCTGGGAAGAGAGGAACCCAAGAAGTCTGAACCCTAGCAGATGTCAGCATCCATTTTGCTCCAACACGTGGCCATGGATTTGGTGAGGGAAGTAACTTATGTTTTATGGCCTGGTAACTGTTGGCTTCTACCCCAAATAAATACCCTTTATGAAAACCAATCAATTTCTGGTATTTTGCATTAGCACCCCTTTGGCTAACTAATATACCACCCAAAAAATTCTTCCACCCATTTTCAATCACTCATCTGTCACTTTTTAATTTTTTTTAATTAGAGAAATTGGAGGTTTACAGAAAAATCATTTAAAAAATATAGCGTTTCCATATACCTCTCATTATTAACAATACACATTAGTGTAACTTTGTTATAACTAATGAAAAATATTGTAATTGTAGTATGAACTACAGTCCATAGTTTACATTAGGTATATTTCTTTCACATATACCCCCATATTATTTACATTGCATTAGTGTGGTATATCTGTTATAATTCATGAAAGAACTTTTTTTTTTTATTGTGGGTAAAAATCAAATTTTTTACAATACAAACCAATATTTGTAAAATTTTATGTAAATATATACGCATATATGGGCATTTGCTTACATAAATGTAATTATATATATATATATTTCTTTTTAAAGGTGCTTAGATTACCTAAATATTACACACACAAATTACAGGGATTCCCATGTTCCCCACCTCCCACACCTCCCATAACATCCCACATAAACATCTCTCATTAGTGTGGCACATCACCTGCAATGGATATACACATCCTAGGGCTTTGCCACTAAGCACAGACCACAGTTCACATAGTAGACCACACTCTCTCCATTTTTATAATTGTACTATTAACTATAGACCATTGTTTACTCTAGGGTTCACTGTGTTGTAGAGTCCTATGTTTTATCTTTTAGTTTTTATTCTAGCATATATATATGACCTAAAATTTCCCCTTTTAAATATATTTGCATGTATAATTGAGAGCTGTTAATTATATTCACAATGTTGTGCTACCATTACCACCATCCATTTCCAAAACTTTAAAATCAACTCTAGAACTTCTGTACAAATTAAGCATCAGCTCCCCATTTTCTTCCCCAATCCAGCCCCTGGTAAACTATATTCTAACTGTATGAGTTTGCGTAATCTAATTATGTCATACAAGTGGGATCATACAATATTTTTCCATTTGTGTCTGGCTTATTTCACTCAACATGATGTCTTCAAGGTTCATCTACATTGTTGCATGAACCTGAACTACATTCCTTTTTAATGCTGAATAATATTCCATTGCATGTATGTACAACATTTTACTTATCCGTGCACCAGTTGATGGATGCTTGGGTTCCTTTCATCTTTTGGCAATTGTGTATAATGCTGCTTTGAACATCAGTGTGCAAACATCTGTTTGAGTCACCCCTTTCAATTCTTTTGGGTATATTCCTAGTAGAGGAATTGCCCAGTCATATGGTAGGTGTATACTTAGCATCCTGAGGAACAGCCAAATTTCTTCCACAGGGGCTCGGCATTTTACAGCACCACCAGCAATGAATGAGTGTTCTATTTCTGGACATGTGTCCAACACTTGCAATTTTCTGTTTTTTATTAATAATAGCCATTCTATTTAAAAATAATATCCCATTGTGATTTTGGTTTGCATTTCCATAATAGCTAATGAGGTTGAATATCTTTTAAAGTGCTCTTCAGCCCTTTATAGATCTTCTGTGGGGAAATGTCTATTCAAGTCTTTTGACCATTTTTAATTGGGTTGTTTGTCTTTTTATTCTTGAGTTGTAAGACTTCTTTGTATACTCTGTATATAAACCTTTTTCTGATATGTGTTTTCCAAATATGTTCTCTGATTTAGTAGATTATCTTTTTGCTTTTGTGCTAAAGTCCTTTGGTGCACAGGTTTTTAATCGTTTTTTTTTTTCTTTCATTGCTTGTGCTTTGGGTGTAAAGTCTGAGAGGCTACTGCCTGAGGCAAATCCTGAAGATATTTCCTGACATTTTCTTCTAGGAGTTTAATTGTCCTGGTTCTTAAGTTTAGGTCTTTGATCCTTTTTGAGCTAATTTTTGCTTATGGAATGCAGTGTTGATCCACCTTCATTTTTTGAATATGGACATTCAGTACCCACAGCACCATTTGTTGAAAAGACTATTCTTCCCCAGTTGGGTGTACTTGGCAGCCTTGTCAAAAATCAATTGGGTACAATGTGAAGGTCTATTTCTGAACTCCCAACTGAATTCATTTGGTTTATATGTGTATCATTGCCCTGCATGCTTTTCTTAAGTTATTTCATTTATTTTTATTAAAGAAATTGTACGGTTAGAGAAAAAATATGCAGAAAGGACAGAGTTCCCATGTACCCCACTCAAAGACCCAGTTTACCCCATATTAACACTTTGCATTGGTATAGTAACTTTGTTAAAACTGATGAAATAATATTATCATATTATACTGTTAACTATAGTTTATAGTTTACATTATGGTTCAATGGGCTGTTTAGTTTTATAGTTATTTTTAATTTTTTTATTCCAGTAACATATACACAATCTAAAATTTCCTATTTTAACCATATTCAATTATTTAATACAGTGGTGTTATTATATTCACAATGCGGTGCTACCATTACCACTGCAAATCTTTTCCTTCACCCCAAACAGAAGCTTTATGAATTAAGGATTCTCTCTCTCCCCTTTCCCTACACCCACTCAGACCTCAGGTAATCTCTATTTTTGTACCTGACTGTATGAATTTGCTTATTTTAATTATTTCATATCAGTGAGTTAATACAATATTTGTCCTTTTATGACTGGTTTAAATCACTCAACATGATGTCTTCAAAGTTCATCCATGTTGCTAACATCAGAATTTTATCCCATTGAATGTATATATGACACTTGGTTTATCCATTTTTCAGTTAGTGGACAAACTTGCTTCCCTCTTTTCACAATTGTGTATAATGCTGCTATGAGCTACAGTGTGCAAATATGTTTGAGTCCCTGCTGTGGCAGCCTGGAGCTATATACCCTAGAAAAACATGTTCTTAATCTTAATCCATTTCTGTGGATGTGAACCCATTGCATGTAGGACCATCTGATGAGGGCATTTCAGTTAAGGTATCATCCAATTTAACCAGGATGAGTCTTAATCTATTAGTGGAGTCCATTATAGTGGAATGAAATTCAAGCAAATGGATTGAAAGCCGTAAGGGAGCAGCCAGAAGCTGGAAGTCAATGGAACTGAGAATCCAAGAGAGGTTGTCTTGTATATTGTCATGTGACAAAAAAAAAAAAAAAGCCAAGGACAAGTATCACAGGTAGCCAGCCCCAGAAAGCATGGACTTCATGATTCCTTGACTTTAGACTTGATCCTCAAAACCATGAGCCAAAAATTCCCATTGTTTAGGTTACCTATTGTATGGTATTTGCTTTTAGCAGCCAGGAAATTAAAATATTTTATTTTAATTATTTTGGGTATATAACTAGAGTGGGATTGGGGAGTTATATAGTAATTCTACACTTAACTTTCTGAAAAACTGCTAAACTGTTTTTCACTGTGACTGCATCATTTTACAATCCCACCAAAAATGGAGTGTTTCTATTTCCTCACATCTTCTCCATTATTTGTTATTTAACTTAAAAAAAAAAAATAGTAGCCATTGTAGTGGATATGAAATGGTATCTCTTTATGGTTTTGATTTGCTTCTCTATAATGGCTAATGATTTTGAACATTTTTTTCATGGCCTTATTGGCCATTTTTAAATCTTCTTTGGCAAGATAGCTATTCAGATCTTTCCTCCCTTTTTAATTGTGTTGTTGGTCTTTTGGTGGTTGAGTTGTAGAATTTCTTTATATATTCTTGGTATCAAGACTTTATCAGATATGTAGTTTCTAAGCATTTTCTCCCATTCTGTAGGTTGTCACTTTATTCTCATGATGAGGTCCATAGAAGCACAAAATATTTTAATTCTGATGAGTTTCCATTTATCTATTTCTTCTTTTGTTACTTGTGCTTTTGGTGTAAAGTCTAAGATACAATAGCCTATCACAACGTCCTGAAGAAGCTTCCCTGTGTTTTCTTTGAGGAGTTTTTGAGTTTTGGTTCTTATATAAAGGTATTATATATTGTTCCCAATGATTGATGTTTCTATCCTGCTCTCTTGATTACGTAGCTTTATTGTGTGTCCTGAAATAAGACACAAAATCTTCTGGGTGTTTTGCCTTTCATTTAAAAAATTGGAAACAGTTTGTTAATTTCTTGCTAGAATTTAGCATGGGATTGTTTTGAATCTATAGATCAATTTGGGAAGAATCGACATATTAAAAATATTGAGTATTTCCAATCAATAAAAATAAAGTATTATCCATTTATTTATGTCTTCCTTAAGTTGTTTCATTACACTTTTGTATTTTTTGCAGACAGATACTATAAATATTTTGTTAGATATATGCCTAAGTATCTCATTTTTTGATGCTATTATAAAAGGTATTTTACAATTCAAATTCAAATACCAAATGTTAATTCATGGTCTATAAGAAAGAAATTGTTGCATATTAACTTGTAATGTACAATATTGCCATACTCACTTATTAGTTTCAGTGAATTTTTGTTAAAACTTAGCGATTTTTTTTACATAGACAGTGATGTCATCTTGCAAACAAATTTTTATTTCATTATTTTCAATCTGTATAAGTCTATGCCTTTTTCTTTTCTAATACCATTAGCAAAGCATTCTTGCAGGATTTTAAAAAAGAGTACATTGGTTAGAGAGAAGATCCTTGCCATGTAAATAATTGTATTAGTCAGCCAAAGGGGTGCTCATGTGAAATACCAAAAATGGGTTGGTCTTTATAAAGGGTATTTATTTGGGGTAGAAGTCCACAGATACCAGGCCATAAAGCATTAAGTTTCTTCTCTCACCACAGTCCATTGCCATGTTTGCCAGGGTTCAGGCTTCTGGGGTTCCTCTCTTCCCGGGGCTGCATTTCTCTCCGGGCTTAGCTCCTGTTTCCTCCACAAGGTCAGCTGTAGACAATCAGGCAAACGGCTTGCTTCTCTTCTCCTGGAGCCTTCTTTCCAACATCAAAACTGCTTCTCAAAAGACTGCTTCAACTGTCCTTTGCCTTGCCTTTTATATTTGATTCCCCACCCACCAAGGGGTGGGGCTCAACACCCTAATCCTAACCTAATCACGCCCAGATTAACAGATCAGTTTACAAGCATGATTCAATTATATTTTTGGAATTCATAATTACATCAAACTGCCACAATAATCTTAAGGGGAAAGTTAGCAGTTTCTCAACATTAAATATAATGTTCGCTGTACAGTTTTTCTTTATAGCTTTTCTTTTCATCAAATTGAAGACATTTTCCTGTATTTCTAATTTGCAGATAGTATTCATCATTAATAGGTGTTGAATTTTGTCAAATGCTAGGTCAACTGACATAATTATCTGATTTTTCTTCTTTAATTGGATTGCCTTTATTGTTGAACTAATCTTATATAAAGCAAATAAATGCCACTTTCTTATGGGTATTATATAATTATTTTTATGTATATTCTATTTTATTTATTAATGTTTTGTTAAAGGTTTTTGCATTTATAAGAGTTATTGGTCTGTAAAAGCCCTTTAACATATTATCTTCATCTGGTTTTATATTAGGATACTGCTGGCATCAAAGAATGGTTAGGAATTGTTCCCCTTGCTTATTTCCTTGTGGAGAAACTTGTAAATGAATTGGTTTCATTTCTTCCTTAATATACAGAAGAACTCTCTGGTAAAGTCATCTAGGCCTAGTTTCTTTTTTGAGGGGAAAGTTATGTATAATTCATTTAAATTCCTTAAAAAGTGCAGGGTTGCTTATGTCATCTTTTTCCTCCTTTTGTGAATTTTGGTTGTTGGGTTTCTTTTAATGTAAATTTTCAACTTTGTGGGCATAGCGTTAACTTGTAGTATTCCTTTATTATCCTTTTAATGTCCATGAAATCAGTACAGAGAGCCCCTCTTTCATATCTGATAGAGATCATTTATCTCTCTTTTTTTCTTGGATAACCTGGCTGGAGGTTTATCAGATTTAATTTTAAAATTATTTGATTTTATTGATGGTCTTTATTCTTTCTTTATTTTCGATTTTATTAATTAGGCACTATCTTTTAAGTATTCCTTTGCTTCAGCTTGTTTTTGCTTATCTTCCTCTTATTTCTCTATTTTTCTTAAGCCGAAACTTCAGTTAATGTTTTTATATTATTATTATTATTATTATTATTATTATTACTATTATTATTATTACTATTTTGAGTTACCAGGTCTGGGGATTGAAACTGAGACCTTTTATGTAGGAAGCTGGCACACAACTACTGCTCCACATCGGCTCCCCTGAGTTGGTTTTTTTGTTTGTTTGCTTGTTGTTTGTTTGTTTGTTTGTTCTGTTTTTAGGAGGCACCAGAAACCTAACTCAGGACTTCCCATATGGAAAGCAGGCACTCAACCACTTGAGCCATGTCTGCTCCCAACAGTTAATGGTTTTAGATCATTCTCTCTTTTACAATAGGCATTCAATACTATAAATGTCTCTCTGATCATGATTTCACTTAATTCCACAAATATTGATAAGTTGTAATTTCATTTTAATTTGTTCATAATAGATATCATTTTTTAAGACCTTTTATTTATTCAAGTTGTTATTTATAAATCTGTTGTCTAATTTCCAAACATTTGGGAATTCTCTAGATATCTTTGTTATTGCTTTCTAGTTAATTCCATTTTTATCTGAGGATATATTTTGTATGAAATACATTCTTTTAGCTTTGTCGGAGGGTGTGTTTTGTGGCCAAAATGTGGTCCATCTTGATGAATATTCCACTGACGCTTGGGAATCATGTGTATTTTGCTGTTCTTGCATACATTATTCTATAAATGTAAATTAGATTAATTTTCTAGGTAGTGATGTTCTAGTTAATTATATTATTGTTGATTTTCTACCTGCTTGTCAATAACTGATGAGAATGTTTAAACCTCCAACTATAATAAAGAATTTGTCTTTCTCCTTTCAGTTCTATCATTTTTGTCTCATGTATCTCATGCTCTCTTATTAGATTATTATGCATTCTTGGAAAATTGGCACATTTATTGTTATGCAACATCTTTATTTATTACTGAATTTCCAAAACATGCCATTTTGATTATCTAAATTTGGGCTACTATGCCACAGTCACACTTAGTTTGGGAAAATCTCATATTTGCTTCTTATGATTGTTATCTCCTTGAATCCACTCTCTTAAGGGGTAAAAAAAAAAAATTAAGTCTGAAACACTAATTTTGCAAAATTCTCATTTCAGTATCATCTTTGGTTACCGAATTGCAGACTGGGAGTAATTTTTACATAAAACATGTTTACTAGGTAGTAAAAAACAGCTTTTAGAGGGAGGCAGATGGAATAATGAAGAGATGAAGGGCTATAATACACTCATTAGTGCCAAGGGATATAATTATGTATGTGTTTGTGGGTTTGTTTTTGCGTGTGTGCACATATTTCCTTACAATTTGAAAAATACTTGGAAAACATTTTCTCATTTCATCTTCACTGGTTGGATCTTGTGAAAAAAATTAAGGTAGATATTATTCATCTAGAATTTTTATATGAGAAATCCGAGGTTCTTGAAGAATAAATAACTGTTAAAGACAAAGTAACTATAATTTGAGCATTGCAGGTGTGGTTTTGCTTGAAGCCTAGAACTCCATAGGGAAGTTTAGGACATTCACTTCACCATTTAACACTAAATGTAAAATATTGGAATTATTATCTACCATTTCCTCTGGAAACATACTACATTTTCTCCTGATTTACATAATGACTCACATTTGTCTTTACTTTGTCTGTTGTTAAATTCTTATGAATTTCATCATGGTCCTATTTTGATTAGTGTGATTGCATTGGAGCTGAGATTTTTAATTCCAGAGCAATTTTATAATTGGGAGGGTTGTTGAACTTCCCTAATATAATCTCAGAAATCAGATAGACTGGATTTGGAGGATTTCCTCCTCTATCTACTTATTACTGACCTTAGGCAAAGTACTTAATTGACATAAACATATTTTTTCTAATGCGTATTATTGGGAGATCAACAGTATCTACCCAAGAAGGTTGTAGTGAGGATTGCATATAATAATTTTTTTTATGAGTTTAGGTCACATTGTCACAGGTCTAAAAGCCACATTTACCTGGGCTACATTATTCTATCACCCATCCATTATTTTTCAGTATAGAAAAAGGCAGCTTTGTGATGAGACATTTTTAATAACAAATGGTTTACATACCTAAACTTCGAATAATTTTAAAACAAATTTTTGATAATTCAAATATTTCATTACCTTCATTTTAATATGCTCAGTCAGAGGGACCCTGAAGAGATGAAAGTTATCAACAAACTCATAGGAATAATGGCTTGATCACAAGATTATACAAAAAAGAACATAAAAGAATGTAACTTCAAAGTCACATGTTAGAGGAAACTCATTAGAATTTATGTAAACTTGTGTTTTTTCCAAAAAAAGGACAATTAATTTCATAAGAAACATGGAATTTCACTCTGGGAATAGTATAAAATGATCCAATTTTATACAAAAATAATCCATCCTCCTGAATCAACTCCATCATTCTTTGAAAATGCATTTTTAGAATTGATGAGAATTCATAGCTTCAAGTGCTTCATTACATGAGATATAGCTCAATAATATTGAGCTTTGTTACAATGTCCAATGGACCAGGCATCAATCCTTGTATAATCAAAATATATTTGGAATAATAATATTACAATGTTTCATTTGTATTCCAATCAACATTTTGCATTTTGCTTTTAGATCTTTCATTAAAAAGGAATTGGCAAATTAAATGAGGTGGTAAGTTTTCTACATTTATCCATATCTAATTTTAATTTTTTACTTTCCTTGTGAAAAATATGAAAAATTGTCATCATTACTGATGATAACTGAAAATATTGGAGTAATATAAATCTTCTCCAATAGCTTGGAGAAGAATATCTTCTTAGCAAAAACACTCTGCTTTCATTTGCCATGTGTATTAGTCAGGGCTCCCTAGGGAAATAGAATCAACAGGAGATATCTGTAAATAGTATGAGATTTTATAAGAGTCTCTCACATGACCATGGGGATACACAAGTCCAAGTTCTAGAGGCAGGCTGCAAACCAGGGGCTCCTATGAAAGTCCAGTGAAGGTCCTTGATGAGTTTCCGGGAGAGATTGGCTGTCCAAAGATGAGCCGGGAAATTCTCTCTGAATGCTGAAATCACTTCCCCTTTTAAGGCATTCAACTGATCAGGTAAAACGTCACTCATTGCTGATGGCAATCTCCCTGGTTGGTCATAGTTGTAATCAGCCATCTATGCAGTAAACTCACTGATGTCTAAAACCCATAAAAGTCCTTGTATTACAATTAGCCAGTGCTTGCTTGACTAAACAACTGCACACAATTACCTGGCCGAGTTGACACATTAGCCTAACCATCAGACCCTGACGTTTTGAATCTGACTGAAGTTCAAAGTTACTCTTTTTACCCACGGTAGTGAGCTTCAATATAATATATTCTATAACTGTTAATTGTCATAACCATGATCTTAAATTTATTCAAGCCAATAAGAATGACAATATAAGTACTTCAGGATATCATTCCCAGAAAGCCATATCTGTGTCACAAATGTATTTACAGTAATATTTTTGCTCTAAGGTTAAATGATTTAATAGTTACAAAACTCTTACAGCATTGCTTATGAAATAGGGTCAGGTAGGTGTTTGCTTGCACTATTATTAACGTACCTATCTTGTTTTCTTATTTTTAAGGAATGATGAATTATTCATGTTAACATTCTTGATGTGTTTCTTTAATTTCTGCTATAATACATGTTATTAATACAGAGTGTTTTACGAAGAGTTGATGATTGGAAATGAGTTGGTGAATTTGGATAGGGTAGACAAAAGAATATTGATAATATTACCGCACTTCAACAACTTCACAAAGCTATGGCAGATACCAGATGGCATTATTCAATTTTTAATCTTTGAATTTAGATTGCCACAAAATTAATTTAGTTTGGTTATATGTAATTTAAAAACTATGGGTTTTAAATTCAGAAGATCTTGAATGTCTATTCATCTTATTCATCATCTAGCTCGGAGTCACTGCCATTTATTCTTTAAAATCTTACCTCAGGTCTCATTATCCTTCTTTTCAATATTCTTTTTAAATTGTTTATTATTTCAATCATTATTTAATATTTCCAATAACTTGGATTCTAAGTTTATTGACCTCTTCTCCTCCATTGATGGTGTTCTTCATCCTATGACACATTCTAAAAGGATACATCTTAAGAACATGACATTACAAATAACTGAAACTCTTCTATTATCATAGTTTCAATTATTCCATTATGTGATTACCACTTTCTTTCTTTCCAGATTTTTCCTCACTGATATTCCAACTCCTTATCTTCTAACATTAAAATGCACCTGAATTAATCTATCACATTTACTATTTCTATTATTCCCCATATGTCCTCTCTTCCATCTACAGACAGTTTATGTTCCATTCTCAGCAATTACAGTCATTCTATTAAAATCTCTTCTCATTCCCCTTTCTTACTTCTCTTTACTTGGCAAAAGCATAACTCTGGTCACATTTGAGTTTCTTCTTACTTTGGACCTGGATCCTTTCGGCTGAATGTAAATAGTAAAACACCCAGCCATGTTGATCAGCCTCACTACCTCGAGTCTGCCTTTGATGCTTTCCTGAAATAATAGTATAGTTTCTTAATCTAATCCAACACTTTGGCACTTCAACTTTATTAGAAACTATTAAATGTGTTTTCAAAATTTATGACAATTTATACTCTTAATGACAATGTATGAGAGTCACTTTTGCTGCACATTCTCAGAAAGAATTACTGAATTGTCAGAGCTTATAATGACAGATTTCTGTAAATCTTGTGAATTGTAAAGTATTTGTTTTTTGGCTTTTTAAAAATATTTTCCTTATTACTAGTAATATTTAACATGTTTTAAAAGTTTATTAATGATTGGTATTTCATCACTGATAATTTGTAAACTCTGTCCCTTTTCATATTATACCGTTTGTCTTGTACTTACTGGTTTGTAGAGCTTGTGTCTGTCTGTCCATAAATCTTCATCTATCATCTATCTATCTATCTATCTATTTATCTATCTATCTATCTACCTACATACCTATCTATCTATCTATCATCTATTATATAACCATCTCTCTCTCTAGTTATACATATATATGGCCAATAATGACTGGTCAATTACACGTATCTTAAATATCTTTTTCTGCCCTGTCTCCTAGTCTTACCTGTTCACCTTCTTATAAAGATTCTTTTGAAAATATTAAAAAATATTCTAAATTTATACCTAGGTTAATTTTAAAAAATACTTTCTTTAATGGTTTCTGCTTGTTTTTGGCTTAATTAATTGTTCTTTATCTCAAGTTACGCAAATATTTTCCTATATTTTTTTGCAAAGTTTTAAGTTTCATTTTCCATATTCAAGTTTTTAAATCTGTTGAATATGTTTCAGTGTATTGTAGAGAAGGGATTCTATTATTTTTATGTTTTTACAAATACATAGACCTATTGTACCAATATGAATTATTGAATAGTACTTTTATTCCCTTTTGATCTATAATAACACTGCTGTCACATATCACATGCCCATTTACTTATACATTGGTTTGCGTACTTTGAAACATTTGTTTATTTTTCTTTCTTTACTTCAGTACCACAATATCTAAATTACTAATTTCATAAGCTTTGATATTTAGAGGACAAATGCCTCAGCTTGTTTTAAAAACGTGGCATTTTATCCTCTGTCTACATTTTAGAAATGACTTGATTAGATTCTCAGGAAATTCCACATGTATTTTGAGAGAACACACATTAAATATATATATTATTATTAGAAAATTTGAAACTCTAATTTTAGTTGGTGCTCTGATCCATGGATTTTAATTATCATGGATTTTTCAATTGACTTTCAATAATGACTTATAGTTTTTCTATAATGTTCATACACAATATTTGTGAGGTTATTCCTAGGTCGCTAAAGATATTGCTATCATAAAATATATATTTTCTAAACAGGATTTTTCTGCTAATTATTCAATTTTATTTAATATATTATTTTTCACTGTAATGTGTACTTTGACTATTGTTTACTTAGAAGATTGTGGGTTTGTTTTTCTTAAATGCCAAGGTCAATGGAGTTTTTTTTTTTTTTAAGATTTATTTATTTACATTAATTTTCTTTATTTATCCTCCCCTCCCCCAGATGGTTCTCTTGTCTGTCTGCTCATTGTTTGCTCACCTTGTCCAGGAGGCACCAGGAACCAAACCCAGGACCTTCCACATGGGAGGTGAGTGCCCAATGGCCTGAGCCACATCTACTCCCTGTGGGCTGTGATGTATGCTGGTTTGTGGCACCTGCTCTTTGCAGTCAGTGCAGCATCTAGCTCATTGCAATGACGAGTGCGGCATCTGCTCATCTTTTTTAGGAGGCACCAGACCCAAACCCGGGGACCTCCCATGTGGTAGGCAGCTCCCAACTGGTTGAGCCACTTCTGCTTCCCTCAAAAGAGTTTTAAAGTTTATTTTCTCTCTCTCTTTCTCTGTCTCTAAGTGGAAAGAGTGCTATTTAAAATGCTGATTTTTAACTTTGTTAAGATTTGTATATCCTTTTATATATGCAGGGTATTTTTAATATTAAATTTTATGATTTTGGAGACTATGTATTCACTATTTTTGAGATCAGGTTTGTTAATTGTGTCTTTCGCTTATCCTATATCCTTATTAATTTTCTGGATACTTGCTTTATTGATTATTGAGAAGTTTGCATTAAAAAAATCTCTTACTGTGATAGTAGATTGATGATTGCTTGGTTAAAATGATATCATTTGCTTTATTTATTTAGGAACTAATTATATTTAGAACTGTTATCTTTGATGAATTAATTAATTTATGATTATCATGTGACTCAACCCCAATGAGGCTTTTTCTCATAAGCCTCTAAGTTTCTCTGTTAGAGTGACAACAGCTTTCATCGAATTACCATTTGCCTGGTAATTTTATCAAACCTATATACTTATCTTTCAATATTACAATGAATATTTTAATTGTATATTTTAGTGCACCTCTATTTATTATAGTTGCTGAAATATCTAATTATATAATCACTTTTTTATATTTACATACTTTTTTATTTTATAAACTATACTTCCTCCCCACATCCAAAAGTTTTGGTTGACTGATTTTTTTTTTCTTTTCTGTTATGATGGAGTTTATTTAATATAGTTTGATTCATTTATTTCATTTACATTTATAATTTCAACATGCATATGGAAGAGCTTCCAAATCAATATACAAAGCAATGTACTCTATGGATAATACAAGGATCTTTGAATTTTTTTACATGAATTACTGCCTTCTCATCCATCATCATTATTACTGTTTTATAATAGTTAATATTTGTTACACTTAACCCACTTGTTTACCTCTTTGTATTCACCGTTCTTTTTTACACCTCATTATTTCTTCTGTAATCATTTTCCTTCTTCTGAAATGGTTCATTTTGTAATATTTAATGTTTATTTTCCCATTATTGAATGAAAGCTTAGCTGGTCAGAAAAAAAGTATGTGCTAATAACATATTTCTTTGAGGAATTTTAAGATAGTTTTTTCACTATCTTCTTACATCTGTAGTTTTAATTGAGCACATTTTATAATTAAGAATGTTATATGTTTGACAAAACTAGTTACAAAATCTCAAGAAATATTATATTGGTGTTCTTTCCACCAAGAATCAAGGATGACTTAGTCAATTTATTATTCCATCTTCTTTTCATGTTCAGCATAATTTTCTGCCTTACTCTTTTATAGAGGCTGTAGAGTGAATATTCTTGCTTTACTCAAGAGTCTTAATTTCAATGCTTCAATAGGTGTGACCCCAAGGCTCAATGATTAAAACCCAGAGCACCATTTCTTTGAATTTACAATCCATTCTTTTCAGTCATGCCTTAAAAGCTTTTTATTTCTCAGGAAACTTTGATTTGCAGGCCCTCCTCTTCCAATATATCATAAGATTTTTCCTTTGTCTTTGGATATCAGCTGCACATGTAAAATTATTATGTGAGTTTTGTAAGTGATTGCTAGATATTCTGCAGCAGGAGGTGTATTTTACAAGCTTGAGAAGTTTAAGTCCAAACTTTCAATAAACTACAATGAATATGTCCAGTGAAAATCTAGGTATCAGTTAAAAATGTGAGAAAGATCTTTGTGATCTTTTGTGGTAAGAGATCAATGTTTGGCATGATCTGATTTTCATAAATTGTGCATGCATAAAATGCACACTTCTCTTTATTTTGTCTAATTTTACATATTAAAATGCTTAGAGTGCTAAATATTTGTATGCATTGTTTAATATGAAGAGGACATTGCAATAAAGGGAAAATCAAGAAAGTTGTTTTCCCTTTTCCATACATATTAGTGATTTTTTAAAAGTAATTACACATTTTTATTTTTAAATGAGTTTCAATGTTCAATAGTGGTCAAGATCATACAGATTTGGGAAAGATTACTTAACTTGGGACTTGGCTTCACTATACATTGTGTTTTTGAAGTTAGTTATTTAATATCTCTGTGGCTTAGTATATTACTTATAAATGAAGGAAATAACAGTACCCTTACCAATAGAGCTGTTATGAAAAATAAATAAAATAGCATATGCAAAATGCTTAGACGAGCCCAAATACCTTTGTACTCATTTCCCTAATATTTTTTTAAGTAAATCAGGTGGAAATGATTTTTTAATTAACATATGAGATTACTTTTAGGATGCAAGTCTTATAAGGGCTAATGTTTACAACAACAAAGACAGGGTGTTATTTCCTTGAAATGAATTATCTTTCTTTCTTTTCCCTAGAATAGTGCAGTCCCCTCACATCCCAAATAAAAAAGGTTAAACTAGGAATGTGCATACAAGTTGATGATCTTATCTCAGTCATGGAAACTGGTTATTACAACCTTGAATATATTAAGAGAGCTCTGACAGAATTTAAGTGGCATTGCTGGGAAAGGTAAAAGTTATTCACTTCTATTCTGTTGTCGAAAACACGTTGGAAGAAAATAATATATCACTAAGTATTTTACAAATTTTGGCATTTTTAAGTTCAAATTTCTAGTCATTTGTCAAGTCCTTCAGAAGCAATTTGTTATGCCAGTTGAAAAAGAAGTTACTGGGGGTCAGGAAAAAGAATGCAATGTTAAGCTTAATCTTAAAATATATACATTAGAAATAGCTATATCATATTTATCTTTTATAAGACAATAGTACTAAGAGCCATTTCATCTTAGGTTAGATTTTGCTGTATTTATTTTCAGCACTTCCTATTCCTGAAGTTAGATGCAGTTAAGAGTGAAGTATGCAACCAAAACAGAGATAGAAATTTTTGGATGAACAAGAAATTAAAATATATATATATATACCATTGGAAATAATATAAACAATCTGGGCAATTCAAGGTGGGTTTGCTCCTTGACCTTTGGCCTCTCTTTAAAATTCCCTACTTCATCTACAGCCTGGCCATCAAAAAGAAAGAAATAAGGCTCATCTCATTCAATTTCAGATTTTATTTCTGTTACATTGAGTGTGGTGAAGGCAAGGAATCTGTAGTGCATGAACAATGATATTCTGTTATCTCACATGGAAGTGGAATCCAGTTTCTAATTGTCATGAGACCTTATTGGCATCAGCAGGGATTGACCTCTGCTGCTGGAGGATGGCATCTTCTGAGACAAAGACAGATAATGTGTTTGGAGATGACCTTGTGAGTTCAGAGCTCCCATCCTGATACCTGAAGGTCTTCCATGTGGGGGGACCCACAGCAGCTTTTCTATAGGAGCATGGATGTGACAAGCCAGGAGCTGGAACTTGGGAGGTAGGACATTGGCAGAACCTGCACAGGGAGAAACAGAGAAAAAGACACATTGAGAGCTCATGAGGATACCATACTCCCTCTCCCTGAATGTTTGCCTATGATCCAGCCTGGCCTTCAGGTCAGATCTACTCTGAACCAGGTCAGGGACAAATGTGCTGCTGAGGATAAAATGGGAGAGAGAGACAGGGGACCCTCAGTGTGGCAGGTCCTTTGTGCTAATGTGCAGAGGTAACCTGTGGGCAAGGACCAGTCTCAGAATAGTCTGCCTTGCTCAGAGCATACTTCTATGGGCTGGGCTTCCTGAAGTCAGTCACTTAAAGAACCATGAAAGTGAATAAAGTAGAGACAAACCTGAGGAGACATCATCTTTCTGGTTACAGCCCATTATTCTGTCTAGGGCTTCCAGCAAGGGTTCATTCCTTGGCCTCTGGTTGGCCTCTTTTGTAGTCCAATACAAGTCTGTCAAGCTTATCAACATGTTGAGACATTGTCACCAGCTCTTCTTTATGCCCTTCTGCCTGAGCTGATGGGAACTGATTTTGATAGCACATTATTCTTTTTCCTCACCCCAAGTTACAACACATGTTTAAGGAATTCCCACTCTTTAAGGAAACTCTGGATTTCCTGGCCACTCCAAGGAGTGGTTAGCTTGCCTGAAAAGGATAGAGGAGTGTGAATAGATTTCAGCATAATTCATCAGCACATTTCATGGTTTTAAATATGCCAGCTGAGCCCTAAATCTCAGCAGAGTTGCAACACCTACTCTCCAGTTCACTGGACTCACCCAGACAACTAATAAAAGGATAATGGGCAACACCCATCCCCAAAAACAGAGAGTCTGCAACTGCAAACAAGATAGTTATATCCATCAGTCCCATGGGATCTAAGCTCCTTCTTAGTTGAAAACAGATTGGACATCACCATCCCCAAATCCTCAAGACTGGTAATGAACAATGGACTAAAATAGACTTACTAATATTCTTTTATTATTCTATTAGAAAATTATTATTATTCTAGCAATGGAAGAACTTGTATCTTTGATATAAAGGCAGTGGCCAAAAGAGGTTCTGATAGGAGGGAAAGGGAAGAATAGGTGTAACATGGGGTATTTTGGGGACACTGGAATTGTCCTGAATGACATTGAAATGATGGGTACAGGCCATTATATGGTTTTTCAAAACCTATAAAATTGTGTGGTGCAAAGTGTAAACTACAATGTTAACTATAGACCATGGTTAGTGGCAGTGCTTCGATATGTGTCCATCAATTGTAACACATGTACAACACTAATGATAGATGTTAATGGAAGAAAGTGGGGGAGGGGAATGTGTGGGGTATATGGGAATCCCCTGTATTTTTTATGTAACATTTATGTAATCAAGAGCTTCTTTAAAAATAAAAAATATTTTAAAAAAATTAAAAATTGGATAATTCAAGTAAAGTTTGGACAATATATAAATTTAAAAAGGTTACCCAAAACTTAATTGCATTTGACCAAATCATTAGCATTATCACTTTTGAGAGTCTACTGAGTAAGGGAAATGGATTTATGAGAGTATTCAGAAACAATATAAATATGCTATGAAAAAAATGAAAACATTGTATATTTTTGTTGAAAGCTGAGTGGGGAGAGTTTTGAGGTATAGGAAAAGACTCAAGGAGAAAAATTAATTATATCTTATTAATAAGCCCTTTAATTTATGTTTTCCACTTTCATTTGCTTTGTTCCTTTGGTCTAACCCTTCTCTCCAATTTTCAAGATTACCCAAATATCATTACATGAATAATGTTAGTTGATTTAACAAACATTCATATCCTTTAAGATTGTAGAAAACACTGGGAAATTTAAAATCATGACTTTACTAAACTTTGGATTAATTGTGACTAAAACTTCTGTGGATTGTGCATCTTCTGTAACCCTTTCATTTGATTAAAGGAAGTGAAACCACAGAGATGGAGGATGATTTTGGCTAGTGCCAAATGCCGTGATTAATGACAAACATGAGTTTATGATCACCTCGTATAGTTTTTCTCCCATCATCCATTTTGCTAAGCACCTATTAGTCCAGAAGAGAGAGATCTCTGAGTAGGAAAGATTTATCAAGATACATCTTGATTATTTATTAAATCTGCCAAGATTGATAATGCACAAATTTGATCAGTGAAGCATAGGAAAAGAAAGCTTTAAAATGTACTTGAAGACATGCTGTAAGAGGATAAATAACCCATAAAATGTCAAAATTTTCTTCTGATTTGGAGATTCTAACATAAATAGAAATCAGTTATTACTGTCCATCAAAACTTTGACTTGATTTAGTAGATTACTTCATTCATGCAGGTTGTTCCACAACAACTAGTTTCACCAGTTCAGATTTGTCTCTAGGAACTATTGAGATTTGATTGAGATGAAATAGTAACTTTCCCCCAAGGATAGCTCTGCCTAGATAGTGATTTAATGGTGGGTGGGGAGGGAGTGTTCTACCTGGACCCCCAGGATTTGGGTAACTGCACCTCTCACCTTTCCCGAAACTTTCCTTCTCTCCCTTATGTACCTTCAAGGCAAAATCCTCTAACTGGAAAATTACGTAAAGGTTCTGCTTCCAGAATAGTTAAAAAATAGAAGCAACTCCCACAAGAAACTCAATTTAATGTTGTATACAAGCATATTTTAATAAAATATGTCTTTCACATTTGTTGCTGACAATATATTGGCAACTGCCCAAGTTATTGGCAGAGGGGAGATTGTATAATTAAAATAATGAAATTGATCCATATCCTTCCAATGCTAACTGGACATCTGGAAGTGATCTTTTTTGAAGACAGACACCACAGCATGGTAGCTCAACCCATGGGGTCTTCAAAAGAACTTGGCCTTTCTTGTTGTTGCCATTTTCTAAAATTATTCAGGCTAACATTTCAATTTGGAAGATATTTGTAGTAATACATTCCGACTAAATTGTTTGTTGTAATTATTGGATGCTTTTATAGGCCTCATAATAAAGAAGACTACATACAAAATGAATCAAATGTATTATCTTACACCAGCTCTTTTATTCTGATCATAAAAATAAGAACATCAAATTACAATGAATTAAACATAACATTATCAGTGTCATGTTTTATTTTGTTTTTCCTTTCTGAGAATAATATTACACTGCTGTTGCAACACTTGACAGTGCAAGTACTAGAAATGATTCACTATGCAGTTACCAAAACATATTTACACTTTATGAATCTGAGATTTTGGGTTTTACCAATAAATGTGGCTACTACCAAAGTTCCAGAGTCATTGTCATGTTAGTTAATGTTTAGGTAGTAAGGAATATATTTTCAAACATTGATGTTGTGGTTTATGTCGCAACTTTAATTACATCATTTTCATTTGTACATCTGCTTCTTCAGTGAGTCATAGATCCTCAGAGTTGGAACAAAAGTGAATTGTACTCTTTACCTAATGCAGCTAGATTTTTTGTGACATTGTAGTTATTATTTTGTTCTTTGTGTTTTTCCTATGCATTCCATATACACTGTTGATTTTAGTTATCTATAATAGGGCAAATGTGGGAAGCGGCTGTGGCTCAATCAGTAGGGCTCCCGTTTATCATATGGGTAGGCCCCGGGTTCGGTTCCTGGGGCCTCTTGGTGAAGGCAAGCCTGCCAGTGTGGCGTGGTTAGCTGACCCAGCGAGCACAAGCAGCAAGGGGAGGATAAATGAATAAATAAATAAAATCTTAAAAAAAAAAAAATAGAGCAAATGTTTTTGGCTAATAATAGCTGACATCCAGACTCAAAATATTCAAAAATCGGGTAGGGATGCCTGAAGGTCCATGAAGGGGATGGTGGATTGAGGTTGTGTGGTGGTGGGGGAAATAGGGGCATTCAGTTCAGCTCCATTTCTGTTGTCCTCTCAGCTCTTATCTTCAGGCTAGATTTCCTCATGATTGGAAGATGAACATAAAAAGCAACTGAGGCAATTTGTTTTCATGTACGGGGGCCGGGGGGGGGGAGAGAAATAGAGTAGATCTACTAACCAAAGAATAAAATCTCTCTCTCTCTCACTATTTACAACTGGGCCAATCTACGTTCCGTGTCTGAGAGCCAATTGCTGTTTTTACAGGAATACTATTTGTTGATTTTATTAATTCTGGGTTCCTGTATCTTTTTAGGGACTAATGGATGCCATAGCATAGTTAGTGTAGAGGCTATGATAAATAACAGCTTCCCCAGGAACTAGGGAATAGGTCAACTTCTCCTGATTTCCATAGGCTTTGGGGGAGGAAGAATGGATATGTTAACTAAATGGTTGCTGCAGAAGTCTGCATGTGGAAATAGTGATGTGTAAACAAATGATTGTGTCCCATGAACTATTGATATGTGGAATGGGGAAAAAATTATTCAGAGCTCTAAATTAATATATTGAATTACTATTTTACATTTCCAATTGGGTGAAAATAATTATAATGGTCTTGTATTATAGGTATTATATTTGCTGTATATTTACTACGTTTATTAATTTAAATATTTACTCTATTCCCTGTCCCTTCAGAATCATCTCCATATCTCATTGCCAATTGGAAGGGTAAACAATATTATCATCAGAAAAGTAGTTATTTAAAAAAAATCAAAATCTTAAATTACTAAAGAAAATACAGATGGCCTGGATAGGTGTTCCTGGTAAAGTATCTTGTAGCAATTGGGGTTTAAAGAGAAAATGGTTTCATCTCCAGGATGGGGCCAAGAAAGAATTTATCCCAGGGATAAATTCCTCTATATTTATCCCAGGATAAATATAGAAGGATATGTGGGATCCCAAAATAGAGGAAACTGCCTCAGAAATGACATATTGGATCTTTGAGTATTGAGAATTTAGGCAGCCTCTCAAAATATTGCTGCACATGCTTATTCCAAATGTGACATGCAAAGAACAGAGGGCCACAGAAATGAATGTTCAGAAAATAGGATAGTGGCCGCTTGTAAGTAATCTCCATGGACTAGTTTCCAATGATCATTGACAAGAGAGTTTTTCCCAACACTAAGGCAGTATGTCAGATCACTATACAGGCACTCTCCCAGGAGGAGGAGGAGAGAATGAACAGTACAATATTAAGAATGATTGAGAAGCTTGGAAGAATAAGTGCTGAGAACAAACAAAAAGATGTATAGAAAATAATAAAGATAATATATCTTGCATGACTAAATTTGACAGGTGTAACACATACCTCCTACATTAAGATCAATCTTATTAGGTGGGAACTTTGGTTATACCTCTAAGCTATAAGCTAACAATATACGGTTCCTCATTCATAATTTCCCTTTCCTTTCACTTCTTTTCTGAGTCAACAGCATTACACGAATCAGTTCATTCATTTGCTAAATCTAGAAACCTGATGGCCTCTGTTTTGACACATGCTCACTTCATACACCCAACTTATGAGGGATACCACTATGTTTTCTAAATATCATTTTATTTCATTGCAGAGTTGCCATTTCAAATATTTCCTAATCCAAACTATCATAATTGTTCATCAAAGTACTGTAATACGCACTGGACATGTTCTCTTCACATCAATTCTTGCCATTTTTCAATCCATTTTCGAGAATGCTATGTCAGAATGAATGTTTGAATATCAAAGGCTGACTGCATTATTCCCCTTTTTATCATTTCACAGATATCCATTGACCTTAGAATGAAAACTTACTTCCTCAGCATAGCATAACATGAGCCCCACATTCTTTTCTCCTAGACCACCTCATTTCTCATTCTGCCCTCCTGGTGTTCTCTTCTCTAGCTTTTGAAAAAAAAAAAAGAAAACATTTCTTAACTAATCTAAGATTTTTCACAAATGCTGTTTTTTGGCTATAATTTCCCCCTTTTATTTACAAAGGAAACTACTTTTCTTTGTTTGTTTCAAAACTCAACTTCTACTTCAGTTTCAAAGTAAGAGTCCCTGATTCACGAGATAAGACTGGGTCCTACCTTCTATCTTACTTAGCATTGTATAAAAATAAACCTTTATAACATTCTCCATGCCTACAATTTCCTCTGGAATGTCTGCCTTTTCTAACAGATAGAAATATTGTAGCCTTAGCAAGGACCTTATCATAGGAACTAGCATACAATTAGGATGCAGGATATTGACATAGCTTGCCCTTAATCTTATCCTGATAGTGGTACTAAGTGACTGTAATAGAAAATGGCAACGTTTTCATCTAATTCATTTTCTTTTTGTCCTTGACACCAATTCTTAGTCTGGATCACAGAAACCTCCTATGTGGGTCCTTCCAGGCTCTTTCATTGTCTACCAGTCTGATGCAGGTAGGAAAAAATGACTGGCAAATCATGAGGTGAAGATGTACTACAAGAGAGAAGAAGCCTGTGTTCCTAAATTAGTATTTGGAGGAGACCTGCTCACCTATCTGGAATAGTATTTTGGAATTTATTTAAGACTGAAATTAATTTATATTATATTTGAGACATTGTGCATGTTTGGTTTTTTATAGCAGTTATTTTTAAAGCAACAGAGCAACATCTTAGGAAGCTATTTAGCCCCTCTGTGTCTCCATTTTTACCCTTTATAATGGGGATAAGAAAAACATTAAATCATAAAGTTGTTAAAAAATAAATTAAATAATGCATATTAAGCAATTACAATTTCTGTCAGATAGTACATTAACGGTTTGTTGATTGGATTGATAATTTCATTACATGTGAGCAAATAATTACAATTGGGAAGGTCCCAAAACAGTACTTCAAAGACCTAATTTTGGCTCATTGATATATATTGTTCTTCCTGTAGGGCTGGTCCACATAATATACAGAGAGAAAAAGACTAATATTTAAAGTTTTGAATTTCTTATGAAAATCTGAATTTCTGGTATGGTTTGAAAATATCTGAAGATCTGACAAAACCTAAGCCTCCATTCCTGTTTGATAGTAACCAAGTGAATTAAATAGTTACCTACTGTCATCTTTCAATAGAACCTGCACTCTCCAATGGACCTGCTCACCACAACTCTTTGCTGCCTCACATTTCTGAGGCTAATTGACCATTTTTTATTGTCTGTAAATGATATCTATCAAAAAGGGGAAGACAACCCACGAGCAAAGAGAGGGCTGAATTTCCAAAAATGAGCAGAGCATATTTCTTTGAGAAGTGAAAAAGCCATGTACTTTTTAGGCTTTACTCCTTTAAGATAAACTTGCAAAGTCCTCTGAACATATCAGCTTATGGATTCAGCTCCAGTTAGCACTTGTATATGAACAAGATGAGACCTCATAAACACCAAAACACCATTGTCAGTGGTGGTGGTAGTGTCCTTAATATCATGTATGAGAACTAGAAGGATCTTCTACCCTAGCTCTCAGAAATCTCTATCTGTAGAGATAAAATAGAATGAATGCTCTTTGTGTAGCAGCAGCATATGTAAAGTTATTTGGAAATACATCTCATATACATTTTGGTGAATCTTTCTTTCCTGATATAGTAAAAGAATATTAGAATATATTGTTGGTTTTCAAACATTGTTCCATGAAGCTCTGATGATAGAGGGGATTCCAGGATGGCCAGATAGGCAGAGATCTCATCTCCAATCTCAATCGCAACAAGATTGGCTAGGATTGTGGACCTCATGAAGCATTCAGTGTTCATGATAGAGTGTTTCTAAGAAAAATGAAAATCTTCTCAATTTAAAGGGTTTTATCAACAATAGGCCAAATGAGATCTATATCTCTATCAGTTCCCTAAAGGAATAAGGAGACTAATATAAAAATAGGAAACAACCTATAGGACTATATTGAACATTTCATATTTCATATATATGACTGTATAAGTTTATTTAAAATATAAGGAAATAATTTTCATAAAGTCAAGTTCCTAGATACCACATAATAATATGTAAGGCTAAATTATTTCTTTTAACTCTTATATAAACACATATCCTTCAATTATCAAAATGGGATCATTTTTAAGGCTATATATCTTCATATAATTAGGATATAAGGTTATATATATATATATATAGCTTTGGATATAATACAAAGTTAGTATATAATATTTTATATATATATATATATATATAGTTTTGATTACCTAATACACAATGCTAACCTTGTATATTATTTAGCCAAAGGGGTGCTGGTGCAAAATACCAGAAATCAGTTGGTTTTTATAAAGGATATTTATTTGGGGTAGAAGCTTACAGTTACCAAGCCATAAAGCATAAGTTACTTCCCTCACCAAAGTGTGTTGCTACTGTTGGAGCAAGATGGCTGCCGATGTCTGCCAAGAGTTCAGGCTTTCTGGGTTCCTCTCTTCCCAGGACTTGTTTATCTCTGAACTCAGCTGATCTGCTTTCTCCATAAGGCCTGTTATAGAATATCAGGTGACCGGGTTTTTCTCTCTCTTCAAGCTCGATTTTCTCTGGACTCAGCTGCTTTGCTCCTCTGCATGTTTATTTCCCAGGCTCCAGATCAAAACTCCCACTCTCTTCTCCGCACTGTACTTTTCTCTTTGAGTGCCCGCCCACCAAGTGGGCAGCGACTCAACGTCCTACTGATGAGGCCCAATAAAGCCCTAATCATACTTTATGCCCAGAAGAACAGGCAACTTTATAAACATAATCCAATATCTATTTTTGGAACTCATAAATAATGCCACACTGCTATACTTTGTAAGACTACACAAATTCAATTTCTCTCTAAAGCATTTTTTTTATTTTTTATTTTTTTTTATTATGGGTAAAAATCAAAATTCTCACAATACATACAAACATTTGCAAAATGATATATAAATATATATGCATATATGTGTATTTACTTATAAAAATGTTATTTATATATATATATATATATATTTTATACATATATTTTAAGAGGTGCTTAGATTACCCAAAATATTACACGGAACCCACTGGGATTCCCATGTTGCCCACCTCCCACACCTCCACCACATCCCGCACAAACATCTCCCACAGTGTGGCCCACCACCCTCAATGAACTTACACATCCTGGAGCCTTGCCACCAACCACAGACCACATTTTTAATCTGGACCGCAAGACTTTGAGATCATATTTGTTATCAGGAATAACTTAGAGACCACTTCCTCAGAAATAGCCCCTTGGGTTTATGTATCAAAACCAAATCTAATCACATCCCAATTCTTATTGTTCAACAATGAATAATCATTCTTTCCTATTCTGCCAATCTCCACTGTTTGTCAGTGTTTTTACAGTATCACAGAACTTAAATGGAACTCAAGCTTTTTGCTTTCATTGTGGAGAGAGAGAAAGGGGGAGATATTTGAAATGCAAAGACTCAACAATGTCTAATATTGCAGTGAAGCTTTAGAAGAGATGAGGCTTTCCATTTTCCATAAATTTTAAAGAATATTATCTATAGTTCTTAGTGGATAAACATGGTTCACTAAACAAAAGAGTTTCTTCCCATACTGCTGGACCAATTGTTCTGAAGATGATACATTTCAAGGTTTGAGAGATTGTCTCAAAAATGAGGCATGAACATATTACAAAGAATTCATAAATCTTTTTGAAAAATATATCTACACTGAGCATTTGCTAAGATTTTATTTGCTGAAAAGCAAAACTCTTTAGGACTTGGATTGAGACTTATAATAATTTCCTCGAATCGTGTCCTACATCAAGAATTCACCCAACAGATAATTAATAAACTGTGTGACACTCTTCAACAAAAATTGGGACTGACAACTTTGATTTAGATTTTACTTTAATGAGTATTTCTATCTATAAATTCATTCTAGGAAGAACTAACAAATATTTAAATGGATAGATTATACCTAGATAGAGAGTTGCATCAGATAAACACATGGCAAAAGTAAGATGAAGTGGGAAGCATATCTAATTTCCTTTGCAATAACATAGAACTCTCCCTGTGCTATCTCATCAAGAGCTATCCCTAAATTAGTTGCTCCCAATTTTATCTTGTTTTCACATCTTACAATGTAAAGATTTTGTCTTTAGATATCTGATGAACACAGATGTATAACAATCAATATGCCTAAAAACATCCCAATATCATTGTTCCAATACATTATCCCTTTGTAATAGCTCACGAAACAGCATCATATCCAACTCATTCAGTTAAACCATTAATTTTAATATTCTCTGCTTTGTCCCCTTCATTACACCATCTCAAACTACCTACACTGTCTAAATTTTAATTACTCTTTCATAGACATACATTTGAAATCTGACAAAATAAATCTAATAATTATCCTCTCAGGCAGTCATCATCTTTCACCTGAAGAGATTTTCTGCCCTATAATCATCTCAATTCTATGCATTTTTTTAACCTAATAGATGGAGTGACACAATGCATGCATCTAAACTTAGCATTGTTAGTTAAAATATTAAATACTAGTAACAATTTAAATAAATAGCTGTATGTCAAACTATGTCCACTAAACACAGAGATAAGAATTTTTAAAGTCCATAAATCATTTTTAAATAGTTATTGTATACTGTAATTGGAATGTATAAGTAAAATAGGAGGAGGAAGAAGGGAAGGAAAAAGCATGAACCATGACTCATTAAGCTGGCTTTATGATGGGTAAAGAAATAATTTACTCTTGGATTTTCACAGTCATTATTTGTATTTCAATACATTTAGAAATATGAAGGGGGAGAAATATGATAACCTTCGGAGTTTGTTCCTTTTTAGGTACTGTGATTTTAGTTTTAGGATGATTGAGAAACTATTCATTTTACATGTGGTAGGACAGGGGAGAAATCACCTTTGACACAAAGTTCTGTAAAATCAAATCTCTCAAATACACTTATAGGACAATAGAAAATATAAAAGTATTTAATATGGTAGTCATTAAGTAGTTTATAATTTTAAAAATCTCAAAGATGTGGAATATCATATATATTTATGATTTCCCATATAAACAATGAAACTGTAAAATTTTTATTTGTAAACTAATAATCTTTAAAATGAATTTGTATGTTAATTCGAATGCTAAATATTTTTCATCTCTGAGGAAATAATGAGAGAGTACAATAAATTTTACACAGGGTAAAAAAATAGGAACCCACATTTAGACATGTTGTGATGTAAATTCAGAACACCAATGAGAAATGAGCTCAAACTGCTGTTTCATCAAGAGAAGAATATAAATTAAACAGGAAAATCAATCTTCAGTGACAAAATGGAGGCCAGTTACTAGAAGAATAATTTCAAAGTGCTGGGAAAAATAAATCTGATTTTAGTATTTTATATTCAAATAAACATTTTTTTAAGATGAGGAAAGATGAAGTCTTTAACAAATAAAAACATAAAAACTAAGAATATAAAAGTTCAGCATCAACACACATGCAAGAAAGTTCTGATGAGTGTACATCTAAAAGAAGAAAATGATCCCAGGAGGAAAATATGTGATTGAAGAAATACTGATGAGGAAGGAAGGAAGGGAGGAAGGGAGGAAGGGAGGAAGGGAGGAAGAGAGGGAGGGAAGGAAGAAGGGAAAAAAAAAGAAATAGGAGCGTACTTAGCACCCAGATCTTGGTTTCTAAAGCCATTCTCCAACAAAAAGAACCAGGGTTCCTTGGGCTGGAGCAGGATATATAAGATGAGTCTGAAACTCTTTGTAGTGCCATAAAGTAAAAAAGTGCTATTAAAAAATAATTGATTTGTGTATATTAAAGGGACACAGGAGCCAAATTAAAGAGTTCCCAATCACCAATGATGAGCAACCATATAAATAAAGTAATATTTTGTTGTAACCCGAAGTATGACATGAATATCCATGAATCTATACTAATAAATAAATGATTGAATGGGTAAGTGGAGAGGAATAGACAAATCTCCCATGAAGAAACATTTAAAATAATTTAGATACATCACCCTCAAAGAGGTGAAGCATACATTTTTACCCCTTAAGTACAGGCTGCACGTAGTGATCTTCTTCCAAAGACACTTTGGGGGGTGGGGAGGGGTAAATTTATAGTGGAGAAACTGACAAGCACTACCATAGCCAAGCAATCAAGAAAAACATCAACAGTGATAAGTCATCTTGAAAGCATTGAACTTAGATAGGAAGTAATGACATTAGAACTTATCCTCTGTGGTCTTCCTCCCAAAACACTTTACCCAACTCTAATCATAAGGCTTTCCAACTGAGGAACTTTCTACAAAACACCTGACCAGTTAATCTCAAAAGATTCAATGTCACCAAAAACAAGGATGTCAGACAAACTGTCACAACCAAAAGGAGTCTTAGAAGGCATGATAGCAAAATGAAATGTGCAATTCTGAATGAGATCCTGGAGCAGAAAAAAGATCTTAGGTAAAAACTTAGGAAATATGAATAAACTATGGACTTTAGCTAATAAAATGTATGAATAACCATTCATTAATTTTGACAAATGTTCCTTCAAACAAAGCAATTTAATAATTGGGAAACCTGGATATGAAATGTGCCAGAATTCTCTGTAATATCTTTATTACTTTTTCTTAAATGTCAAATTATTGTAAAATAAAAATTTGTTAAATAAAAGAGATAAAGTAAAAACTTTTTAGACAATCAAAAACAGAATTTATTTACAGCCAAGCAAATTAGAAAAGATGTTAAAATTCTTTATGCATAAAAATATGATCTCAACAGTAATTTGAATGAAGATTTTAAAAGATGAACAATCAACATAAAGGTAAAGATGGAATATCTATTTTCTTATTTTTTAAATTCTCTAGAATGAGTGTTGACCAACATTTCCTTAACGTAACAGATAGTAAATAGATAGACTTGTAGACAGAACTTTCTGTCACAACTACTAAGTGCTGTTATTGTAGGAGGAAAGTAGCAATAGAGAGTACAAAAACAAATGACCATTGTTATGTTCCAATAAAATTTTATTTACAAAAATATTATCTCCAAACTACACACACACACACAACAAAAAAGGAATCTTAAAATTTAGTAAGATAAATATAAATTCTAATAGAAAATTAGCAAGAGATATGAGAAATTCACCACTTAAAAATATGAACTCAAAAATCAGTGAAAAATGTCCAAATTTACTAGGAATCACATAAATATAAATCAAAACAATAAATAACTAACATTTTATCTGTCAAAAAATTATTACCATCTCTATTAGTCTGCCAAAGGGCTGCCCATGTAAGGTACCAGAAATCCATTGGCCTTTATAATGGGGATTTATTTGGGGTAAAAGTTACAGTTCCAAGGCAATGAAAAGTCCAACTCAAGACACCATAAGAGGTGCTTTCTCACAAAAGTCAGCTGTCACGTGTTGAAGCAAGATGGCGGGCTCTCTCTGCCTAGTCTCTCCTTCCCATCCAAACTTCCTCTCTCAGGCTCAGCTTTCTTTCCGATTTCAGCTGCAAGCTGGCATAGGGCTTTCTTAGGATTTCCTATATCAGTCTCAGCTGTTCAGCTGTCTTCCCAAATTCAGCTCATCTCAGCTGTTTGAGCCTTCTCAGTTCTGTCACATAGCAGGATTAAAAATGACAGAGCTCTCTCTTCTTGTGTCTAATTTATGTGAGTCCTTTCATATAAGACCCACCAAGGCCGTGGGTACTCAACCTGAGTCACACTTTACTGATGAAGTCAAATCAAAAGCCTTAAACTCTATCTTTTTTTTTTTTAATTAATTTATTTTTTATTGTGGGTAAAAATCAAAATTTTCACAATACATACTACTATTTGTAAAATGATATATAAATATATATGCATATATGTGTATTTGCTTACAAAAATGTTATTTATACATATATAAATATATTTTAAGAGGTGCTTAGATTACTGAAAATATTACACAGAACCCCCTGGGATTCCCATGTTGCCCACCTCCCACACCTCCCACCACATCCCACACAAACATCTCCCACAAGTGTGGCCCACCACCCTCAATGGACTTACACATCCTGGGGCCTTGCCACCAACCCTAGACCACAGTTCACATCGTAGACCACACTCTCTCCCACACAGTTCTGAGTGGTGTGTGCTCATTTAAAATGGCCTACATCCGTTGCCACAACGGTACTCAGGACAACCTCCAAATCCCAAAGAAGCCCCTGTATTTCAACTACTCGTCCCCTCCCTGCCCCAAAAGTGTCAAGTGGCAACTGGCTCCACCTCATTGTTATAATTTCTTCCATTGCTAGAATCACCATATGTGTACAACAGAATACCATCAAGTCCACTCTAGCCCATAGTTCTCCCCCAAATCCTGAGGGGATTGGTATGGTGATGTCCACTCCACCTCCAAGTGAGAGAGGGCTTATATCCCATGGATATGGTGGGTGGGATGATCCTGCATGTAGATGCAGGCCCTCTCCATTCCCTGGGATGGCCGTTGTCCATCGCTGTCTCCTCACCAGGTGACTTGGATGAGTCCATTGAGCTGTAGGGTAGGAGTTGCAGCTCCACCGAGATTCCACGCACACCTGGCACATAGGTAGGTCAGAGGCTCCAGTCTCTGGAAGTATACCTAAAAACTTCTGCATCACATATAGGTTTGAATAGAAGGGACTGATGAACCACGTGCAGGGAGGACTTATTTGAGTCCAATTCTGCCTCTCTTAGGAGCACAGATTCCAAAATAGAGCCCATTGATAAGGCATCAATCTCTGGGGCTATCCCCACTTATATAGGACCTGGGTGTCTCCAGAGCTCTCAGGAGCCCCTCTGTGTGGGGTGATAGGCACTTAGATGTTCTATGAGCTCCTACTGAGGTGTGTGTAAGAGGTAATTTAATCAAAGATCCTTCAACTGAATTTAATACAATCAAAGTATATCACATCCAGAGGAATAGATCAGTTTCCAAAAATAATCTTTCTCTTTTGGGGATTCATAAATAATCTCAAAATGCTACAGCATTATTATTCCTTTTGTTTGTATGGTTTTTCGTCAATGGTATTTGTGTTAGAGTTCTAGAGAAACAGAACTGACAGTGTCTATATACACTATGTACATATTCATATACAGTGTACCTATGTATACACATATATGTGTGCTATATATATACGTAAATATTATGAAATTTATTATAGGAATTGGCCATGGGATTGTGGTGATTGGAAAGTACAAATTCCATTAGACAGGCCTCAAGTTGTGAACTCCAATGAAGATTTTGATGAATTCCCCAGGAGAAGATGGCTGGCTGAAATAGACATAGAAATTCTTCTTTCTAGATGTTGAAATGATCATTTCTCCTTCTAAGGCCTTCATATGATTGGATGAAACTTCTCTCACTTTTGAAGGCATTGATGGTAGATATAATCAGCCATAGATGCAATCAACTAACTGATGATTTAAATTCATGAAATACCCTCTGAGTATCAATAAGGCCAGTACATACTTGAACAAACAACTGGACACAATAACCTAGTCCTGTGGGAACATGAACTTAACCATCATGCTGCTATTAGTGTTTGCACTTGGCAAGACAAATAGGAAATTTCAGACACTTCTGGTTATACTGAAGGTTATTTAATATTTCTAGAGATAGGTGGGTAACACAAACAAGAGCACTAAATATTAATATGCCTTTTGGTTCACAATTCCTCTTTGTGAATTAATTTTGATAGAAACACTTTTTTTTCCACTAGATTTTATTGAAATCTTTTTGGTCCAGTGCTGTTCAAACTTTAGTATGTGAAGAATTACCTAAATCTTTAAATCAAAGAGAAATTCTCTTACCAATAATGCAAAAAGAAAATGTGGTATAAATACATAGTAGAATGTTATACATTTAACAACAATGATGCTTAATTTTCAGTAATATGCAGAAAATTTTAATTAACCATTATGTTATTAATGCCAATGTGTAAGGCACAGTGGTCCAGAGAAACTGAACCAATATCATGAATATGTATATACATGTTTACACATGTATTTGTATATGTGTGTATATATGTGTGCATGCAGATGTATATACATGTGTACATGTGTGTATGTGTACATGTATATGCATATGTAACCATGCACACATACATTCACAATAAAATATTTCTTTTAAGGAACTGGCTCACACAATTGTGGGTACAGGCAAATCTGGAATAGCTAGGACAAGCTAACAGGTTGGAAACTCTGGCAGGATTATATGTGTTTGAGGACGCATTTCTTTTTGAGGAAACCTCAGTTATTTTTGCTAAGGCCTTCAACTGAAATATTTTCATATTTTTCAGAGTAATCTCCTTTATTTAAGGAAAACTCATTGCAGGTATTAACCACATCTACATTTGCATCAACACTTAGATTTGTGTGATTAAATATCTGACTAATATAAGCCTGCCAATTTGACATGTTCAATTACAGTCAATTATAAAATAACATTCAGTATGTTCTTGTTTTCTATATTATCTGTAAGTGCATCTGTGTAAATACTATATAAAACATATCTGCTAGAATATCATGAGAGTGTGTATTTGTTTCCACCTTATATTCACTTTCTGTTATAACAAATGCTACCTTTATTTGTAAAATAAATTCATATCCTAGTATATAATGAAAACAGACATGTTCTTTACAGTAGACTTGGAAAATAAGTTTAGTATCAGTTTGAAAATCCATACTTACAGAAGATATTAATCATTAATACTTAGAAAATTTTTCTTTTTTTATATATGTATGTTTATGCTTATTAATAAATTTAATTAATACATTTTAACTTCTGAGTATAAAATGTGAAATTAGCAATGAAAGCAGAAATTATTGATAAATATTGCTATTTGCTGCAAAATTCTACCTAATTTTGCATCATTGTATAAAGTACTATTTATTTTTCTGTAGTCTGTTTAGATACTCCTGGACAGCTATATTCTGTACAAATTTTAAATGTTATAAACACCACTGAAATACATATAATTGTATGAGTTTTAAAATATTTAATATTTTTTTTCCTTCTAACTGCTTTCTAGAATTTATATTGTTCTTTGAAAATATTTAAAAATTTTGATGGTCTTTGTATATAATGTAAATGGAAGTATTTCTCATGAAATTTGTGTTTTCCTAAAATAGGTGACACATTAATTGGTTATATGTTAATGGTTTTAGCACTAATCATTTCTTAGTATTGTTCTCTCAATAAATGGCT
This sequence comes from Tolypeutes matacus, assembly GCA_026826555.1. Taxonomy (NCBI): domain Eukaryota; kingdom Metazoa; phylum Chordata; class Mammalia; order Cingulata; family Chlamyphoridae; genus Tolypeutes; species Tolypeutes matacus. Next base: position 5,837,034 of record JAKSZT010054030.1, read on the forward strand.
AAAATCTAATTCCTGAAGAAAGGATATTTTCAGAGGGCAGCTAATTTTTGAAATGAGGGTTGCATGGCTTAGTTAGGCAGATACCTAAGGACACTTGGTCATTTTCATGGAAAGAAAAAGGAATCTTCAGGTAGAAAAAAACATTAAAAGAAGAAGGAGATATATACGATTATACTTTCATGGACCATTTTTCCTGACCCATCCCATTTTGGACATGCTTTTTGTTTCCATAGGAAATAGTTCAGCCCTGCTCTTTTTCTCTGTTAGAAACTGAATTTTGAAGATGTAAAGGTATAAAACAAAAACAAAAACAAAAATGATAAGCAGTGAAGAAGATTACTATTCTCACAGTCAGAAATAAACTTTAAAATGCATTTTGGGGCAAGTTATGGAATAGCCAAATGTCAAGCTTAGGCAGCTTCTTATGCCATGGGTAAGAACATGTGTCTCCGACGGCTTGGATGTGAATACTGAGTTTGCACTGGGATGTTTGGAAGCAGCTTGGCAGGATTTGCTGCACAGTGCCTTGAATACATTTAGAAGGAAAACACAGCCAGCTTGGCTGAAGGTGAAAGACAGCGGGACCACAAATAAATCCCTGCATTGTTTCATAGATTTTTAACTTCTCTGAATCTTCAGAAGCATGGCTTGTCCAAACAAATAGGTACAATAGTTTAAAACAGCCCCTCCTGGTAAGTCTTACAGAGTAGGAGCCGCTAATTGGGGTTTATCTCCTGGAGAGTGACATTTTCTATTTGGGACTATATTTAGAGTTGAGATATTGATATGGGATTTGGTATGTATGAATTTGTGGTTTCAGAGCATCTATAATATTCTATTGTGACAGGATCACATTTGTCTCTTGTAGGATGTTCCAATAAGATGAAAATACACATGTGCCAGGGAAGGAACTAATTACCATCACATGGATAAAATTTAGTGTTTTTAAATTAAAAAAAAAAAATTTAAAGATATTTAGATTACATAAATGTTACATAAAAAGTGTAGGGTATTCCCATGTGCCTCACTCCCTCCCCTCCCAAACTTTCCCACATTAACAACATCCTTCATTAGTGTGGTACATTTGTTACAATTGATAAACACATATTGGAGCATTGCCACTGAGTGTGGATTATAGTTTACATTGTAGTTTACACTCTTTCCCATGTATTTTTGTAATTCACTTTTAACCATGCAGTAGACAGCCAGAAAGAAAGTCCATGTGTTTGGAAAGTCTAGACGTTATGTCCTATGGTCAATGAGAAAGAAACATAGACTTTTGGATTCAGAAATTGAAGGTATCCATATCATCATTCTTTCCTTTAATCCTTGAAAATTACATTTTGACCAATGAGAATAAAGCAGGGGTGATCCATAGTCTTTGTAACCCCAATGAAAATGCAAGAAAAATTGCAGATACCTGAAGACTATTTAAACGAAATATTATTTTCTGGTACAAGATATAAATAATAAATAAACTAAACTGTGCTTTAATTCTGACCACCTAGAAACAATCAGTTAGTATTTGGGTGTTTCTTTTATCTTTAAAAATTTACCAAGAAATGGTTTAGACAAAAAGACAAAAAAAAAAAAAAAAAGGTAGCCACCATACAGAATATGGGTAGTTATTATTACTTTGCTAATTATGTTTTAAGATTTTATAATGTATCAATTAATTTGTATACATTCACAATTCATATTTCAAATCCCATTTCTAAGTATACATAACTAAAATTTCTTCCACATAATTACCTTTCTTTTCTTCAGCTTTAATTGTAATCCCAGACATGCTTCAAATTTTATTGTAACACTTCCATACCATTTCCCTGCACAAATATAACTAAAACATTGAGGAAAATTGGATATTAAATTCTAGGATGGTGGGGAAGGTGGGGAATAAATCTAAAACTCCATGTTAATTATTTCCATTTCCAATGTCCCTAATAATCTTTTCCAAAGACCTATTCCTTTGACCAATTCAGTAGGCTGAATTCCAACTTACTCTTTGATAAGAGATCTTTTCTTCTAACCTAGAATAGATCAAAAGTTTAGGCAAGCATTCTTTCACCAGCAGGATTTGCAAGTAGAGAAGCTGTATTCATATGTCTAGTGTCAACACTGATGTGTGGAGAGATACTTTATTCTACCAGTATCTATGCCATTTCTTTAAACCTTTGCACAGCCCTCTCTACCTGTTTCATCCTTCACTTTATGTATTGTCTTACTGTGGAGAGAGATTTCAAACTACTAGAGGGGAAGAACAATGCTTTTACCTGGGTGTGTTTATTATAATGCATATTCTTAAACATTTATATTGAACAGATTTCTCCAGATTCTACTCCACTGAAGGATTCCTGGAGTAAGTGGATGGAGAGAGTGAGGAGAAGAGATGAGGTCTCTAAAGTGTCTATACTCTCTTTTCCTTCCCCACTTTTCCCCTCTACCAACACAGACAAATCTTCATGCATGTTGTATGAACTACCCATACCCAAGCACTATCCTGCTACAGAAATGCATCTGCCTGATTAAAACCACCCTCTGCATTTCCATTTCCCCCAAGATTCTCCAAATGTGTGGACCCTTTCATATTTGTCAGCTCACTGCTGCTGAAAACTTATGTATGCATCTGCTGTCTTTTCTTGCCTATAAAATACAAATAACCAAGTAAACCCAAATATATTAACCCAAATTCATTTACCCAGTAGTAAATTAAAGGGATGCTCTCTGGTAAAGAAAGAAATTACACATTTGAAAGCAGGAATGCCTCTCTTTGTGTTAGTATCCACAGCTCACTAGCAAGTATATACACTGGGCATACAACTCTTTTCTCATCCCAATATCTTTTTCAATAATATTTGGATTTACCCTATAATGGACATCAACACTTTCATATTTAGTAAACTTCATAAATGGCAGTGAAATTTCTGAAGGTTCAAAGAAAGGGAATTGTCCTGAATGGTCGGGAATTATTTTTATTTGCCAAAGGGCTGTGGATGCAAAGTACCAGAAATCTGTTGGCTTTTACAATGGAGATTTATTTGGAGTAAAAGCTAAAAGGTCCAAGGCCGAGAAATGACCAAATCAAGGCATCAGCAGAGATGCTTTCTCCCCAAAGTCGGCTACTGTTGCCATGCGGTAAAGCAAGATGGCCGCCAATCTCTGTGTAGATCCCTGACTTCCCCTTCAGAATCTACCATCTTTTGGAGCTCAGCTGTGAACAACCAGGCCTAGGGCTTGTCTCTTTCTGGGCCTTAGCTCTTTGAGCCTCTCTGGGCTTCTGTTTTTCTGCAGTCCTCTCTCTCACATTGAAGAATCAAGTATGCCTATTTTATTTTCCTGTGTCTGTCTAAATTGAGTCTCTCTGATTCCGTGTATATCAGACCATCAAGGGGGCAGAGATTCAACCTGAGTCATGCCTCACTGGCATAGTCCAATCCAAAGCCCTAAAGCAATTTTATCAAATAACTTAATCAATCAACCCTCAACCTAATTTGATGCAATCTGAGAGTACCACACCCAGAAGAATAGGTCAATTTACAAACATAATATATCTCTTTTGGGGGTACATAAAATAATTTCAAAATGCCACAGGAGTCTAACTAGACTTTCTTATTTCTGGTCCTGTCTTTTATATTCCCCATCCCTCTCCCCACCCCCACCAGGGACTTAGAAAACAAAGGAGGCCATTGGACTCTCTATTCAAGCAAACAGAAAAGCAACTAATCTTACCATCCTCTGAATAATCTTATAAATCTTCTGTATATTAACATCATCTAACACACTGATTATTGATAAGAAAAACAAATTAATCTCTTAACCAATAACTATTAAATAATATGTTCTTTTTACACTAACTTGTTTTAAAAAAGAATTAAAATGGTGTATTTTGGTATTACTTTATCATTAGATTGAAATAAGCATAAAATAATCGAGCAAACAGAGAGGGGAAAATTAGCAAGGTTATAAGGTTTTTAAGCCCTTTTGCTTACCTGCTTTTATAAATAGATTGTGATCCATCTGTTTTAGCTAGCAGATATGAAAATGCATTTTATTTTTTGTACAAAAATGTTGCCTTCCCCAAGCAAGCACTATTTCACAGCCCGTTGAGCCTTCAGGAGACTGGGAAGTAGATTAATATCTGTAGATTGTTTTAAGTGTAATTAAAGGCCTAACAAATTTCAAAATTCCACAGCACAAATGCTGCTTTCCCCCATGGGGCTTAATGACAAATGTGTCCATTTCAGTAAGTGGATCACTTGCATGGAGTGATAATGAGGAAGTCAATATTCCACGGTGGCTGGGTATAGTAGGTGACAAATTACTTGCCTCACTACTCCCCACATGGTCCCTTAGGGCCGGCCTCATAAACAGATGGATTTAGCTGCTGCAGCTTTGGTGAAAACTGAGTCCATACTCACAGCCAACATAGTTTCTTTTTTCTGCCATCACCAGTTGCTCATGTAAAAAGACACCTTCCAGAAGGCCCCCGATAAAGAACACATAATTTAACTGCAAGAGGCGTTTCACTTTTTCAGCATTATTTGTTCCCTATATTAGTTTGTTAGTTTAAATGAACACTAGACAATGACAATGGTTTGGTCCAGGTACATGTTTAGGCAACTCGGTACATCACTTACTTTCTATTTTTTGTCTTCCTCTCCAGGCCTCAGTTTCATCAAGTACAAAATAAGAAAGTTTGACCACTGGCCTTTCCAGAAAAGACATTTTATTCTCCCAGAATGGCTGGGAGAGGGTATCTAAATCTGATACCCTCTTACACTACTGATTCTCCTTTCCACCTTGCAAGTCATGGAGAAGATGAGATCTAGGATGGGGAAATTTCTAATGGATTCAACTTTCATAAAATTTAACTCATGTCCTTTCTCCTGTAGCCTCTTTCTCCAATGTTAGACTCTCTAGTAGAAACTGTTGGTGCCCTGATTAGATCCAATCTACACACCAGGGTCACACATGCCCTGTCTCCTGTGAATATTGTCTGATGTGGACTCATGACCCTTCTGAGAATTGCCTTCTGCCAACAAAAACCACTTCATTCTGAAATGCCTGGGAGGAAATGTCCTCACTTGGGGGTCAGCCTGCATCCAATGATAGAGTCATAAATGTGTGCAGATTTTGACCTACCTACATCAAGATGGTAGCTCTCTATTGCCAATAACACTTCAGAGCTTCCTTTGGGATTAGACTCATCCTCAAATACAAATGAACCCACTTTGTTTGCCTCTTGCCATGTCTTATTTTGATTCCTTCACTCTCATACAGGCTTCACCAGAGAGTACTTCCTCACAAACCAATTACACAAGAGCCCTTGTCTTGGTTTGTGAATGAAGATATGTATCTCATCCAGTAGATTTCTATTTCTACACATCCAACCCTTTTGATCATGCTTGCCACTTTTGTGTCAGAACAACACATAAGGAGAGAAATTAAGATAGTGAACTGACATTATTCAACAACCCCATTCAAATCACAAAAACTACTAAAGCAAGAGGTTAAACGACGCCATTTTCCAATCCTGGTTCAGGTTTGATGCAACAGTGGCTACCCTGTAAAAAAGATGCAGTAATTTGAAGGCACAGACATTTATTTAATTTACAAGAGCCATAGAAAGTTAGAGAGACACATACACACACCCAGAGGAAGAGAGAAAGTATATCTAAGGTAGTCATTCTTGAACGTTAACATGTATCAGAATCATCTCAGGGATTTGATATAACAGATTGCTGTTTCCCTCCCTTCATTTGCGTTTAGGGAAGTCCCCAGGAGATACTAATGTGGCTTTTCAAAACTACATGTTAACAATCACTGTTCTACAAGAATGATGTCCAATAGAACTATCTATGATGATAGAAATGTTCTATAATCTGGGTTATCCAAGAGAGTAACCACTAGCCACTTTGGTACAACTATGAAGTTCCCCAGTGCAAAGCTATTTTTCATTCAATTTAATTTCTAACCGAAGACCATATCCTTTGTATTAAAATATATTTTTATTGCAGAACTTGTGAACTTACAAAACAATCATGCACATGTATGAAATTCCCAAACTACACCCCTTTACCAATACACCACACAACCGTGGAACATTTATTACAGATTATGAGATAATATCATCAGAATATTATAACTAACTATGGTCCATAACATATATTTGGTATATTTTTTCCATACCTCCCTATTATTAACACAGTATATCTTTGGCATTGATGCAAGAATATTACAGTATTGCTATAAACGATAGTCCATAGATTACATTAATTGTATTTTTCCATGCTTCTCAGCATTCCATCTACCTTGCAAGAGTGATAATATTCATTCTAGTTCACAGAAGGACATTGTTACATTTGTACTATTAACCTTCTCATCCACTTCTGGATTCACTGTATTATTCAGACCCTAGATTATACTATAGTTTTCTTTCAGTTGACATTTACATCCCTAAACTACACTTTTCTGCCACAATCCCATTTATAAACCAGCTACTACTCACTGTAATGTGTTACCATCAACTCTATCCATTGGCAAATTTTACAGTGAAGTTAATTAAATCTTCTACATATGTTAAGCATCAATACTCCTCTTATCTCCTAATAACCTATACTCTAGGTTTTAACTTCACACGTTTGTTCTTTGTATTTAGTTTGTATTAGTGAGACTATGCAATATTTGTCCTTTTGTGTCTGGCTTATTTCACTTAGCATAATCTCTTCAAGATTCATCCATGTTATCATATGTGTCCCAATTTCATTTATTCTTACTGCAGGACAGTATTCCATCATATATATATACCACATTTTATTTATTCATTCATTGGTTGATGGACACTTGTGTTGCTTCCATCTTTTGACAATTGTGATTAACACTACTGTGAATATCGATGTGCAAATGTCTGTTCGCATCACAGTTTTCAGTACTTCTGGGTATATTCCTCAGAGAGGAATTGCTGAATCATATGGTAGTTCTATATTTAGCTTCCTAAGGAATCACCAAACTGTCTTCCACAGAAGCTGCAACATTTTATAATCCCATCAACAGTGAAGGCATGTTCCTACTTCTCCAAATACTATCCAGCACTTACTGTTTTCTATTTTTTTTTAATAAAGGCAATTCTATGTGGTGTGAGATGATATTTCATTGTTGTTTTGATTTGTATTTCTATAGTAGCTAATGATATTGAACATTTTTTCATGTGTTTTTTGCCATTTATATTTCATAAATGTCTATTGGAGAAATGTCTATTCAAGATTTTTGCCCAATTTTTACTTGGGTTACTTGCTCTTTTATTGTTGAGTTTTATGATCTCTTTATATAGAATGGAAATCAAACCCTTATCAAATATGTGGTTTCCAAATATTTTCAAATATTCAGTGGACTGCCTTTTCACCTTCTGGACAAAGACCTTTGAATAACTAAAATTTTTAAGTTTTAGTAGGTTCAATTTATCCATGTTTTTGTTTTTTTTTTTCTTTTTTTTCCCATTGCTTATGCTTTCGATGTAAAGTTTAAGAATCCACCATTTATCACCTGGTCTTGAAGATGTTTTCCTACATTTTCTTCTAGGAACTTTTTATCTAGCTTTATATTTAGGTCTTTGATCCATTTTGAGTTAATTTTTGTATGAGGGTCCTCTTTCTTACATTTGGCTATGGATATCAAGTTCTACCAGAACCATTTGTTGAATAGACTCTTCTGTTCCAGCTGGGTGAATTTGACAGGCTTGTCAAAAATCACTTGACCATAGATGTGACAGTCTGTTTCTGTACTATCAGTTTGGTACCATTGGTCTATGTGTCTATTTTTATGCCAGTGCCATGTTGTTTTTACCACTGTAGCTAGGTAATATGATTTAAAGCCAGACGTGGGAGTTCTCCAACTTTGCTTTTCCCTTAAGAAGTTTCTGGGTATTTGGCATCCCTTCCCCTTCCAAATAAATTTGATAATTTTGTTTTTCATTTGTTTAAAAAATGCTGGTGGAATTTTTATCAGGATTGCATTGAATCTGTATATCAATCTGGGTAGAATTGATATTTTAATATTTAGTCTTCTAATCCATGAGCATGGAATGTTCTTCCAATTATTTATGTCTTGTTTGATATCCTTTAGCAATGTATTGTAGTTTTCTGAATAAAAGTGCTTTACATCCTTGGTTAAGTATATTCCTAAATATTTGATTCTTTTAGCTGCTATCATAAATTGAGTTTTTTTCTTTACTTTTTCCTCAGATTGCACATTACTAATGTATAGAAGCACCACTGATTTTTGCATATTGATCTTGTATCCTGACACTACTAAAATTATTTATTAACTCTAGCAATTTTGTTGTAGATTTTTCTGTACGTTCTTGGTATAGGATCATATCATCTGCAAATAACAAAATTTTACTTCTTCCTTTATGATTTGGATGTCTTTTATTTTATTTTTATTGCCTGATTGCTCTTGCTAGAGCCTCTAGCAGTATATTGAACAACAGTGTTGGCAGTAGGCTTTCTTGTCTTGTTCCTGATCTCAACGGAAAAGCTATCAGTCTTTCACCATTGAGTACAATGTTAGCTCTGGGTTTTTCATATATGGCCTTTATAATGTTGAGAAGATTTCCTTCAGTTCCTATATTTTGTATTATTTTTATCAGGAAAGGATACTACATTTTATCAGATGCCTTTTCTGCATCAAGAGATAAGATCATGTGATTTTTCCTCTTTGATTTATTAATGTGGTATAATATGCTGATTGATTTTCTTGTGTTGAATTACCCTTGTATGTCTGGTATAAAACCCACTTGATCACAATGAATAATTCTTTTAATGGGTTGTTGGGTTTGATTAGCAAGTATTTAGTTGAAGATTTTTGCATCCATATTCATTAGGGAAATCGGTCTGTAATTTTCTTTTATCATAATAACTTTACCTGGCTTTGATTTTAGAGTGATATTGGCTTCATAGAATGAGTTTATTAGATTTCCTTCTTAATGATTTTTTTGGAATAGCTTGAGAAACCATCTGGTGCTGGGCTTTTCATTTTGGTAAGTTTGATGACTGTTTTACTCTCTTAACTTGTGATTGGTTTTTTGAGGTCTTCTGTTTCTTCTAGGGTCAGTGTAGGTTCTTTGTATGTTTCTAGGAATTTTTTCCATTTTGTCTACATTGTCCAGTTTGTTGGTGTATTTTTGTTCATAGTATACTCCTATGATCTCTTTTATTTCTTTGGGGTCAGTAGAATGTCCCTGTTTTCATTTGTTATTTTATTTATTTTCACTGTCTCTCCTTTTTTCTTTGTCAGTCTAGCTAAGGGTTTGTCGATTTTGTTAACCTTTTCAAAGAAACAACTTTTGGTTTTGTTAATTTTTTCTATTCTTTTTTTGTTCTCAACTTCATTTATTTCTACTATGATCTTTGTTATTTAATACCTTCTACTTGTTTTGGGAATAGTTTGCTGCTCTGTTTCTAGCTCTTCCAGCTATGTAGTTAAGTCATTGATTTTCACTCTTTCTTCTTTTTTAATGTAGTCATTGAGAGCTATAAAATTCCCTCTCAATGCTGCCTTCACTGCGTCCCATAGGTTCTGGTGTTTTTTTATGGTGTCCCATAAAAGCCTCAAGATGTTTTCATTCATCTTGAGATATTTATTGATTTCTCTCCCAATTTCTTCTTTGACCCACTGATTAAAATTTAAGAGTGTGTTGTTTAAATTCCATATATTTGTGAATTTTCTCTTTTTCTGTCTCTTCTTGACTTCCAACTTGATTCCATTATGATAAAAAAAATGCTTTCTATAATTTCAATCTTGTTGAATGTATTAAGATTTGTTTTGTGACACAACATATGGTCTGTCCTAGAGAAAGATCTATGAGCACCTGAGAAGAATGTATACCCTGATGTTCTGTATATGTCTATTGGGTTTAGTCCATTTATGATACTATTCATGCTCCTGTTTCTTTATTGATCCACTGCCCAGAGAAGACTGATGCAGCATGAGCTCCCTTTCTTACCTGCCAGGGATGGGTATGGTCCCTCCAGAGTACCCAACAATCTAATAATGTGGGCTGAATATGCCTGCATTTGCCCTGAGAGGCTGAGGGAGTAATGTCCCTTCTACTTTTTAGGGGGTGGGGATGGAATCACAGGAGCCCAACATTTCAGTTCATGCAGGCCAAAACTGCCCGCAGTTGCCCAGAAAGGCCGAGGAAACACAACTTCTTTTCTATCTGATTAGTGTGTTAGGATGGAGTCCCAGATATCCAACTATTCAGTCTGTGCCTGCCAAAAGTGCCTGCAGTTGCCCAGAGAGGCTGGTACAGGTCCCCCAGCTTCTTCCCTGCTGGAGGTGGGGCTAGAGTCTAGACTAGGGCTGCAGTCCAATCTGGGTGGAAATAAGCTGGTCTCCTCCATCACTGTGATTTTCAATCAGCCCTGCTTCCCCTCATGCTGGTGGTGGAGTTAAAGTGGCAGCTACCGGCCTCTTTCCAAATAGGAATGGTTCAAACTTTAGCTATTTTTAGGATTATACTTTAGCCAGCTGAATTTACTAATCAGTAGCTGAAGGTGGTGCTCATCTGTCTCTTCCTCCACTGTTTTTGGGAAATGGAGCTTCCAACTCCAGGAACAGATAAGCTCCTGAGGCAGTTTGCACCGCCAATGGAGTATGGGCACCAGCCTTCATGGCATGGAGTGCTCTACTCATGCAACTTCACTGCAGATGGGCAGTCTCCTCCTTCCATTATTTAAAGGATGTTGCAGGATGCTCTTCTGGTCTCCTGGGCCCCCCAAACAGGAGATTTAGATAACACCTTTTAGATTACTAACTGCCCTGTAGGACAAGCTGACTCTTGGAACGCCTTACTCAGCTGCCATCTTGCCCCTGTCCCAAGACCATATCCTTTTACTGTGATTTCTTTTTTTCCATTGCATGGAACTTTTGCCAAACTCCTTCTCAGACTTTCCTCTAAGGTGTAAATTGTGACTTTACTCCAGTAATTAGTATCTATTTCATTTGTCTTTGGCTTTTCTAAATATAATGTAAACAAAAGTTGGAATTTCTGTAAGCAAAACATTTGGGTGCAGCACTTGGACTTTGTTATGTAACAGAGCTCCTACTGGCTCCTGATTGTCTCACTTTCAGATCTTTAATATCCAGTAATAAGTTAGATGTTATCATGATTTTTCTTGCCATGATTTTTTTTTCAGCCAGTTATTTAAGTTGTTTCCTTATCTTGTTACCTGTTTTAGTTTGCTAAAAGTTGCAGAAAGGCATATACCAGAAATGGCTTGGTTTTTACAACTGTGATTTATTAACTTATAAGCTTACACTTTTGAGGCCATGAACATGTCCAAATCAAGGCATCATCGGGCGATGCCTTCTCCTTGATGACCAGGACTTTGAGGCATCTGCTGCTCTCTTCCATCTCTTCTGGGTTTCAATGCCTCAGCCTCAGCTTCTGGCTTCCTCTTTCCCAGGTTCTACTGATTTCAGCTCCAGGTTCTACAGCTTTCTCTCTCTGCCCCTGTGGTGTTTTTCTGTCTTTCTCTGTATTCATACTGTTTACAAAGGACTCCAGTAAGAGAATTGACTCACCCTGTGCCATGCCGTACTGAAGTAACTTAATTAAAAGAAGTTCCCACCTACAAAATGTTTATAAACAGAGAAATGGATTTGCCCTAAATAAATGATTTTCTGGTGTCCCATAAAAGCCTCAAAGTGTCACACTACCTATACAGATTTTCCTGAATTGACTGTCTTGTTTGATATACTCACTAATTAAAATTATATACTTCTTTATTTCAGTATGGGTTTCCCATTTAATCAAACTGTTTAACACCCTTGCCATCTGTTACTTGTTGTTTTTTTTTTTTCCTAAATTACACATCATGCTTTATAAAGCAATTTTACTTTTCACTTTTTAACTTTTTGTCCCTGATTTTTACTCCTCACTAAATATGACACCACCATCTATCTTTATGCTTAGGGAAGAAACATGAATTCACTGATGGGTCTCCTCATTTATTTCAGAAATATTTATGGAACATAATCTAAAGATTTAAGGACAATGTTCAAAATAGTTTTGGATACTGCTCTCATGGTAATTAGAATTAAATAGAGAAATAAAATGTCAATTTAATAATTACACATGTTTACAAAAACAATTACTATGTGAAATTTAAAAAGAAATACTGTACTCCACGCACATATATGCTGGTGTTTCTAACAAAATATAGGGATATCTCAGGCATCTCTCACTTTGAATGCCAATGGAAGAGAAGGAGGGGACTTGCTGGCAGGTTCAGATACAGAAAAAATCACAGGTAGTCAGTGTTGATGGTGAGAATGAAACAATTAGAAAAGAAGGGAGAATTACTGGATAGTTTTAAGGAATCGATGATAAGTCACATTTTAAAATAGATATTTTAAATCAAGATTTGTAGCAATAGAGGTTAAGGTGTTATAAAATAACATAAAAGAAATATGAGAAATGATCATAGCTTGCACGAGGATGAGCACAACAATAAAAAGATGAAATTAAGTTTGTTTCCTTTTTAAAATGTAAAATCAAAAGGATTTAGTAATGGATTGATTGTGGAGATTGAGGAAAAGGGTGGTGTCGAGTGGAGCTTTCAGAATGCAAAGTGAAAAATGGGATAAATGATGCTGTCACTATGTAAGGAGGTGTGGGGAAGAATATGAATTCGAATCAGGTAAAGTGGAGATTATGAGTTAGGCATTGGGCACGTACATCGTTATTGTCTTTGGGGAGTTACAGTGGGGTTGCTGAATTGAAAGGTGAACCAATGAAGTAGGAATGTAGAGGAGAGTTTAAGGATGGAAAAATGAGTCATGATTGTATAAATGGTATTTAGATTCAGGTATTTATGAAGTATGCATGATATTAAAGGCTTGAGAATGGAAGAAATAACTTTGGGAGAGAATTGCATGTAAGAAGCAAATCTAGGACTGTGTGTTAAATAGTGCCTCATTTAAACCATAGCATGAAAAAAAAGGCAGCGAAGTAGTCAATTAATAAGCATATATGCAGAGATATCTGAGAATATGGGAAAGTGTGCAATCATAGTATACAGGCCAAAAAAAAAAGGTTTTAAGCTAAGAAATAGTAAACAGCCCTGAAGTAAAATTGTGTTAGGCTTGAAGAATAACCTTGAACATGAAATCAGAACATGAAGGCACTTAGTCACTTAAAGAGAGCATTTGCAGCAATCAAAGCCAATATGAAGTGGTCTTCAAACTGGGTGAGACGTGAAGAAATGAAAGCAAAAAGTATGATAAGTCCTTTGAAAATATAACTGAGGAAAAAATAGACCTTCATAATGCACAGAAAACATTCTATATTTTAGTGAATTTTTCCATTAACTCCAACATCAAAAACAGAATTTCTCCACATTCCTCAAATCTTCTACTACATAACTCCTCAAATTATATTAACATCAAACTACACAGAAGAAATATTTCAAATTAAAACTGGCACACTTCTGTTACTAAATAAACAACCTACCTGCATTTACACGCATCTCCCCTTTATTTGTCCAGATCAGTCAGCCTCTGTCTGTGGAAGATTAGTCTCTCTTCTCTTACTCTGTATCTTATCTCTTCCTGCTTTCTCATTAATCTTACAATATTAATTAACTCTTGCTCCTCCCAATCTGTAACTTTTGCTCCTCTATTGGATCCCACAATCATTAAACAACAAAAACAAATGCTTTCTTGACTCCATTTCTTTTTTCAACTACAGTTCTATATTTCTCCTCAATTACCTTTTCAAAGGATTTTCCATACTTTTATGCTTTCAGATATGTTAAATTCTGGGTAATTTTTATGTAAGCTATATATTCATCATAATTAAGGGAAAATTATATATTATTTGTACCCAGGTTTGTTGGTCTAATTTTCTTATCAACTAAAAGGTTATTCAAGTAAACTTGCTTTTGTCCCATAATAATCTCAGTTGTGGGCATGTTGGAATGCAGCATAACTATTTGACATAGCTTGATCAGTCTTCCTATACATTTCCCGATTTTATTCCATAAATGTAGAAATTAATTCTCAAGACTTTACTCACCTTTATCTCAGTTTCTCATACAACAAAATAACAAAAATATAACCTCCTAATATTTCACCACTATTCTCTTAAATCTAACTGGCTTTGGTCTCTTCTGTCCATAAATTCTGCACATGAGTGATGGCATCATTGATTATAATTCTCCTTGTTTCTCTAAATGGCCATCTCTGGATTTGTCCTAATCTTGGTTATTTCAATATCCTGGGGATGACTGTAAATAACAAAGCCTATTTCTTTGTGAAATTTGACAAAGAGCTAAGAAACACATTTTCAGAAACATTAGATGTAAGTCCTTCTCGATCAGGCTGGATCAACTTAAGACATAAGACCACTCCTAGACTTTATGCAAGAAAATACTTTGCATTGATAGGCTTAGAATAATAGCAGTGTAAATTGGCAGGGAGATGAATTTAAATAAAGTAAGAAGGGTTTGAAAGTTAGCATCCAACTGTACCTTCTACTTGAGAATGAATAAAATAGGTTAATGGCCTCAAGGAGGCTAAATGAGCTAAAATCACAGAACTCATGCATTTTACTGTAGTTGAAGATTTGAAGGCAGTTTATATATTTAGTGACTCTTATACCTGTGTTATATTATTATCTATTAATTTAAATGATTAATTTAAAAATTTGACCAGATTGTTTGTTTTATAGTTCTTTTTTAAATTGTGGTAATATATATGTACATATATACATATACATATTAATTTAGCCATTTTAAACATATTATGTGTACAATTCAGTGGTATTAATTACATTCACAGTGTTGTACAACCATTACCACTGTCTATTTACAAATTGCCATCACCTCCCCCAAAAATACTATACATTAAGCAATTTTTTTCCATCCCATGTCACCATGACTCTGGTAACCTTTGCTACTCTACATTCTTTCTCTATGAATTAGCTTAATCTAGCTCTTTTATTTGCATAGAATCATACAATATGTGTCCTCTTTTATTTGACATATTTCACTTAGCAAGATATTTCCAATGTTCATTTGTCTTTAGAATATGTCATAAATAATATAGCTGAATAATATTTCATTGTATGTGTATATCATATTTGTTTACTCATGCATCTAGTGTCAGTCTGAAGTACAGAACCAGGATGCTTGCCCCTGTGTCACTGGTTTTGGTCCCAGAACTTGGGATGTAGAAGCAGCTGGCAGAGTAGCTAAGACACTCTTAAAAAAACATTCAAACTGTGGCTTCTTGCAGCAGAGGATGACCAGTTTTAAGACAGACTGTGTATAGCACCTGAGACTTGGAGGAAAGAAAAGTCTGTGAATTTCCTAGAGGAAACTGGGCATTCAGAGTATAAGTGTAAATGGGGGAATTCACAAGGCAATGCATGCATGCCCAGAACAAGACATGTGAAGAAAAGACGGGAGAAAACCCTATGCTTCCACCTTCAGCTATTCTTTTGGCTGATTTTAATAAAACTGGCTAAGCTCTGAAGTCTTTAATGAAACTTGCACAGAAGAAAAGTGAAAAGAGCCTAGGAAACCTGTGAGACACCTTCAAGAATAAAAATATGTTAATTATGGGAGTCCCAGAAGAAGAAAAAAACAGAGAAAAGGGCAGAAAAAATATTTGAAGTACTAATGATGGACAATTTCCCACATTTAAGAACATTCAAGAATCTACATATCCAAAAAGCTCAATAATTCCAAACAGGGAAAACTCAAAGAGATGTACACCTAGACACATTATAGTCATGTTCAAATGCCAAAGATAAAGAGAAAATTCTGAAGGAAGCAAGAGAGAAGCAACTCACATGTATAAGAAAGCCTCAATAATATTAAGTCCCAATTTTTTTAACAGAACCTATTGAGGTGAGAAGGCAGTGGATGATGTATTTGAAATGCTGAAAGAAAAAAAAAAATTGCCAACCAATGAATCTACATCCAGCATAGCTGCTGTCCAACAAAAATCAGGGTGAAACTAAGATATTCCCAGATAAACAAAATCTGAAAGAGTTCATCACTACTAGGCCTACATTACAATAGTTTCACAAGTGTGTTCTTTAGATTCAAAGGAAACATTACACACTAGCTTAAAGTAGTATGAAGTAATATAAAGTAGTATGAATAAATGTACCACATAGATAAATATAAATGTTAGTATATGGTGTTTTTGTTTTGTAACTCTACTTTTTACTCCTTACTAAAAGAAAATATGCATAAAAAGTAATAATAAATGTATTTTTTAACACACAATATATAGAGATGCTATTTGTGACAAGGACAACATATAGGGGGGAGGGAGGGGTAGAGGAGCATATTTGTGTATGCTATTGAAGTTGAGTTGCTAACAAATCAAGTGAGATTGCTATAGATTTCAGAAGTTACATTTAAGGCCAATGGTCACTAAAAAGAATATATGGGATATATGTACAGAAGGAAATGAGAAAGGATACTAAATGGATCACTACAAAATAGCAACATAATCTAAAACTAAGTAATAATGGAATAAATGCAGAATATAAAAATAAAATTTAAGACTTCACAATGTTGTGCTACCATTACCATAATGTGAATGTAAATAATAGCTCTGAATTTCATATTTATGTGGTTTAAAAGGTAAATTTTATGTTGTTTATATTTCACTAGAATAAAAATTTAAAATATAAAATCATAGGACTGTAAAAACTAAACAAAATCCCTAATGAATAAATTTAATAGTATAATTATAACAATTTTATAATTTTATAAATTGTTATAATTTGTAAAATTATAACTGTTTTAAGCAATGTACCACAATAATGCAAGATGTTAATAATAGGAGGAGGGTTATATGAGAACTCTATATTCTCATGTGATTTTTCTGTAAACATACTACTTCTTTATCAAAAAGAAAAAAAACAACAGAAAAGATAAGACTTAAAAAAAATTTATAAAATGGCAGATGAAAGTCCAGTAATGTCAGTAGTTATTTTAACTGAAAATTGAACAAATAATCCAGTTGAAAGGCAGAGATCAGCCAAACAGATTTAAAAAATCATGACCAAATATATGTTATTTATAAGAGGCTTACCTTAAATTCAAAGACACAAGTAGTTTGAAAGTGAAAGGATAGAAAAAATATTCCATGCAAATAGTAACCAAAGGAGAGCTGGATTAGTTTTACTAATATCAGACAAAATAGACTTTAAGTCAATAATTTTGACAAGGTACAAAGAAGGAAACTATATAATGACAAAATGGTAAATTAATCAAAAGGTATATAATTATAAACAATATACAACTAATTGCAGAGCCCCACCATATAAAAGGAGCCATCAAGATATTTGAAGGGCGGGGGGGGGGGGAGTGGGCGGAAAACAGTTCTACATTAATTATAGAAGATTTAAACTTCAATAATGGTTAGAACATCCAGATAGGAGATCAATATGGAGATAGAGGATTTGAACGGTACTGTTAATCAATTAGATATAACAGACTTATCTAGAGCAATTCCACCACCAACAGCAGTATACGCAGTCCTCTCAAGTGCACATGGATCATTATCTAGGATAGAGCATATGCTAGGTCACAAAACAAGTCTCAATAAAGTTATAAATAATATGTTGCCTTTTCAGATTGCCTTCTTTCACTTAGCAAAATGCATGAAAAATCATCAATGTTCTTGTGTAGCTTAAGAGGTAATTCCTTTTTATCACTGAATATTATCCCATTGTATGGATATATCACAATCTATCAATTCACCTACTGAAGGCATCTTGATTGCTTCTAATTTTTGGTAATCATGAATAAAGTTGTTCTAAATATCCATGGGCAAGTTTTTATGCCAATGAATATTTTAAATCAGTTAGGTAAACACTTAAGAAAATGATTGCTGGCTTTTATGGTAATATTATATTTACTTTCTAAGAAACTGCCATGCTATCTTCCAAAATGAGTGTAACAATTTTCCTTACCACAATAATAAATGAAATTCCCTGATGCTCTGCATGTTCCATAGCATTTTGTCTTGTCATTTTTTTTAAATGTTAGCCATTTGTATAGGTATCGTATTGCAAAATGTTTTTCAATTTCCATTACGTTAATGACAAATAATTTCCTTAATGATGATTTTAATTTAAAGTCAAATAAGCAGTTTAATATTGAGTTCTTTGTTTACTTATATATTTTGGGTACACGTCCTTTATCTGATATGTAATTTTGAAATATTTTGTCTCACTGCATGACTTTTCTTTCATTACATTAATGTCTTTGACAGAGTAGAAGTTTTAACTTCAATAAGGTTCTACATATTAGATTTTATTTCATGGATCGTATTTTTGGTGATTTATATAAAAACTCATCACCAAAACCAAGGTCACCAAGTTTTTCTCCTATGTTTTCTTCTAGACATTTTATAGGCTTGCATTTTATATTTATAGTCTTTTTTTTTTTTTAATTTTTTATATTCCCCTCCCCCCCCACCCCATCGTTTGTGCTCACCCTATTTTTTCTCTGTTCATTTGCTGCACATTTCCTCTGTGTCTGCTTAGATCCCCACTGTTGGGTCATTTTGCTGTGCCAGCTCTCCATAGGCGTGGGCTGTCAGGTCTCTGAGAGCAAGGGCCAGATTGCCCTGACCAGGAGGCCCTGAGAACCGAACCCAGGGCCTCCTATATGGTGGACGGGAGCCCAATCCTTTGAGCCACATCTACTTCCCTGCATTTTATCTTTAGGTCTATAACCCATTTGAGATAATCTTTGTGTAAAGTGTAAAAATTGTGCCTTGGTTCATTTTATTTTTCATATGGTTGTCCAGCTATTCCAGAACCATTTGTTCAAAAGAGAATTCTTTCCCCACCGAATTTCATTTTCCTTTGTCAAAGATCTGTTTATGTGGGTCCATCTCTGGATTCCCTATTCTCTTTCATTCATCTCTGTGTCTATTCTTTTGCCAGTATCACGCTGTCTTGATTACTGTGGTCTCATGGTAATTCTTGAGAACAAATAGTGAATAATCCTACTTTTTAAATTATTTTTCTCTTTTTGTAATATTATGCTAGTTTTTACATACAATCTTTAGATTCAGTTTCTTGATATATTTATATAGTTTGGTTTAATTGTGATTGGTATTGTCTTAAAGCTATAGATGGAGTTGAAAAAACATACATCTTTACAATATTTAGATTTTCGTCCATGAACACCAATATCTGTCCATTTATTTAAACATACTTTGTATTTCCTTCATCAGAGTTTTATAGTTTTCTACATATAAACCCTGCATGTATTTTGATAGATTTATACCCATTATGTTTATTGTATCATGTTTTTACTTTTAAATCCCAATTAGTCATCACAGGGATATAGAAAAGCAATTGCATATTATATATGAATTTTGTATTCTGAGGCTTTGCTATACTTACTAGTTCCAAGAATTTTTCATTGTTGATGATTCTTTGGTGTTTTATACATGGACAATTATTTCATCTGTAAATAGAAATAGTTTTTTTTTTTCTTCTTTTCCAATCTGTATATATTTTATTGCTTTAGATTTATTTCCTTTATTTATTTATTTTTGGCTCCTGCCATTTTCTAATCCTTTCAATATATCACTGAATATGATTGTTGAGAGACAATATCCTTGCTATGCTCTCAGTCTTTGAGGGATATTATATGGTCTATAAACATTAAATATATTAGGCATATATTTTTCATGTATTACATTTATTAGATTAAGGAAATTCCCTTATAGGCTTAGCTTTTTGAGAGTTTTCATCATTCTTGGATGTTGAATTTTGTCTAATGCATTTTCTGCTTCTGCTGATAGATGTTTTGATTTTATTTAGTTTATTAATATATGGCATTACATTTATTCATAAATGTTGAAACAATCTTTTTTTCCTTCAATAAATCCCACTTTTATATATTGTTGGATTTTATTTTTTGGTCTTTTTTTGTAATGTCTTTATTTGGTTTTGATGTTTTTGTTTTAGAGGAAATCTATTTCCACTAAATGAGACAGAAAGTATTCCCTCTTCTTTTATTTTCTGGAAGAAATTGTGGAGAGTTTCAACTTCATTTTCAAAAGATAGTTTTCTTGTGTATAAAAATATGTGTTGGCAGATTTTTATTGTTGTTATTACATAATTGTCTTCTGACTTGAAATGTTTCTGATGAGAAGTCTATTTTAATTCTGATATTATTTCCTTTATATATGCTGCATTTTATTTGTGTACTCTCAGCTCTCAAAATTTTAACTTTGTCTTTGATTTTAAGCAGTTTTTGTACAAATTTTCTATATGCTTTTTGGTTATTTGATCATTTGTTTTCTTGAATGTTATTCATTAATGTGTAGGAATTTTGATCAGATAACTTTCATTAATTTTAAAAAATGGTCTTACTTGGTTCCCTTTATTCTCAGTCAAGAATATAATTATATATAGATTTGACATTTTGATATTTTTCAACAGCTCTTGATGCATTATCTTTTTCTGTATTCTTGTTTATATGAGTGTTTGTCTGTTTCATTGTTTTTTTCAATTTGTTTTGAAATATTGTCTGGTTTACTAATTTTTTCTCATTCTTCTGATGAAACTGGTAAAGTAATTACTAAAATCTAATATTTATTTATAGAATTTTATTTAATTATTTCTTATTTTTCTCTCTTCTGTCATTCTCCTCCTGTTCATACATGTTGTCTATATTTTTGGCTAGGTTTTTTGTATTAATAGTTATTGTAATGTTGCTGCATGATTAACAAACATTTGGGTAATATCTGTGTTCTGTAATGTTGACAATTTGTCTCTTGACAATGGATTGTTTTGTTTAGTCTTCTTGATAATGTTGTTGTTTTGTGTATATGTGCATGTTCATGTGCACGCATACCTCATAATTACTTATTGCACGACAGGCATCTTGTGTAAAACTGTAGAAACTGAGATAAGTAGTTTTTATGCCTGGGAATGTGCAAAACCTTGCATCACTCAAGTACTTTTATTGAGCTAATCTAATCAGGAATAAAACTATATAGATAATTCAAGTAATTTTTGCTCTTATACACCATCTATCTGCTCCCATATGTAACTTTTTTAAAGGTTTATTTTTTATCCTCATAGCGTTGCATCTTACAAATATAAGCAATTATATATATGCATTTATCCCCTTTTCTGATGCAAAATTGGCATTCTATATAGTCTTGTTTTCATCTTTATTCACATAAGGTATAGATCCTGTAGATCTCTCTCTATAAGAATATTTAAATTGTTGCATCATGCTCCTCTGAATAAATGTAACATGATTTACTCATTCATTCCCTTTGTGCTGGACACTTGGGTTTTTTCCAGTCATTTCCTATTAGAATCTGAGTATATGCCTAAATTGTTTGAAGAAAGACAAATATTGGGGGAAAGTATTCTAGGAAACAGGAACATATTATATCATAAGTCTCAGAAACAGGAATGACTTGATATATTTGAGAAGGGTCAAAAATGTGCTATCATTTATTGATTTTGAAGACATAAGAAAGAACTCCCTTATATAAGACCTTATAGCATATGGTAAGAGTGCATAAATTTCTTAGTGTGATTGTTAAGAAATTGAAGAGTTTTAAGCAAGGGGGTGGTATGATATAATTTGCATGATATAAGAATGCAGGTTCTTCTTTGTGATGCTTAATTGTCATAAAATGGAAACACCTACTTAATAAAGACATTTCCCTACCTCTTCCGGATTGGTACAATTATGTTTGCCTCTTGGTTTCTCTGCTGCTACTTCATACAAATATCATTGAGCCAGTTGAAAGTAAAAGTTTCTCAAAGTGGAATGTCCCAGACCACATTTGTTTTTACTCTTTGCTCCTGCAAGGATATAGTATGGGAAATCTAACACATTTTCCCTTTGATGTGATTTGTTACAGGAAGTTAAGTCATCACTGTGCTCTTTGTGACTTCCTCATATCTTGAGCCTTCTGCAGTTTTTGAAAAAGTAACCTTAATGTTTGTGGCATGGAATTTCACTTTCTTGTTTCCAGTGTTACAAGGTATTTTCTTGAATTTATATTCCTCTAGTAGTTTCAGTTGCATTCATAAGTGTGCTCACATCATTTGTTCACATAGATCTTTTTGACAAATCTTTTAGAAAAAGTCTTTCTGGAACAATGGTTTCTTCCTTAAGCTTATCAAATTATACCACATCAAAGGCTGAAAATATTGCCTTTGCAAAAAACTGACCTAGGTGTAAAGCTAATTTAAATATGGTGATACTGAGTAGAGAGGACTGAAAGAATAAGAAAATGCTGCAATCGTAAAAAAGAACACAGTGGGTAGATTTTAATTAACATAGAACAAATTTTCATTGATATGGTTTCATGTTACATACTGAAACTAACTTTAAAGTAATTATCTCTTATATGGAAAAGGAAAGGGTTTAGACTATCCAAAACAATTCTGAAAAAGTAGAACAAAAGAGAATTAATATTGTATGATTTTAAGATTTACTATGAAAGCTTCAGCAATCAAAACAGTATGACTTTGTAACATAGTGAGCCCGATGATGGATGAGGAAGATGGTTAATAGTACAGATATAGGAAAGTTCTTCCATGAACTAGAACAAAAGCATGCCACTATTAAGAGGTATTAATGATATGATGATATATGGGAAACTACAACTAAAGTAAATTATTGACTATAGTTAACAGTAATATTGTAATATTTTTAATCAATTGCAACAAAGGTATGATGTCAATGCTTACAGTCATCAATAGGAAGGTATATGGGGACATGGAATTTTTCTTTTTGAAGTAGTGAAAATCTTCTAAAATTGATTGTGGAGACGAATGCACAACTCTGTGACTATACTGAGAGCCACTGAGTGTATAATTTGCATGGATAGTACAACACATGGAACTGTAAAACACAGTGAAACCTATTGTGGATGATGAACTGTGGTTAATAGTACAAATATAAGAATGTTCTTTCATGAATTATAACCAATGTACAATACAATTGCAAGGTGTTAATTATAAGGTTGTATATGGGAAAATATACCTAATGCAAACTATGGATTATAGTTAGCAGTAATATTTTAATATTTTTTCATCTAGTGTAACAAAGTTACCACACTAATGCAGTGTCAACAACAGGGTCATATATAAGAATGTTGTATTTTTACATTACTTTTCTATAAAGTTACATGTTTTCAAATTTAAAAGTACAATAATTTAAACAATACAAGAACAACATTAAGCTAAGTGAGAGAAACCAGCCACAAAATACTACTACATAATGTATGATTCCATTTATATAAAATGTAAATATAAATGAATTTATAGGGATGGAAATAGAGTAATGACATGTAAGGCTGGGGAGAGATAGAGAGATTGAGGGGTAACTGTAAAGGGGTATGGGTTTTTCTTTTTTTTGGAATAATGAGTGTTCTTAGATTGTAACAACGGATGCACAATTCTGTGATTATACTAAAAGCCAAGGATTTTACACCTTGATGGATTGCATTGTATGTGAATACATCTCAATAAAACTGTGTTTATATAAAAATACAGTGTTATAACATCATCTTTATTCTTGCCAAGTGTATTGAGACATTTTAGGACTAAGAAAGTTTAAACAAAATAAAATTGTCAAAAATACCTCACATATATTTGAAATTGTTAATAAAAACATATAACCAAATCTGCTTCAAGAGATGCAATTTTATTATCATAAAATAGAATATGAGGAGGAAGCAAAATATGAAAATACTTTAGTAACTGAATTTGAGAAGATGCTTTGGCAAATGAGGGGGACAAAAGTGCATAAGTGATATAATTGAATATAACAGATTTTGAAGAATGCATAGAAAAATTGAATTACAAGCATGCTTATGTTAAAAAAATAAAAGGAAAATTCCAAAGAAATGGCTTTATTTGAAAATTATATAAGAAGCTTTTCAAAAAATCCACTGAACGTTATTATATTTTTGTAGACAATCCTGGGGTAATATATCTAATGATTAGGAACATATTTGTAGAATAGGGAGAAAATGTTTCCTTCTGTGTGAAGTTATTTGCTTTTGCTCTACTTTTTACCGTTTGGTTTTCTTTGTTTTCATCAGCAGTAGTTCATTTACATCATCCTTGCAATTTTACTCCATATTCTTCCAGGGCAGACAAAAGTATATAACCCGCTGTGGTTGTGAATACTGCATTCAGGTCATATCACTCAATGCATGCAGCAGAGAGCTGAGTGAGAGAGCAAGATATAAGGAAATGAAAAAGATGAATACAAGGAAGACAATCTTTCAAAGCCAACAAGTAGTCTTGTCTCAACATTTTACTTTCTGTACTCTAAAATGACTAGAACATGTGTTCATTTGGCCAATCCCACTAAATTATATGTCAAATTAGTGGGAATTTATTGTAGAGGCCAAACCTCTGGCCGGGTTTTCTATTTGTTTTGCTTTTTATTCACCTTTTTCTTTCCTCTTAGCAGAGAGATGTGGGTAGATAGAAGGCAACTGTTTTTTTTTTTTTTTTTACATAATAGCACAAAATATAAAATTCTATGATGTATCATGTAATTCATAGACTATCAGAGGATACAGTGAACTTGATGTTTACTTGTCCATTTACAGAAAAATTAACAGGCTCAGAAATGTGAAAGGAGTTTCCCCGGGTCACGCTTCAGTTGATAAAAAAAGACCTGATTGAGGGCCCCTGAATCCCACTGTGTTCTTATGGATACAAGGACCAAGTCCACGGTCATCTGCAAGTGTCAGTCCCAGTCCTACCACTATTTGCTAAACACAGAGTATTTTGTATGAAGAGAACGATGACTCTTCATAATATTGCAAGTCAATCATTTTCCCTTCCACACTGTTCTTCTGTCATTCATTTAACAGAAAAAATAATGTTTTATTAATACGTGGACCTCTATACATTTATATACGTTTCCTTTCCTTTCAGCCGCATGCCACAAAACTAAAGCTACATCCTCTACACTGTCGATCGCACATCGACTCCTAAAGCAATAGTATTTACCCGCCCTGAATATACCATCCTGAGACTATATTACCAATTACCTTCCAGGATTGCTGAATAGAGTTTTAGATTAATAATTAAGACTCATTTAATTTGTGTATCCTAATCTAGTTGTCCATCCCTGGCTATTTAAAATGTACAGAAATCTACTCCAGGGTTTCCTTTCCCCTCCAGTCTCCAGATATTTAAGAAATCAGATGACAGTCAGAGCTCATGGAGTAAAGCTTCTCATAAAGTGACCCTGTTAGGTAAAGCAGAAGAAATTCCCACTGCAATGTAGACAGAATAAGTATATACTGATAGCAGTATACAGCCTCTTAGGAAGTATGCTTGTGCAAAGACTGATTCCTTTATAAATGCTCTATGAATGTTCTGCATTCTATAACTTCCAGATTTAATTGAAGTTCCAAAAACATTCCAGCATTCCAATTATTTATTAGTAATTTTTCATATTTGCCTCATAATAACTCCAACACTCACATCTATGAGTCTTTTATCACTGCCCTGTAAGCCTTGTATATTCTTACCAGCAATTTCATTTAAGATTCTAAAACTTTCCTGTACTTTGTATATTAATTGGGGAATCATAGGCTTTGGTACAGAGAGAGGCTGTTCAGACAAATTCTGAACCCACTATGATAATGAGTTTTGAGTTAATAATATATTTAAATGTCAATGCAAAACCAAAACAAAACATGAAGCACAAGATCATCTGGAGCTGCAGAACAAGTCAGTAAGTTTTCATGAATTTGGAGGATAAGTCTTGTGAAATATTTCTGAATCAGCAATTAAAAATGTATTCATTAGCTATTAACTGAAACTTTAAACAAAGCCAGGATGCATTCAAATGGAGAAGTTACTCTTCTCCAGATGAGAGACAGTAGATTGCATCATCAATTATATGATCTCAATAGTATGAACACTCTAGGTCTATGAATTTTTAAGATATTGATTAATGTATTCAGCATCGAATAAACACATCTTAGATTCTCTACTATGTATTGAGGATAACAACAAATAACAGAAAAGCCCTTCCTTCAGTAAGACTATATGTAATACAGGCACATATTCACACAAATAATTAAGGGTCCTATTAATGAGGCACAATATTCATTCAACAAATATTTAT
This sequence comes from Tolypeutes matacus, assembly GCA_026826555.1. Lineage (NCBI taxonomy): Eukaryota > Metazoa > Chordata > Mammalia > Cingulata > Chlamyphoridae > Tolypeutes > Tolypeutes matacus. The sequence continues at coordinate 5,863,220 of JAKSZT010054030.1, forward strand.
TGAGTGCTTGTTCTGTGAAAGACACAGTAGAAGATACTTAGAATACAGCAGGGAATAAGCAGACAATGTCTTTCATATGAAATACTTTATATTCAAATATATATAATTATATGTTTGTTATCTTATCTATTTATGGACAAAAAATGAAGGATGAAAGAGACAGTAATTTGGGAGGCATTATTTTTTAATATAGATTCAAGGGAGTCTTCCTTGAAGAGGTGATGTTTCTCAGCAGAGTTCTGATTGCTGTGCACAATATGGAAGGAGTCGAGAAATTCTTGAAGAAGAAAATTCCAAATAGTGGGAAAGGCAAGCACAGAGGAGGTAGCATTTTTTGACACATTTGGAAAACAACCAGGAAGCTGCTTGCCCTTGAGTATTGTGAGCAAGGGAGAGAAAGTAGTAAGACAATAAGAAAGTTGAAGGAGCAGGGAAAGTTCTATGTTTTAGGCCATAACAAGGGTTTTGTAATTTATAATATGCAGTAGGTGTATAACTCAGTAGTTTGCATACAAGCTCTTTGGTTGTAACACGATTTGAATGCTGGTAATTCTGCAACAATTCATCCATGTTTTTTTATGTCCTGTCAATTCTTAAATCTCATTTGTGTCAGTGAGGAATCTTTTAGCCACAAAAAAGTGTGACTCACAACTCAGAGTTATCAAAGCCATGAAGAATACGATCTACTGCAGAGAACAATCTTGTTTTCTCTGATTGTCTGTTATCCTTTCATGTAATTTGAGGTGAGTAATGAGGAAATCTGATAATCGCAGAAATGGAAGAGAGAAAAAAGAAAGTTGAAAATGAGGAAATCAGGTAAGTCTGGAAAAGAGGAAAATGAATAGATAACCTTGGGGTGGGGATGGAGGAATATGTTCCACACCATATTCCCTCAGCAAACCTCTGAGTTCATCTGCAGCTAAGCAGCTGGGGGACTGTGGCTTTGTCTGTTGGAAATTTCTTATCCCAAGTGCCCGTGTCTCTAACTGGCTTCTTTACCTGAGGTCTTTCTCTAGTGCCAAGAGATCATGCTCAGCACATACAGCACACCCTGGATTGATGAGATGTTTAAGCTCTTAGAAATAACCGATGAGGTATTGGGGGTCCTGAATAAATAACCCTGCTTAGCAGCCCTCGGTTGGCTCATCTTAAGGTGCATTTTACCCAGATACTCAGAGATCTCCAACAGGATAAAGTCCTGCTAAGTAGTAACTTATTCTGTATTCTCTATCTTCTCTTCCTAGCTCACTCTGGTCCCTGAAATCACACCCCAAAGGAATGACTAGACCCAATTTCTTGTCTTACGGTCTGCTTTTGATAATTATATATGGTAGGTATGGCTGCTGAAGGAAAGAATCATTAGAAATTTGGTGCCAAAAAAATAAAAATAAAAGAAATTATAATATCATAGTAATGAGTATGAAATAAAGGACTTTGAAATAAAAGAGAAGACATTTTTCCTTATCATCCAATACAAGAACAATTGTATTAAATTGTTTGAAATGTTAATATCTTGGTCATACTCGCTCATTATCTGGCTGTATGAATATTATTAGATGCATTTAAATACTTGTTTTATACTTGAGGCAGAGCAGTGTGTGTAGAAGTTTCAATTAGTGATTTCATTATAGATGGCCTCACTGAAGGAGCATCTGCAGCCTGGTTTTGGTAATCTGAGATCACAAACAAAATTATGCAGTTCTTACATACACATAATTTCCCATTTGCTGCCCTGAAAGGAAGGAATAATCGCTTGGATACTCAAAGCACTGCTTCCAGTCCTCAACTGTTCTGTATCAATGAAATTCACTTAGTTCACCACCACATCCCTGTGTAGTGAAAGTTAGATATTAGGGACAAAGCACAATTGTATGATCAAAGTAACTGTACGTGTCGTGTATTTGTGCCTTCATTTATTTAACTGACTTTCACATACTGACCTTTTCCATAATGCAATCAGATTTTGATCTGCAGTAAAAAAATTATGATTTGGATCCAGAATGCATCTCCTCCTGATTTTGTTCCTTTTTCTCTAAACCCAAGGTTCAATATTGTCAAATTCTTGTATTTTTCTAAACCTCATGTTTTTTACTATATTATAAGATCATTAATATTATATATTATTTTATATTGACATATACCTATGAATTATATATGTGTATATATTCTGAACACTGATTTTTGTTGCTTAAATATTTTATATATATTTTGATCTTTCATTCTGCTAAATAACTTAAAATATAACTTAAAAAATAATGTAAGTAAATTAACTAAGTGGTTTGTTATTCTTTTTTTAAGAAATCCCTCCCAAACTGAAGTCAAAAATACCTTCTAAATTATTTTCTAAACTGATGAGATTTTTCTATTCACATTTAAGTCACATGAAAATGAATGTTATATGGATAGTATGAAGCAGGAGTCAATTTTATAGTTACAAAAAGATAAAAAAATTTGCAGCACCATTTATTTGAATACTTATTATTTTCTTCTTCCATTCATTTAACAAGCATTGGTCAACCACTGCTTTCTTTTCCAGACAATGTCTTAGGCAATAGATCTTAGAGCATTGCGCAAAACACAATCCCTGCTCCCAGGAAATGCCACACGAGAACTGAACCCTAAGAGTCTATTTCTTAAGGTTAGACTTAGAGGAGAAACTAAATGAATGCTTTAGTTAATTTGTTTGTTTGTTGCTTTTTTAAATAAATGGCCATTCACATGTTTTATTGCAGACCACGTGCTGAGGTGTATTGGATGCTGAAAGAGTGTTTCCCATTCATGCTGGTGCTTACACTGATTTGGGTAGTTCCAATAGAGCAGGGAGGAGGATCATGAGGTTAGAACTGAGTGACGCCTTTCCCTTTCCCACAAAAGTGTCCTCTAGGAAGATATTAGCATCTGCCTAAAGAGAGCTCAAAAGTCAGAATTCTTGAAAGGCCAAGAGAGCCAAGAAGAGGGATTGAATAAAACAATCTAAAAATATTTTCCCACAGTGTACTTACTACCAGCTCCCTCATCTCTTCATTCTAGAATTCTGGGTTTAATTCTACATTGTGGTTTTAAAAATACTATGTTTGTTTACAGAGATATAAACTTTAAATAACATAATATAGTTATTAATAAGATAGTGTGTATATATATGGGAAAACAAGTCATTTTCATTTACACAGATTTCTTTTATCAAACCTTTCTCTCAAATACATTTTTCCTAGTTCATCTACTGGCTGGGCAATAGTTCTGTTAATAGATTCTTGTGTCACTCTAATTTTCTAACAATTTTTTGGGTCATCCTCAACTAAAATGTGTATGGCACTTCTATGTGGACATGGGATTGCAGGTTGTAGAGTTTTCTAAATCACCAGCACCCTGATTCAGCTTTAAAATATACTACATTCCTATATGAAAGTGTTAGAGTTTCCTCATGTCAGCAATGCATGTGCTCCTACTTGTTTGTCAATCACACCATAGTTTGTGCTCACCTCTCAAAGTGTATAAATCCCCGTTTCTAAGGTATAAAATGGTGAGGAGGCCAGGTCTGTGACATCTGTGGCTGGAAAGAAAGCATGCTAACAATGAAGAGATAAAACTGATTCATGATCTTCTGCTCTAAATTAATGACTGTGTTCCTAGAACCATCTATCAACTATTCAAGAGAAAAAACATTTTTTTAAAGAAAAATTTTCTTCATGTTCCTTACAAAGATAACTAAACTTTCTATGCTCAAACATGTTAAGTAAGTTCCAACTGGTCATGAAGATTTCAAAAAAGTTCATAAAGCCTCAGGAGTATATAAGATTAGAATAATTGCATGCCTGAGAATAAATATTCTCCTTTTCATAAAACAATTTTCATTACTCAGTTTTTCTACACTGGGTCTAAAAGATAAATCACTTCTTAAAATATGTAATGCTTGAAATATTAGAGTGTAAGTGAATTAATCTCCCATTAATGGTCCAGTTGTCATAGTTTAATTCCATCTTGGTTTTATTGTACTGATTGAATCGTGACTATTGCATTAATGAACTTTGATGCTTTCCCATCAATTTGTTGTAAAAATTTTGCTGTAAAATGATGGGGAGAATTAGAGAGCAGTATTCATCATCAATGAGAAAATCTTAATATTTATACAGAAAAGATTGATCCATGCTGAATCACAGAAACTCTTCTAAATTTGTCAAGTTTATAAAGTAAATACATATAGATAAAGCCTATGCATGGAATGCTATACCTTAATTCTCAGAATAATCTTACACATATACAAGAAAACTTCTATTTTTAAAGGTGAAGAAATAAAATGAAGTATTAAAAGAAGAGATTATTTTCTGAAATATTAAAATTCTATAATTCAACTCCATTCTTTCTCCAGCTCCGTTCCTAGGGAGGCTGTAACAAAGCTGAACAAACTTGGTGGATTACAAAACAGACATTTGTCCTCTCACCATTCTGAAGTTTAGAAATTTGAAATCAAGGTGTTGGTAGGGCCATGTCACACCTGAAGGTTCCAGGGTAGAATCCATCCTTGTCTTTTCCCAGCTTTTGGTGGTTCCCCTCTATTCTCATTTATTTCACTTTAGAACTTAGACTTATTTCCCTGTTTCACATCCCAATCAAGTTTACCTAAAATGATTTGGAAATTTCTGTATATTTGGTGAAATACAAATATTAATAAGGTTTTCTGTGAGAATTAAATATATTAGTAAATACAAAGTTGCCATAGCCTTATACCTCCATTCTCTGCCTGTGCTATCACATAGCCTTCTTCTCTGCATATTTTCTCTTTGTGTTTGTCTTTTCTTAAAAGGGCACGAGAGATTAGATTTAGGGCCCACTCTAATCCAGTATGACTTCATCTTAACTGAACTAATTACATCTGCAAAAACCTTATTTCCAAGTAAATTCACATTTACAGGTCCCAGATGGACATGAAATTTAGAGTTACACTATTCAGCCCAATACAGAACCCAGGATAAAGAGCAAATCCTCAAGACAAAGAATGAAGAAACATAAGGGGGGAATGCAACTATGGACTAAAGTAGACTTATTATTATTCAAATAATGGAAGAACTTGTGGTATTGATATAAAGACTGTGGTCACAAGAGGTTCTGAGGGGAGGGAGAGGGAAGAATAAGTGTACTGTGGGGCATTTTTGGGACATTGGAATTGTTCTGCATGATATTACAATGAAGAATACCAACCATTATATATTTTGTCAAAACCTATAAAATTGTGCAGTACAAAGTGTAAAACATTATGTAAACTATAGAGCATGGTGAGAAGCAATGCTTCAATATGTATCCATCAATTGTGACAAATGTACCACATTAATGAAATGTTGTTAAAGACGGAAACTGTGGGTGGTATATGGGAATCACTTTTATTTTCAATTTAACACTTATATAATCTAAAGTTTCTTTAAAATTAAAAGATAAAAATTATTTTTAAAAAACCCTAATCAACTATGTGAAGAAACTTACTCCTGAATTATTAGTAGTTTCAGTTTCTTAGCTGCTAAAACAAATACCATTTAATGGGTTGGCTTAACAAAAAGAATTTTTATTGGTGGTATACCTTTATTGATGGAATTTAGGCTCTGCCATCAACTCTTAAATGTAATCTTAGGAAAACTTCCAGCAGATACTTTTTGCTTTGCCTCCTTGACATGCCTTCTCATGACCCCTGCTGCTGGTAATTATTACGAGGTTGATATTTAACCACTGCCATTCCAACTTTGGCATGAAGAAAGACTATTTTCCTCCATACCACATTGCTTCAAGTGCAAGCACAGGACATTCTAATTATTCTCAGCATAACTGAGACAAGGCTGTTGCCTAAATTAAGGAGAATTTACTAAAGAGTCAGTTTACAGTAAGTGGCCTGCTCACTCTGTCCCACTTACATAACCCATTTCTCCAGGACACCTCCATCTCCTCTACTGGAAAATTGTGGGAAACTCTGAGCCCAAATCAATTAATAGTTCTAGAGAAAAGTGAATTATTTCTAAAATTTGTTCCAGGGCCCATCCCCTTAATTCACATTCCCTGGCCCGAATCTGATGATTTTCCTGGATGAGTGACACTGCAGATATGCATTCACATAATCAAGCCAAATAAGCCTAAAATATTCCTAATTCATTTCCTAACTTCTGGGACCAAAACACTTTAGTGTTTTCTCCCACCCTTAGTCACTTGATTACACATGGATTTGCTCATGTGCTCTTTATCTCTTAGGAAATATATCCCCTGATTTCTACATGACCAATTCATATTTATCCATTAGGGACCAATTCAACAGCCACTTCCTGTACTCTTCAGGAAGACATCAACAATTTTTCTTTATATAGAAGTAATCTGGCTTGAGACCTCAAATTTCATAACATGTTTTGTTACCCAAAATATTTAATTTTTTCAGGGCAGTTGATATGTTTCTATAATTAGTGGAAAAAGCAAAGATACTGTTATTAGATAAACTTGGAATAATATTCTGGCTCCACAGGAGTGCATCTTTAAGACAGGAATTTTTTCAAATGTTTTCTCTTCAAAAGAGAAACAAATAAAAGAGGAAAAACTAATATCTGACCAATTTCCAAAAATGTCTTTTGGCATTAACTACAGAGATATCTTGCAATGAATAAATAAACTACCACTGGGAAGCTTGTGGCACTAGCAACGGTAAAATTCAAAATAACTCTCTTTATCAAACACATAGCTGTAGAAAAATCTTTGTTTTTTCAGACTGCATGAAAAAGGACCTGGGAAAAACTATTTGCTTATCCTGATTATAAATTTTTTCATGTGAAAAACTGGGCATTAATAAATGGCCACAAATGTGCTCTAAGAAATATCTGTATATGGTATGTGTGTTTATAAAATTGCACTCACACACACACTACAGAGTAGAGTTTGCATATAGTGTTTACTCTCTATTTATACACCTAAGACATGTTCTTACTTAAAACAGAAACTCAGAAAATATTTTGAGTGAATGCCTGTCTTTCCTTCCTTAGACAATGAAATGGGCTAAATAGTACCATCTATATTGTTATTTTTATCACCACCAACATGCATTTGCAAGATGGATGCTGAGGATTGATGATATGGTTTTTGAATGCTAAGTAACTATGTGAGGCTTAGACAACATGGGGAAAGAAGGGTTAATGTGGGGCTCATTAAACACACATCCCATTAACTTACCTAACCAGGCCAGATTGCACAAAGTACAGTTACTCAGGGGATGCATATTTATTGCAACCAGGCTTAGAGTACCTATATATCAACTTCTAAAACACACATTTCAAAGATTCTGCAAAAGAGGGTGCTGTCTACAAAGGTTCATTGAATTTTTTTGTAATAAAGTAACTGTGTTTATCTTTTTGTTTTTCCAGAAAGAAAGTTTTGTTTAGGAGTAAAATTTATTTGACTGTTCTAAGATTTATGTTACAGAACATTTTGTTTGCATGTATGAATATCTTTATGAAGTACACTGAGGCTCCAGAGTCTAATGTCACACAAGCTTTCAAAAGATATTTGGTTATTCAATTCTAACTAAATAACACTTATTTTTTAATTACTATGTCTATGGTGCTTTCAAAGTCTTAAGAGATCTTCCTTTAAAAAATGAATATTACCTTATATGAAATTGTATAGGAGCAGCAATAGTCCTCTGAGTGTAGGGACAGTGCCTGTCAAAATAGGATGAACCACTGATTTTTTTTTTTTTTTATTGATGACTACCCTTGTGAGTCTTTACTCTTGTAAATGAGACTTAGTCTGCAGTTGTGGGGTGCCTAAGGGTTGCCACCTGAGAGCCTCCTTGTTGCTCAAATGTGGCCTCTCTCTAAGCCAAACTCAGCATATGATTGCATTACCTTCCCCCCAACGTGGGACATGACTCCCGGGGATGAGCCTCCCTGGCAACGAGGGATTAATACCAAGTGCCAACTGGCAACACAACTGGAAAAAGTCCTTGAATAAAAGGGGGAAATGGTAAAGACAAATCAGTTCAAGTGGCTAAGAGACTTCAAAGAGAGTCGGGAGGTCATCCCAGAGGTAACTCTTACGCACACCTCAGTAGGAGCTCATAGAACATCTAAGTGCCTATCACCCCACTCAGAGGGGTTCCTGAGAGCTCCGGAGACACCCTGGTACTATATAAGGGGGGATATCCCCAGAGACTGATGCCTTATCAGTGGGTTCTATTTTGGAATCTGTGCTCCTGAGAGTGACAGAATTAGACTAAAATAAGTCCTCCCTGCACATGGTTCACCAGTCCCTTCTATTCAAACCTATATGTGATGCTGGAGTTTTTAGGTATACTTCCAGAGACTGGAGCCTCCCACCTACCTATGTGCCAGGTGTGCATGAAATCTAGGTGGAGCTGCAACTCCTACCCTACAGCTCAATGGACTCATCCAAGTCACCTGGTGAGGAGACAACGATGGGCAATGGCCATCCCAGGAAATGGAGAGGGCCTGCATCTGCAGGCAGGATCATCCCACCCACCATATCCATGGGATATAAGCCCTCTCTCACTTGGAGTTGGAGTGGACATCCCCATCCCAGTCCTCTCAGGATTGGGAGAAGAACTATGGACTAGAGTGGACTTGATGGTATTCTCTTGTTCACATATGGTGATTCTAGCAATGCAAGAAATTATAACAATGAGGTGGAGCCAGTGGCCACTTGACACTTTTGGGGTAGGGAGGGGATGAGCAGTTGAAGGTTGGGAGTTGGAGGTTGTCCTGAGTACTGTTGTGGCAACGGATGTAGGCCATTTTAAATCAGCACACACCACTCAGAATTGAGTGGGAGAGAGTGTGGTCTACAGTGTCAACTGTGGTCTATGGTTGGTGGCAAGGCTCCAGGATGTGTAAGTTCTTTGAGGGTGGTGGGCCACACTTGTGGGAGATGTTTGTGTGGGATGTGGTGGGAGGTGTGGGAGGTGGGCAATATGGGAATCCCAGTGGGTTCTGTGTAATATTTTGGGTAATCTAAGCACCTCTTAAAATATATGTGTATATATATATATATATATATATATAACATTTTTGTAAGCAAATGCACATATATGCATATATATTTATATATCATTTTGCAAATGTTTGTATGTATTGTGAGAATTTTAATTTTTCCCCCAATAAAAATAAATTTAAAAAAAAAAAAAAAAAGGAGGCTGGGAGAGGCTGAAGTCTCTCTTCAGACCCCCACCATTCCGGCAGGGGAGATGAAGTCGATTCTTCATAACCCCTTTGTTGGGAGAGCTTCCCAGTAAATTTCCTGCCTGCAAAAAAAAAAAAAAAAAAAGGAGACTGGTAGTTCTCCTGTTCCTGATAGTTTAAATGAAAATAACTATATAGAGTATGTGTGTGTATGTATTCATATATACATATATATTTCTTCCAATCTACCTAAGCCCTTTTCAGAAATTGTCTATCTAAAAATGTCAGGCAATAAACCCAGGGAAATGGAATAAAAAATTAAAAAAAAAATTATATAGGAACAAAAGTGCACAGAGAATGAATATCTAAAGTTACAAGTCAAGTTTACTACTAGGCAAAATATTAAATTGATGACACTTCCCCTAAGCCGCTTATTTTCTCCAATAATTTCATTGGCTCAAATGAGTACCTCTTGCTCTGGCGTAAATAAAAAAAAAATTTCTTTCAGATGAGGCTTCCTTTCCTTACTATAGAAGACAAAAAGAGAAAGAAAGAAAGAAAAACAAAAGGAAAATAAGACAGTAAAGCACAACAAAAGATTACTAAATCCTTTGTTTGAATGCCAAATTTCTCTTTGACAACACTTATCTTCCTTCCAAGCATCTGCATGCACTTTTGCTAGTGTTTTAGTCTGCTGAAGGCTGCCAAGGCAATATACTACATTTGGGTTGGCTTTTACAATAAGGATTTATTAGTTTAAAAGCTTAGTTTCAAGGCCAAAGAAAAATGTCCAAATCAAGGCTTTGTTAGGAGTTGCTTTCTCCCCAAGCTGCAATTGTGTGATTAGGCACAAGGAAGGCAAAATGGTGGTGTCTGCCAGTCTCTGCATTCTCCTCCAGGCTCCATTGCTTTCAGCTTCTGGCTGTTGTGTCTTTCTCTCTCAGATTCTGTGTGTTAAGCTTACACTTCCATTGATTTCTCAGACTTCATTTCTCAATGTCATAGGAGATTTCCTCTGTTTCTGTGGCTCTGCTGATCCCAGTTATAAGGGACTTCAGTGAGAGGATTAAGAAAAACTCTAGGCTATGCTCCACTGAAGCAATTCAATCAAATGACTCTCAACTGCATCCACTTCCATCAACGGGTCTCACACTCACAGGAATGGACCAATTTTTAATTATTTTTTAATTTTTAAAAAAGATATTAGACTACATAGCTGTTACATAAAATAGTAGGGGATTCCCATATGCCTCACTCCCTCTCCCTTCCACAACTGCCCAAATTAACAAGATCCTTCATTAGTGTAGTACATTTGTTACAATTGATGAACACATATTGGAGCATTGCCACTAAGTGTGGATTATAGTTTACATTATAGTTTGTACTCTCTTCCACATAATTTTATAAGTTATGACAAGATATATAATGGCCTGCATCTGTCATTCAAGACAATTCAAATGTCCCCAAAATGCCCCCACATTACACCTATTTTCCCTCTTCCTCCCCTCAGAACCTCTGGTGGCCACTGCCTCCACATCAATAATAAAAGTTCTTCCATTGCTAGAATCACAATAAGTCTATAGTAGAATAACAGTAAGTCTACTTTAGACCATCATTCATTCCCCAATACTGAGGATTCAGGGATGATGATGCCCATTCTACCTCTAATGAGAGTGGGCTTAAATCCCATAGGGCAAATGGATGGGACTATCTTGCTTGCAGTTGTAGACACTCTCTGTTCCTTGGGATGGTAATTGTCCACCATCCCTTTCTTGTTAGTTGTCCTAGATGATTCCAATGAACTGGGAGTAGGTGTTGCAAATCTGTTGAGATTCAGGGGCTGACTGGCACATGGACAGCCCAAGGATTTAAGTCTCTTGGACATAAACCTATCAACTCTAGTGATAGCTATAGGTTCAAATAGAAGGGGCAGAAGAGCCATGTATAGGGAAACCACAACTGAGTCCAACTCTGTCACACTGGGGACCATAAATTCCAAAATAAAGCTCACTGGCAGGGTGCCAAACTCCTGAGCTGTCAGCACTGCTTATAGTGTTTGGAAGTCTCCAGAACCCTGCTATTGGAGGCAATATTTACTTTGGCAGTCAATGAGATCCTCCTAAGATGTGCATAAGCGTAACCTCTGGAATGAACCACCGACTCACTTTTAAGTCTCTTAGCAATATAAACTCATTTGTCTTTACCCTTTCCCCCTTTTGGTCAAGGTCTTTTTCCAGTTGCATTGCTAGTTGGTGCTTGGTAGTAATCCTGTGTGCCAGGGAAGTTCATCCCCAGGAGTCATGTCTCATGCTGGGGGGAAAACAGAACAGACTTATTTAAGAACATAATTTTAGAGGTACAAAAAAGACTCAAACTACAATGGCTAGCAAATATGAACAAACACTTACTGTCATTTTATAATCCAACATATATTCCTCCCATCCACAGTTAAAAGCAATGTTGGTTGTGGTTGTGTTGACCATGGTTGTGTTGAAAAATGATACTGTTCTTTGGATTTTACCTGTATTAGCTCATTTATTCCACAAAATCACCCTGTGAAGATGCTATAATTATCTGCCTCATGTAAACGAGAAAATTGAATGCAATAGAGCTTATGTAAAATGGTCCCAGTTAAAATGCCACTCAGTGACAGATCTGAGACCCAAACCCACATCTATGTGACTCCAAAGCTCATGATTCCCCAAATCACCAACCTGTAGACTATGAATATGGGACCAATGACAACAATAACATCAATGTTCACACTCATCGTATGCAAAGGTGAAGAAGTAGGCAACAATCAGGAGCTCTCATTAAATACTGTGGTTCAGTAAAGTGAAAATTCCTGTAATTGAATAACAAGACTGCAAAAAATAAATATTTCAATGACAATGACACAGAAAAATTACTTTTAACATAGTCCCAAGATATACCACATAATGGAGATAGCCAAAACTGGCATGTTATATTTGTAGACAGATCTCAGAAAGGCATACTTTGTCCCAATACGCATTCCTCCTCCGGCAAAAAGCAACTGTCTTGCAACATCTTTAGTAGAATTGCTCTGATTGTAAAGAGGATAATCTTATGAAGTTGTTAAGGTGTCTGCTAACCACTTATTTTTATGTGATCTGGGTACCAAGGGACAGATATATTAAAATTAAAGCCAAATAAATAAAGATAGATAAAATAATTTTAGTCAGTGTGTTCATGTTGTATGCATAGGTCCTATTCTTATTTAAATCGCTTCCAAGTAACACATCTGCGCCTGTGTTTAGTCACTTAATAGTGTTTCTAGAAGGTCATAAAATTATTTCCTAAGGTTTTTGATTCCCACTATAATATAAAAATTTCCTACATTAGAGACATTTATGTGGAATAAACACCCATTGATGTGAAAAAAAAGTTATTTGGAAGAGGTAATATTTTTGTGCCATGTGCAGATTAATGTGAAATATAGGATTAATTATATGCCAAGATCTGTTCTAGCAACTTTATATTTACTAGCACATTTAATTCGCACAGCAAACCTTATTAATATTTGTATTTTACCAAATATACAGAAAGTTCCAAATCATTTTAGGTAAATTTCATTGAGATGTGAAAGAGGGAAGTCTAAGTTCTAAAGAGAAATAAATGATGATAGAACTCAAAAAAACCTTTTTATTATGTTTCTAGTATGCCCTCATTGATATATATATGTATACCTTATATACAAAACGTTATCCATTTTATATGAGCAGCTTGGTAAATATAATTACCACCATAATCAAGATATAAAATATTACTATGATCCCCAAAACTGTGTTGGCTCTTTTTTAATTACCTCTAACTCAACAAATCACAGATCTGCTTTCCCTCACACAAGATTAAATTTCTTTCTTCTAGAATTTGTACATAAAACAAATCATACAATATATTCTCTTGAGGTTTTTTGTGTTTTTTTTTTTTTTTTACATTCATTCATGGGTGTTTTTTCTTTATTATTGCTGAATACTTCCATTGAGAGTTTCTTAAAAAGTTAAAATACAGCTCTCATAAGAAACAGCCATTCCATTCCAACCAAGGTGTTTGCACAAGACAAATGAAATTTATACATAAATTTTTAAATGGGTATTCATAACAGCTTTATTTTTAATATCCAAATGCAGAACTAACCCAAATGCCCATCAGCAGGAGAATGGCTAATTAATTGGTTCATTAACATAATGGAATAAAATTAAGTAATAAAAGTAATGACAAGTTAATAACACAAAACAACACACTGTGTAGTTTAACTGATATGCCAGCTACATCCTACATGAGAATCTATAATTGATCCATACTTGATTTATATGTTCTTTATATTGTTTAAAAGCTTAAAGAGAAAATTTCAATAATTTCTCTCTTTTATTCTCTACTGATTAATATATGTGGACAGCAAACTCTCAAACCTTCTAATTGAATATATGAATGAAGTTGCTACCCTGGAACTACATACAGTCCACTGATAATAGATCTCAGTTTCTGAAGCAAAAAGAACTGGAAAAGGTAATACAGCATATACTTGTTAAATCATCTGTCTTGTTATAGTTATATGATTAGCATATTTCTGTCTAGTGATAAAAATATTCAGGATTTTATTATAGATAGAATTGTGACTGCCAATGATATATGTTCATATCCTAACCCATGATCCCATAACTGTGTGATCCTATTTGGAAATAGGATTTTTGAAGATGTTATTCATTAAAATGAGGCCAAACTGGATTACGGTAGAAAATTAACCCAATATGACTTGTGTCCTTATGAGCAGAGGATATTTGAGCACAGTCAGTAGAAAAGAGAGAGGCAGAGAGAAAGACAGCCATGTGACTGAGGCAGAGTTATGCCACAAGCCAAGGGACACCTGGATTGTCCCACCTACCAGAAGCACAAGGAGGGAGCATAGAATGGATTCTCTCCTTTAAGTGGAAACATGGCCTTGCTGGCAACTTAATTTCAGACTTCTAGCCTCCAAAATGGTGAGATAACAAATTTCTGCCATTTAAGTCAACAAGCCTGTATTATTTTGTTACAGCAGCCCTGACTTACTAAGACAAATCTGTATTTGGCCTGTGTTATAGAATGAAATAGTACTGTAATCCCTGGAAGTTTGAGACTAAGCATAATAAATATAAATGGCAAAACTTCATTTTGCTGAGGAAAGAAAAAAAACATTGGGGTGGGCCTTTTGAGGTGGAGGAGGAAGAAGCACTTTAAATCAAATTAAATTGAATTGCTTGGGGCTTTCTCTTCAGTCTTCTAGGTGAAGGGCTTGAAGAAGAGCACAACAAATGCAACTGTTAGGAGAGCCTAACCTGTGCCCAGCCCTGGAAGTAAAGAGATAGTAGCCCTCTTCCATACCCACATGTACACATGCTTTTAACACAGTGAAAATTTAACCAATTATTAAATGATTTATAATTTTAGAAATATATCAAAATATACAGTCAAAAGTAAAAAATCACAAATTTCACAACCATCAAATAAACAACATTCCAGCAGACATGTATCTATGGATTTTGATTTAAAAACAAAACGATACTTTAAAAGGCTATATAGATATAATTTAACAAAATTGAATCATTGTAATTTATGTAAAAATTATTAAATTTGACTTGACCTGAAGTAAATTTCAGTGAAATTCAAGAAATAGATGAACTTCAAGATATATTTCTTCATTACAAAAGATAATAGCACTTAAAATATCCCATCAAAGTGTAAGGAAATAGAAAATTAAATAAAGTAAAAATTTAAATTTCTTGAATCATTTCTTTAATGACATTTTTCAAGGTACGGTAGTATGTATGGACTACTTCTCTTAAAGACAATTAAAAAGGTACATCTACACTTCTCCTTTCATCCACCCACCGTTCATATTTCTGTTGTCTTATATCTACACATTATCATTACCACGGCCTTAGTTCCATGCATGAATGGCTTCCTTGCTCATTTTACAATGGCTTCTTCATTTCTCTCTTCTTGACTTTGGCTGATTAGCTTCACCATCATTTTCTTTTTCAAGAAGAACATATAGATTCTGTATTCTCTCAGTTGCTTGCAGAGTACAGGAACAATTTTTATTTTTACAAAATTACAGATGGATTGGGAAAGATGAAGGAGAGTATGCTGAATTTGACATCTTTTACTAATTGGCGAATGAATCTTAGAAGTGTCCTTGACTATTTTTGACATCTGGAACACAGAATGCAATGAAATCTACTTAATGACAAATTTAGAACAATGTACTTTCTGAGGAAATATAGGCATATACCTGGAAACACACAGTTTAAAACACACACCAACAGATCTTTTGTACAGTACAGTGGGGTGTGTTATGGAGAGACATAGAAAACAAAAAGGTTTTTACAGGGTGATATTTCTCTATTAAAATAAGAATAACATAAAATGACTCCATTGAATATCAAAAAGCAAAGAGACCATGACCAATTAAAATTTAATTCAGCCACAGAGTTAACTTAAGGGTTATTTAAATAATATTTGCAGACATTCATAAATAATGCATTACTTACTAATTGCCAGCTTCTACATTACCTTCTCAACTTCTGTTTAACAAGCATTCTCAGACTTTAGAAAAATTTAAACTAGAAGAATTAGTTAAGGAGGAGTAAATGTAGTCCATTATTTTATTTATGTGAGGTGACATTCACGTTACTGGAAATAAGTCTTATTTGACAGAATAAAAATATTTATTTCAATGACAATTATAAGAATTATATGTAAATTGATATGAATCTCTCCCTCCCCATTTTTTCCCAAGACAGCCAATCTTTCACTGGGAGAATTTGTGACCACTGGGTGGTCTGTAAACTCACCAAAATAGGAGCTTCAGACCTAGGGTAGATGATGTGCGTACAGAGTTGTTGTCAATATGTTGCCCTGTTACATTTAGCATTTACATTATCAGAGATAAGGAAAAAATCCAGAAATGACTTTGACTTTTTGTAAAAATGGCACTAATGAAGCATTGTGCAAATTATATAGATATGGGCTACAGAGAGCCACTCAACTTGGGACAAGTTGTTTACTCAATAGAGTGAGACGGTATCTATCTTATAAAGCAAAAATCAAGACATATCCCTTCAGATGAAATTGTTCATTCAATCTAAATATGATTGGCATTTTTAGAAAAAAAATTAAAAGCCTGGATTATTGAGGCAATACTTATCTAATTGAGTATCCATATTGAGAAAACTGTATGACAAAACCGAGCATCTATTACAACCAAGAGAGGCTAAATAGACAATGCAGTAACTCATGATTTGCCTCTCTGATCACATCTGAATGTGTGGTCAGGAGAGCAGCCTTTCAGAAAAGGGCAAAACCACAGCAGGCTTTCAGAAAAGGGAAAAATCTTTATGAATAAAGTTGAGGAAAAGGTTTCTTTGAGAAGTGAGACTTTAAGAGCACAGAGGGTTTGAATTTGTGGGAAAAAAAGGAAAAAGTCATGAAGCTAATGTAGGACTCTGAATTCCTGATCCAACAAACAGTTTGTTTCTGGCATGTTCATTGTTTTCTGCCTCTGTGATTCTCCATTTAAGTGACTCTAAAATTAAGATATAATCTATCATAAGAGTGTGTTTTTCTGTTATTTTGTTTTTTTGTTTATTTTTTACTGAGGACTAAACTATCACAAATATAAAATGAATACATATATACTATTAGAAAATATTTTGTATGCAATAACTAGAAAACAAGTTCTTAACTCCATAGATTTCATACAAAGCTTTCAGATACCTTGCTACTATTTTTTGTTCTGTTCTATAGTACAAATGCCTAAGTCAATAAGGAATGGGCAGCTTTATGTCTAGATATTAGCTCATATTGTCTCTTTCTCTTTCATGCCTGCAAAATTAAAAAGGGTAAAATTCATTTGCAGAATGCAT
Organism: Tolypeutes matacus; assembly: GCA_026826555.1. Lineage (NCBI taxonomy): Eukaryota > Metazoa > Chordata > Mammalia > Cingulata > Chlamyphoridae > Tolypeutes > Tolypeutes matacus. The sequence goes on from JAKSZT010054030.1 coordinate 5,880,303, forward strand.
CTGTCCACCAGAAGGGAATGGTCTATGCAAATGCTGAATACTTTCCTCTAATCATATACTTTTCTGATGTAGTCACAAGCTATACCAGTTTAACAATCAATTTCTCTTGAATTTGGTAATTGTGAAGCACAGCCACAAAGTCTTATCACCCTAGATTCAGCTGTTAAATTCAGTTTGGTGTCATGCACTGGATAGCTGTGGAATATGCCATAATCTGGATACCTAATAAAACTCCATTCATGAAAACAAGCAGTATTTTCAATATCCATCTCTACTTCCACATAACTAACTGTTATTTGCCCTTCAACTCAGAAGAAGATGCCTGCATGTTATAATCTGCAAATCACAGAGAGCATCAAGCTCCCTCTTCACTTATTGGTTCATCAATTAATGGTTTGTGTGGCAGTTTGATATAATTATGAATTCCAAAAATATAATTGAATCATGCTTGTAAACTGATCTGTTAATCTGGGCATGATTAGGTTAGGATTAGGGTGTTGAGCCCCACCCCTTGGTGGGTGGGGAATCGAATATAAAAGGCAAGGCAAAGGACAGTTGAAGCAGTCTTTTGAGAAGCAGTTTTGATGTTGGAAAGAAGGCCCCAGGAGAAGAGAAGCAAGCCATTCGCCTGATCATCTACAGCTGACCTTGTGGAGGAAACAGGAGCTAAGCCCGGAGAGAAATGCAGCCCCGGGAAGAGAGGAACCCCAGAAGCCTGAACCCTGGCAAACGCCGGCAGCTGTCTTGCTCTAACATGTAGCAATGGACTGTGGTGAGAGAAGAAACTTAATGCTTTATGGCCTGGTATCTGTGGACTTCTACCCCAAATAAATACCCTTTGTAAAGACCAACCTATTTTTTGGTATTTCACATTAGCACCCCTTTGGCTGACTAATACAGTTTGCTTTTCAATGCTACTTCTTCCATCACTCCTTGTCCTTGTGTTTGTTTTATTTCATGGAGAAATTGTGAGTTTACAAAACAATCATTTATAAAATACAGGATTTCCATATACCAACTGTAGTAGTTTGGGCAGTTTTATGTAGTTATGAATTCCAAAAATAGATATTGGATTATGTTTGTAAACTGGTCTGTTCATCTGGGCATGATTAAGTTATGATTGGGGCTTTGATTGGGTCACATCAGTAGGGCATTGAGCCCCACCCCTTGGTGAGTGGGGCATCAAAGATAAAAGGCATGGCAAAGGACTGAGTGGGAAGAGTTTTGAGTTGGAGTTTTTATGTTGGTGTTTTAATGTTGGAGCCCAGGGAAGCAAGCACACAGAGGAACTTGGTCCTGAGGAAGGAAAGAAGACCCCAGGAAAAGAGACAAGCCATTTACCTGATAGCCTACAGCTGACCTTGTAGAAGAAACAGGAGCTGAGCCCGGAGAGAAATGGAGACCTGGGAAGAGAGGAACCCAAGAAGCCTGAAACCTGGCAAAAGTCGGCAGCTGTTTTGCTCTAGCACATGGCAAAAGACTTTGGTGAAGGAAGAAACTTATGCTTTATGGCCTAGTAACTGTAAGCTTCTATCCCAAATGAATGCCTTTTATAAAAACTAACCAATTTCTGGTATTTTGCATCAGCACCCCTTTTGGCTGACTAATACACCAACCTACCTTGGATTGGTGTGGAACATTTGTTATTGATGATAGCATGTTTTTTATAAACTATTTTTAACAGTAGTTACCTTTGTTACAATTAATGAAAGATTATTAAAATAGATCTATTGTTCATTATTTACATTAGGTGTGTTTTGTTTCCCATATACCATCCTATTAATACCATCTTATATTAGTATCATGCATTTGTTATAACTCATGAAACAACACTCTTACACTAGCACTATTAACTATAGTCCATTGTCTACAATAGGATTCACTATGTTTTACAGTCCTATGTCTTATCTTTTAATTTTTTTTCTAGTAATATGTACATCCTAAAGTTTCCTCTTTTAATCACATTCACCTATACAGTTCAGAGCTCTTGATTACACTAATAATAATGTGCTACCTTCACCACCATCCATTTCCAAATCTTTACCATCAGCTAAATTAGAAAATCTGTACAGGTTAAGCATCAACTCCCAGTTCTCTAACCAAATCTATCTCCTGTTAACCTATAATCTAGATTCTAACTCTATGAGCTTGTTTTTAATAATTAGTTCCCAACAGTGAAGTCATACAATATACCTCCTTTGGGGGCTGGCTTATTTCACTCAACCTAATGTCCTCAAGGTTCATTCATGTCGTTGCATACATCAGGACAGCATTCCTTTATATGACTGAATAATATTCCATCATATGTATATACCTCATTTAAAATTTCATCAGTTGATGGACACTTGGGCTGTTTTGATCTTATGGCAATTGTGAATAACGCTGTTATGAACAACAGTGTATAAACACCTGTTCAAGTCCCTGCTTTCAGTTTTTCTGTATATATACTTTGTAGTGGGATTGCCAGTTCATTTGGTAATTCTATATTTAGCTAATTGTCAAACTGTCTTCCAGAGCAGCTGTATCATTTTACATTCCCAGCAGCAATGAATAAGTGTTTCTCTTTCTCCACATCCTCTCCAACACTTGTGGTTTTCTCTTGTTTTAATAGAAGCCATTCTGGTAATTATGAAATGATATCTAATTGTGGTTTTGATTTGTGTTTCCTTAATAGCTAGGGATATTGAGCATCTTTTTATATGTTTTTTTTTTTAGCCATTTATATTTCTTCTTTAGGGCTATTTCTATTCAAGCTTTTGCCCATTTTTAAATTGGGTTGTCTCTTTATTGTAGAGTTGTAGGAATTATTTAAATATTCGAGATATTAAAACCTTATTGTATATATAGTATCCAAATATTTTCTTCCATTGAATAGGTTCTTTTCAAAGTCCTTTGAAGCACAAAAGAATTCAATTTTAAAGCGGTTCCATTTATCTTTTTTTTCTTTTGTTGCTTGTGCTTTAGGTTTAAAGTCTAAGAAACCTCTGCCTACCACAAGATCTTGAAGATGATTTTCTATATATCATTCTAGGAGTTTTATGGTCCTGACTCTTATGTTGAGATAATTTTTATATATGGTGTGAGATAGGGGTACTCTTTTATTCTTTTGAACATGGATATAGAGTTTTTCCAGCACCATTTGTTGAAGAGGTTATTCTTTCCCAGTTGAATGGACTTGACAGTCTTGCCAAATATCAATTGGCCATAGATGTGAAGGTCTATTTCTGAACTCTCAGTTTGGTTCATTTGGTCTATATATCTATCTTTGTGCCAGTACTGTGCTGTTTTGGCCACTGGAGTTTTATAATAAACTTCAAAATCAGATAGTTAGTCCTCCAACTTCATGCTTCTTTTTCAAGCTGTTTTTGGCTCCTTACCCTTCCAAATACATTTGCTAATTGTCTTTTCCATTTTTGTAAAGTAGGCTGTTGGAATTTTGATTCAGATTGCATTGAATATGTAAATCAACTTGGGTAGAATTAACATCTTAAAATATTTAGCCTTCCAATCTATGAACATGAAATGTCCTTCCATTTATTAAGATGCTCCTTGATTCCTTTTAACAATGTTTTGTAGTTTTATGTGTACAAGTCCTCTACATCCTTGGTTAAATTTAAATATTTCATTCTTTTAGTTACTATAATAAATGGATTTTTTTCTTGATTTGCTCCTAGATTTTCATTAATAGTGTATAGAAACACTACTGATGTTTGCATGTTGATCTTGTATCCTGCCACTTTGCTGAACTCATTTATTAGTTCTAGTAGCTTTGTTGTAGATTTTTTTTTAGGTTTTCTGTATATATATATAGGATCAAGGCATCTGCAACCAGTGAAAGGTTCTTTTTCTTCCTTTCAAATATCTATGTATTTTATTTCTTTATCTTGTCTAACGGCTCAGGTTAGGACTTCTAACACAAGATTTGGTAACAGTGGAGACAGTGGGCATCCTTGTTTTGTTCCAGATCATAGAGGGAAAGTTTTCAGTCTTTCTCCATTGAATATGATGTTAGCTGCGGGCTTTTTGTATATATGCTTTATCATGTTGAGGAAATTTCCTTCTATTCCTATCTTTTGAAATTTTTGTATCATGAAAGAATGCTGGAGTTTTTCTAATGCCTTTTCTACGTCAAACAAGATGATCATGTGGTTTTCCTCCTTCATTTTGTTAACGCAGTATATTAATTGAATTTTCTTAGGTTGAGCCATCCTTGCATAACTGAGATAACACCTACTTGATCACAGTGTATAATTCCTTTAATATGCTGTTGGATTCAATTAGTCTTTTGTTGAGGATTTTTGCATGTATGTTTATTGATGAAATAGGTCTGTAATTTTCTTCTCTTTGCTTTAGGATCAGTTTGTTGTTCTTTCTCTAGTTTCTCTAGGTGTGCAGTTAAGTCTTTTATTTTAGTTTTCTTCCTTTTTAACATAGGTGTTTAAGGATATAAATTTCCCACTCAGCATTGTCTTTGCTGCATTCCATAAGTCGTAATATGTTGTGTTCTCCTTTTCAATCATCTCAAAATGTTTCTGATTTTCCTTGCACTTTCTTCTTTGACCCACTGATTGTTTAAGATTGTGTTGTTAAACATCCATATATTTGTGAATTTTCTTGTTTTCCATGTGTTATTGATTTCCAGCTTCATTACATTATTGTCAGAGAAAGTGCTTTGTATAGCTTCCAACTTTTTTTAATATGTACATATTTAAAAAGATATTTAGATTATATAAATATCTATAAATATTTATATAATATATAAATATTTTTTTAATTTGTTGAGATCTGTTTTGTTGCCCAACATGTGATCTATCCTTGAGATTGCACTTAAGAAAAATATATATACTGCTGTTTATATCTACTAGGCCTAGTCTATTTATAATATTATTCAAGATCTCTTTTCCTTTTTGATCCTCTGGCTAGATGCTTGGTCTATTTATGAGTGGTATATTGAAATCTCCAACTATTAATGTAAAAGTGTCTACTTCTTCCTTTAGTTTTTCCAATCTGTGTATTTTGATTGGTGAGTTTAATCCACTAATATCATTGTTATTAAAGGCATTATTTACTTCAGCCATTTTATCCTTTGGTTTTCATGTGCCACAGGTTCTTTTTTGTCTTTCTCTTTACACTTTTAGTTACCCTTACCAATAATCTTTATTTTTCTTCATTCTATTACAAGCCTCTTTCTCAATTTTCCTTTCATCTTGAGGAATTCCCTTTAGTATTTTGTATATGTACGTCTATTGGTGATGAAGTCTCTCAGTTTCTGTTTATTTGTGAATATTTAAACTCCCCCTCATTTTTCAAGGGCATTTTTGCTGGATAAAGAAATTTTGGCCGGCAGTTTTTCTCACTTAGTACCTTAAATATATCATACCACTTCTTTCTTGCCTCTATGGTTTCTGATGAGAAATTGGCACTTAGTTTTACTAGGGATCCCTTGTATGTGCTGGCTTGCTTCTCTCTTCCTACTTTAGAAATTCTCTCTTTAGCTTTAACATCTGATATTCTGATTGGTATATGTCTCAGAGTAGTTCTATTAAGATTTATTCTGTTTGGAGTAGATTGTACTTCTTAGACATATATATTTATATGTTTCATAACAGTTGGGAAATTTTCAGCCATTATTCCCTCAAATATTCTCTTTGCCCCTTTCCCCTTCTCTTCTCCTTGTGTGACACACTTGACAAGTATGCTTGTGTGCTTCATTCTCTCATTCAAATCCCTAAGAACCTGCTACATTGCTCAATTTTTTCCATTCTTTTTTCTGTCTGTTCTTCTGTCTGTTAGATTTTTATTGTCCTGTCTTCTAGTTTATTGGTTAATTCTTCTGCCATTGTGTATTTTTTAACTTTTCAATGGGTCTTCTATCTGCATAATTTGCTATGTTTATTTTTATACTGTCAAATTGTTCTTTATGTACACACAATGACTTCTTAATATCCTTTATCTTTTTAGCCATATTTTCCTTCATCCCTTTGAATTTCTTTAGGAGATTTGTTTGTACATTTTTGATTAGTTGTTCCAAATTCTGTGTTTCCACTGAAGTTTTCTATTTGTTTCCTTGACTGGGCCATAGCTTCATGTTTCTTAGTATGACTTGTTATGTCTGGCTGTTATCTAGGTATCTGATTATCTTGATGAGTTTGTTCTGAAGGTCAGTTTCTCTCTTTTGCCTAAGGTTTTATTGTTGATTGCCTTTATGTTAAGGCACTTTTTTACACTTGGTTCAACAGATCCATGACCTTTAGAATAGCCCATTTTAAACTTTTTTTTTTTATTGAAATATATCACTCATACATAAACATACCTAAACAATAATTGTATAGTAAAAGTTTAGAACTCACAAAACAAACATACATAACATCATACAGGGTTCTCATACCTCACCCTGCCACCAATACCTTGCATTGTTGTGAAACATTTTTAACTAATGGTAAAGAGCACCCTCATAATATTACTACTAACCAAAATACTTTCCCTCAACCCACCCTTTTATTATTATTATTATTTATATCATTTATACATGAACACACATAAATAATAAATGCATAGTAAAAGTTGTGAACTTACAAAGCAAATATGCATTACATCATACAGGGGTCCCATACATCAACCCTCTACCAAGACCTTGCATTGTCGTGAGACATTTTTTCAAATTTTGAAAGAATATTATCAAAATCTTACTACTAATTATAGTCCTTATCTTACATTTGGTGTATTTTTCCCCCAACCCACCCTATTATTATTTTTTAAATATATTTTTATGATAAAAGTTGTAAATTTACAAATCAATCTTGCACATGTGCAGAATTCCCAAACAACACGCCTCTATCAACACACCACATGGTGGTGGAACATTTGTTACAGATTATGAGATAATATCATCTGATTATTACCCATTCCACAGCATATATTTGGCACACATTTGCCATACTTCCCTATTATCAACACAGTACATCTTTGGCATAGATGCAAAAATATTACATTATTACTGTTAAGCACACTCCATAGGTCACTCCAGTTGTATTTTTCCCATGCTTCTCCACATTCTCCACATTCCCACCACCCTGCAATACTGATGTACATCTGCTCTAGCTCACAAACGACACTCACTATAATATGTTGCCATCAACTCTGTACATTTCCACACTTTTACAGTAAAGCTAATTAAAACTTCTACATACATTAAATATCAGTAATCCATCTCTGTCCTCTTATCTCCTTTAAAAATCCACTACCTACCACCAGGTCTTGAAGATATTTTCCTACATTTTCTTCTAGAAGCTTTATGGTTCTTGCTTTTATATTTTGGTTTTTGATTCATTTTGCATTAATTTTTGTATAGGCACCATCTTTCCTTCTTTTGCTATGGATATCAAATTTTCTCAGCATCATTTGTTGAATGGACTGTTCTACCCGAGCTGGGGGGGTTGACAGGTTAGTCAAAAATCACTTTACCATAGATGTGAAGGTCTGTTTTTTAACCACCAATTCTGTTCCATTGGTCTATGTGTCTGTCTTTATGCCAGTATCATGCTGTATTTACCACTGTAGCTAGGTAATACAACTTAAAGTCCAGAGATGAGAGTTCTCCAACTTTGCTTTTCCTTTTTAAGATGTTTATGGCTATTCAGGACTCCCTACCCTTCCAAATAAATTTGACAATCATGTTTACCATTTATTTAAAAAATGCTGGTGGAGTTTTTTTCAGGATTGCATTGAATCTGTATATCAATTTGAGTAGAATTGTCATCTTAATGATATTTAGTCTTTCAATCCATGAGCATGAAATGTTCTTCCAGGTTTTTTATGTCTTTTTTTATTTCTTTTAACAATGAGTTGTAGTTTTCTGAGTATGAGTGCTTTACACCATTGGTTAAGTTTATTCTTGAATATTTGGGTTTTATCTGTCATATTTTATTTTCACCACTCTTCTGACACTTTTGTGTCAGAATAATGATATAATCTTGATATAATCTTCATTTCTAGACTCTGTTCCAGAACTCTCTCTCATGTCTTTTCTTTTCAGGCTGTAGCACACCCTTTAGTATTTCCTGCAAAGCAAGTCTCTTGGTTACAAACTCTCTCAGTTTCTGTTTATCTGTGAATATTCTAAACTCACCTTCATTTTTGAAAGAATCTTGCTGGATATAAAAGTCTTGGTTGGAAGTTTTTCTCTTGCAGTATCTTAAATATATCATATCATTGTCTTTTTGCATCCATGGTTTCTGATAAGAGATCAGCACTTAATCTTATTGAGTATCACTTATATGTTATGCATTGTTTTTCTCTTGCTGCTCTCTGAATTCTCTCTTTGTCTTTGGCATTTGACATTCTGATTAGTATGTGTCTCAGAGTTGGTCTATTCAGATTTTTTCGCATGGGAGTACATCGTGCTTCTTGGACATGGATATCTATGTCCTTCCTTCAATAGGGTTGGGAAATTTTCTACCATTATTTCTCCAAATATTCCTTCTGCCCCCTTTCCCTTCTCTTCTCCTTCTGGGACACACATGACACATATGTTTGCATGTATCTTGCTATTCTTTAGTTCCCTGAGACATTGTTCAAGTTTTTTCAATCTTTTCTTCATCTGTTGTTTTGTATGTTCACTTTCAGAGGAAATTTCTTCAAGCTCAACAATTCTTTCTTCTGCCTCCTCAAATCTGCTATCATAGGATTCCAGAGTATTTTTAATTTCATTTATTGCACCTTTCATTCCCATAAGATCTGCTATTATTCCATGTATTCTTTCAAATTCTTCTTTGTGCTTATCCAATGTCTTCTTAATATCCTTAATTTCTTTAGCCATCTCATTGAATTTATTAAGGAGATTTGTTTGAACAACTATAATTAGTTGTCTCAACTCCTTTATGTCATCTGGAGGTTTATCCTGTTTCTTTAAGTCAGCCATAACTTTCTGTTTCTTGGTGTGGATTGTAATTTTTTGTTGGAGTCTTGGCATCTGGCTTACTAGAGTATTTATTCTGAGTGCAGTTTTTCTCTTTAGTTTAGGGCTTCCTGCCTTTCTCAATTGCTGGTTGTGTAGTAGGAGCCAAGGATGTAGTTTGTGCTATAAACTATGGATGCTTAAGCTACCTTCATTGCCCCAACAACCAGTGAAGCTTCTCCCCACTTTCTCCTTTGCCAGGGTTAGGGACAGAGCCACAGCTGTGTGGAATAATCCAAGTCATGTAGGTCTAGACTGTAGTTGCCCAGAGAGACTGATGAAGCTTCACGTCCCCTTCTCCCCTGCCTGGGGAGGGGATGGAGCTGCAAGTGTTGACAGCAATCTATGCAGTACAGGTCAAAGATGACCATAGTTCCTCCAGTAGATTCCCGATTATTCAGTCTGTGCCAGCTAAATGTACCTGCAATTACCTGGATAGGCTGGTACAGGGCCCATCAGCTTCCTTCCTGCTAGAGGTGGGGCTGAAACCTAGGCTAAGGCTGCAGGCTAATCTGGGTGAAAGAAACCAGTCTCTACCATCACTGTGATATTCAGTCAGCCCAGCTTCCTCTCATGCTGAGGGCGGAGTCAAAATGGCGGCTACCGGCCTCCTTCTGACAGGCTCAAACTTTAGCTGTTCTTAGGGTTATACTTTAGCCAGCAGAACTGCCTAATCAGTAGCTGAAATTAGTGGCCAACCATATTTTCCTCCCTTATTATTGGGAAATAGAGCTTCCAGTTCCTGCCACAGAATAGCTCCTGGGGCGGCTTGCACTGCCAAAGTAGGATGATCACTGGCCTCCGCGGTGTGACCTGTAATTTCCCGGAGAGGCTAGAGCAACTCCCCCCAGCTTCCTCCTCTGCCCAAGGTGGGTCTAGGGCTTATGCTAGAGCAGTAATCTGATATAGATGGAAAAAAGCTGATCTCTACCAGCACAGTGATTTTCAGTGAGCCCAGCTTTCCCTCATGTCAGGTATACAGTTAAGATGGTGGCCACCAACCTCTTTCTTACTTGGACAGTTTCAAACTTTAGCTGTTCTTAGGCTTATACTTTAGCCCGCTGAATTTACTAATCAGTGCTGAAATTGGTGCCCAACTGTCTCTTCCTCCCCTGTTTTGGGAAGTGGTGCTTTCTATTCTAGCTGTGGAACAGCTCCCGAAGTGGCTTGTGCCTTCAGTGGAGAATGAGCACCAGCCTCCGTGGCATGGAGTGCTCTACTTAAGAATCTTCTCTTCAGATGGGCAGTCTCCTCCTTCCATTCTTTCAAGGATGTTGCAGGATGCACTTCTGGTCTCCTGCAGTCCCCAAAGAGATGCTCTAACTAGTTGTGGGTGATCACAAACTGCCCAGTAGCAGGAGCTGATTTTCGGGTCTCTTTATTCTGCCGCCATCTTGCTGATTGTCTTCCATGTTTAATTTTTAACTAATCAGATTTTTCAGGTCTTCTTCAGATTATTGCCCTGGATATGCCATGCAATTTTTAAGATTACACTTTTTCTGCAGCTGTTTCACCTCCAAGAGAAAACTTCCTTTCCTCTGTTTCTTCTTCTGGAAACTTGATTGGTTCTGTTTATTCTGTTTTGTCTCTGTTGTTTTATGTTTGTTTGTTTGTTTTGTTTTGTTTTGTGTTATACTCATTTCCTTATATTCTTGGAGGAGAGTCAACCCATAGACTACTTTCCCAAATCAGTATTTCGCAGCCAAATCAAGGCCAGGTACCCACAAAGGAAGCATAGATTGGCTCCAAAGTGCCCTGGGGAGCAAATCAGGAAGGACCCAAAAAATCTCTTTCATGGTTTTGCAAACAATGCTTTCCTGGCCTGCCCAGAAGACCCTGGACCTCAACAAACAATTCCCCACAGTCCTGAGGAGACACCACCTCAGCCCAGTCCAGGGTGTGGTTGAAACATTGGCTGCCACCACCTTTGTCTGGGGCTGGTTGAAACAGTAGCTCAGAGCCAGAACACAGTGATCCAAATTTGCCAATCAAAAACCATTATCAGTGACCAGCTGTGCCCACCCTTGTACTTGGGGAAGACCATTTTTTTCATGTCCTGAACTGTTACCAGGGGGCTAGCCAGGGGCAGGATCCCATGTCAACTGGCTGCAAGAGTGGGGGATTGACCCCAGCAACCTCTCTGTAGAAACAGTTACTTCTTTACTGCAGTTTATCAACCTCATCCTCTCATTCTTTCCTGAATCCTGTACAGTGTTTTTCTGACCTCTGAGCCCTCATAGAGTTATTTCATACAGTTCTTCCCTCCTGATTTGGAGGAAATTCTGAATCCCGTAGCTTCTACTCAGCCATCTTCCATGAAACATCCCGTTCCCTTGTGTTTTCATATTTTCCGAGATAATCCATGCAGTATCCTGGCCCTTTAATTCCTTGGCCTTCATTTCTCCAATGAATTGTCCTCCACTTTCATCCTGCCACTCAATACCATTATCATTATCATATTTTAGTTCTCACTATTAAAATCCCTCTAAACCTCAATTTCAAGCAATCTGCCCTTTGAATACCTCTGCTCTCACCTATTTTTCATATGAATCCTTCTGTACACTGACAAAAATATTGATACTCAACTGTGACCCTCAATTTAATACTTATCTCTACTTTCTTTCTCTATCCTGTCCTTACTTCCTTTCTTATCAAAACATCATTTCCATAATCTGTTATTATATTCACTCCTTGGCATACATCTTGGATTTTCTTTGTTGTTCTTTTTTTTTGTTGTTGTTGTTGTTATAATTACATTGGGGGAGGCCACCCTGGATTCCAACTTTTCATCTTTTCTGCACTTTTACCTGTACAATTTTCTGTAGTTTGAGAATAACACATACTGTGCTCCTTCATATTACTATAGGTTAATGATTGCTATCCTCACAGGGGCCTTGGAGGCTGCCTGACAACTATATGGTTACCTATTCTTTACTTTCACTCACTCTCCTAGAATAATATTCCAAACTTCCCTCTTTTCACTGAACCTCCAACACCACCTCCCACAACCTCACTCTCATTTCATGGCTTTACTTTCTTATGGGAAAATTAATACATTCAGATGCAAATTTTCACAAGCTCCTAGAACCACACACATCTGCATCTGTGATTTTATAGTCTATCTTCTTCCTTACTACTCTAGATGAAAAATCTTGCTGCTAGATGAGACCAAAATTTTCATGACAACGCAAACCCTCTTGCCGGCCTTTCTGCCAGCAATATGCCCCTTTATCTTTTGCTACTCTTACCTCTACCAGATCATTTCTATCAGCCTGAAAATATATTGCGATTTTTCCCATCTTGTAAATTAAAAAGTCTTAATATAACTGCTGTTCCTAACTTTGTCCCCATTTCTTTTCTCATTTTCAGTAAGATTACATTTCACTGTTAACAACTTCATTAAAATTTCTATTGCCAGGAATAGAGGTTATATCTTTATTGATGAATGAAAAAGTAAATTATCATTCCTCATCTTACTTGAATTTTCAGCTGTATTTGAAGATGCTGGATTAAAGATCCCAGCTGCATATATCCTTCACCTCCTGGATATAAGATTTTTCACTTTATATTCAGGACAACATTCTCTTTTGATGTCTTTCTTCTATCCAAGATATCCCATTTTTATTTCCTTTTTAGGTTTCTCTCCATCTTCTTAATCACTTAATCTTGGGATTCTCCCAGTATCAGTTCATGAACTTTTCTTCATATCAATCTCCACTCACTTCTTGAGTGATCTATCTACTCTTATGTCTTTTAAGAGGACATGTATGGCTTCAAACTCCAAATTTTTATCTTCACCTTGTATTGCTATCCCTTAAATCCAGCTGCCAAATTGACATCTTGCTTAGGCTCTCTAATAGGCATTTCCAGTTTACAGAGGCAAAGGTCATGTCCTGTTCTTCCTCATCTCCTGACCCTTGTCTTCCTCCAACCTTCTATATGACAGTTAATGGCAATTTTCTCATTCCTATGAGTTAAAACAAAGTTTTTTGAAAATATTCTTGTTTCTTTTTTACACCCTCACCCCACATCCAATCTGTCAGCAAATTATTTAGTCACTACCTTCAAGTCATATTGAGAATAACAACATCTTTCACCAACTCTACTACTACTAGCTGTGCAAGCCATCACCACATTACCATTGGATTCCTGAGGTGGCCTCCTAAAGGGTCTCCCTGTTTCTCCTCTTTTCCCCCTGAGATTTACTTTCAACTCCAAATCCCTAAAAATCTTATATAATTTAAGGCAGATCTTGCCATAACTCTATTCCATCAAAATCCTCAGATGGTTTCTCTGTTGACCAAGAATAACAAAGTCCACATAAAGGTCTACAAGACCAATGATCTGGAACCTGTGACCTTCCATCTTCATCTCTTATGACTGTCTTTTCTTTCAACTCTGCTTTCAGCAGCACTGACCTCTTTGCTGTTCCTCAAATATATCTGGCTCACTTTAACCTCTGGGAGTTGCCTGGATGTCTCTTCCATACATAAATTTATAGTTCTTTTCCTCTTCTTATTTCAGTCTTTGTGAAAATCTAAGTTTCAGTTTGAAATTTCAGACTTCTCTATTTGAAATTGACTGTTCCCACACATTTTGACATTCTCTATCCTTCTTTTCATTTTACTGTTTTTGGGGGAAGCATAGGGAAAACTCACACATTTACAGTATTTGTCATTCTCATAGAGAATGTAAGTTCTAAGGAGGGAGAGATTTTTGTGTTTTTTTTCCATGTGATTACTCTACTACCTAAAAGAGTTCCTAGCTGATGATAGATGCTTAATAAATGTTTGTTAAATGAATTAAGTAAATAGCAACCATTATGCTAGGGATGGGAATATATCAATGGAAAATTTGGATGAAGACATAGCCTTCATGGACCTTACATTTTGTCATCAATAAAGAAATTTTCAGATGTGATAAGAAATGTGAAATCATGAAAAAGAATTCAGTTATGAATGAATTTAACATGAAAAAATGATGAAAAAATAGTAAAATTTGATAGCCAAATCCCAGCTTATCATGGAGGATTGTATATAGTAAATGGATAAAAAGCTGCCTATTATCAGATAACATCCATGGGAACTGTTATTCATGAATAATTCTGGCACTTCTTTGAGAAGAGTCATGTTCCCAGATCATTTGCTGATTATTCCAGCCTCTGGTAAATTCTCCCTTCTTTAGCCTTTGTTGATTTCATTATCTGCTTGACTCCATTAATGTTCATGGACTTGTGCTTTAAGTTATATGATGTGTTTAAATTTTTAATCTTCCCACAAAAAAAGATTAAACTTTTAAAATTGTATTAACTTCTCTTTGTTTCTCTCGTAAACTTAGCACAGGTTCCTGCAAGTAATAGGAACATAGTCAATATTGGTTTTCATACTATTCATGAATAATTGGAATCAAGAGTAATTTTGTCATAAATTGTAATCGTCAGGGTGTTATCAGAGAAGCAGAAAAATTAAGTGGTTATGGAATAATGGATTTAGTACTACTAGGATTTGATATTATGCATTTGTAGAACTTGATTAAATAGTTTATGTACATTGGTTACTTCTACATCTAAACCTGAGCATGCTGTCAACAGGGTAGGCAAAGTAGGGTAGGCAACAGGGTAGGACAAATAAATGTGGAATGAAGGAGAGTAAGGACAAACTATAACCTGTGAGGATAACTAGAAACTGGAATATATTTCACTGGTTCCAAGCCTCTAACTTTGATGATGCAAGTGACATATCAGAGAAGAGTATGCTTTTTCTCAGAGTTAAACATGCACCTGATCTACATGCTTAGTAAACTGAAAAAGAGGTACATCCAGAGCTGGGGCCACTGAATTCCTGACTACTACATCATACCTACACAATGAGCCAACAAATCAGTTACTGCGTATATGAGCTGCAACCGCGGGTGATCTTACACCGACCTTCCAAGGTTCCTGGTTCTAATCATCAACTGTGCTGCTTCAGCCTACCAAATCCTGTGAAAAATTTCCTTTTGGCCAAGTGTAACCTAAAAATGCAATGAAGCTTATTACCTGTTGGGAGACATAGTTCTAATTTAGGTAGGTTCATAAGGAACAAAAATTTTAAAATGGAAAATGCCAGGCCAATTTCAATATAAAACACTGCAGAAAAACATTCTAAAACCTCAGTGAAATACCAAGAATTTAGTAAATCACAAAAAATCTGGGTTATTTCTAGGAAAGAAATATGCTATTTGAAAATCAACCAAGGCTCTTTAACACATTAATATAAAATGAAGCAAATAAGGAGAATATAATAATGAATGTGGAAAGCATTTAGTACACTTAATACCCATTCATGATAAAAATCACTCAACATTCCTTAACATTATATAGAATAGAATAAAAAACCTACAGCAAGCAATATGTATAATAACGATTATCCTATAACCTTATTTCCTCTAAAATAGGAAGCTAGTTGAAGGTGCCAGATGAGTTAATAAAAGCATAAAAACAAAAAGAAAATTATAATAACAGAAAGGTATATTCAATACTCAGTAATACTCAATAATGTTCAATTTCAGATATATCATTGATCTCAGTGGGAATACAAAAACAATCAAGTTTCTTTTAGATAATTTAGGAGAATACCTTCAAGAACTCAAGGTAGGAACTAGCTCCGTAAACATGTTTCAAATGGGAATCCCAGTGGGTTCCGTGTAATATTTTGGGTAATCTAAGCACCTCTTAAAATATATGTATATATATAACATTTTTGTAAGCAAATACACATATATGCATATATATTTATATATCATTTTGCAAATGTTTGTATGTATTGTGAGAATTTTGATTTTTACCCATAATAAAAAAAAAAAAAGAAGTAACTTAGAAAAAAAAAAATCATCTAGAAAGAACACAAAGAAAATAATTGATAACTTGGGCTACATTAAAATTATGAACTTATATTTATGAGAGAGATCATTAAAAAACAGTGAAGAAGATCCTTTCTATATATAAAACTGGCTATGAATTCAGAATAAGCAAATATTTCTAATAGTCAGGGAAAAGTAACCTTATTATGAAAGGGAAAATGTTAAAATAGACATCTTATTAAGAAAATACTCAAATGGCTGATTAGTACATGAAAACTTGCTAACAACAAGACACTCCAGCTCACTTACCAGAATGGTTAAAAGTAAAATGATGGGCAACGCCACATCCTGGAGACAATGTGGTAAACTAGAATGTTATGCACATGGAAATTTAAGTATTTTTATACTATTGAAAAAATGCTTGGTGATATCTACTAAACCTGAAACCACCTATATCCCATGACCTCATAATTTTCCTTCTACGAACCGAAGCCAGCAGAAATGTACCTAAATCCACCACAAAAAGAATATGTCTAAGAATATTCTTGCCTTCTTTACTCATAATAGTCAGAGTCTGAACAACAAAACAAATGTACAATAACAGCAGAATGAAAATAAAATAACTTGTGATATATTATACATGTGAATAGTATAAAGCAATGGAAATAATGGAACATTCATGAAAAAAAATTTTCTCAAAATTAACCAGACTTAAAAGAGTACATACCAGATGATTATGTTTTTATACAGTTCAAAACATGTTAAAATTAGTAGAGGTTTTAAAAGTTGGAATAGCGGTTATATTGGGGGAAGTTGCTTGTATTACAGGGAAGGACATATGAAGATTTCTAGGACATGGGTAATATAAGTTTTCTGATCCATATCCTGTTTAGCTGTACTCTCATGATCTGTGCAGGTGTCTGCATGGGTATTGTACTTCAATAAAGAAATACAGATTGTAAATAGATATCAGGGATTACAGCTGAAGGATGGGGTTAATGTAACGTACAGATTTTAGTCATGCTTGTTATATCAGAAATATCTTTAACTTCAGAGAAAATGGAAACAAGGAAATCTATTTAACTAGTTTTGGGTGAATATGTTACAACTGGGTGTCAGATAAAATTGCAATAAAGTATCAGCTTAATAGCAATTCTGGTTCCACAGAAATGAAGAAGGTATCCAAATATTTTTATGCTCCAAAGACCAACATTAATTTATATATATGTATATATAATTATACAAAATTAATTTATCTTTGATATTGTTGGGAATGGAAGCCATTAATTCATTCTCTAAATGTAATAATTCAGGGAAAAAGGAAAGCTAAGAGCTCAGCTTTAAGTTACTGAACATGTGCATATCTAAGATTTTGTTTCTTTTTCAAATAGGAATTCAAAGTTAAATGCTGTTGAGAAATACCCTGTGCAAAAAAAACGAGTCTAGATAAATATGGACTCTAGACAATACTTGGTATTTTATTTAATACAAATACCTAAGTGGGAGAATGGAAATATTTTATTATTCTTTGTCAGTGTTTAGTGATCTGTGTGAGTTTATAAAATTTGGTGGCCTCTGCCTTCTCACTGATTCTTCATTCAAAAATGTACTATTTCAACAAAATGAAAAATTGAAGTTTCATGCAAATACTCAGCTATTTTTACTCCATCTCCTTTTCTTAAAAACAATTGATTACTGCTAACCCTTAAGTTTAGTTTTAGCTTTTGTTTAAAAAGTGGTTCAAAGATATAATGAAAAGTTTTGTACTGGGCATCATTTGCAATGATAATAGAGGTGTCTAAGAGTACAAAAAATGTAGACTTATGGAGAAATATACTAAAACCAGCATTACAATAAACATCAATATTAACCATCTTTTGTGATTAGTTTACAGAGCTCTGTTGATATTATCATGTCACTTTGACTGCTGGAGTTTTCAGTCAACCAAAATGATCTTGGTGAGAGCTTTTCATTTAATAACTTTTATATATTTAACATATTTGAGTTAGAATGTTTTCCTCTGATAACCTTGCTTTTATATATTGGAAATTTGGGGAATACTGTACTCTTAGATCCAAGTGGCCTAAGAAATTAAAATCAGTATAGAAATTCTAATCAGTGGATATTCTATAGGAATTTGCTTTTCAGAGTTCTCTTACTTGCATGTTTTTCTCCAAAAGCAATGGTTAAGAAGGTACTCTGTGGCCTTCATCATCTGAAGCCTGATTTTATTTTTGTCTCTGAAAATCTCTAAGGAGCAAGTAATTTACTTTGTACCTCTGTGTCTTACATACAGTCATTTACACTTGTTACTACCCTCAAGCCTTCACTGAAGAAATAAGCTGTACTGGACTGGGTTACAGAGTAGAGAGCCACGGCTTAGAACATATTGATGTTATTATGTGCCATCAAATGGAAATTACTTGGAAATAAAAGACCCTGTAAAGATGAAAAGGGAGAGAAAAAAATGCATGGGGAATTGGATTGCTTTTAACAAATAATGAACATTTCTTCCAGTAGAAAAATACGAAGAGAGAAATGTCAAGGTTAAAACACTGAAATTCAAAGAGAAATGTAAGCATTTTAAATATATGTCCAATCAGTTGGAAATAACAAAGCTTCAGATTAATTTTATGATAATTGAAAGTCAATGCAGGGTTCATACTTTTTTCTCTATTATGTTAATTGATTAGATGTATTTCCATGAAACCAGATATATTGAATTCATTTCATGTTCCTTCCTGAAAAAAAAAAAAAAAAAACATTATCTGAGGTTCCAAAATGCCAATGCTACTGTTTGTTCTCTTCTTTGGCCCATTCTTTTTTTTTTAATTTTTGGAAATTTTGACTCCTCACAACACCTACTTACCCACATTTTCCAAACCATTCTTAAACATGGGACTGAAGAAATTATTTATCTCCTTTTATGACCTAAGTATAAATACCTACTTTCAATCAAATAATTTTGTTATATAAAAACTTCTCTGCAGGCCAGATTGCATTTTAGATACTATATTTCCAATTAAATAATTCTATAATGTTTTATTCTTCTTCAAGATTTAGCTGCCTTCTGAATTTAGTTTATAAAGGTACTACATGTACACCTGTGATTATATGAATTATTTTTAAATGGCCTGAGCTTTTTCTTTAAATATTTTTCATGTTGATTTTACTCAAAAGTTTCACAACATAAGTTCCATGTATCTTTTTAAGAATGCCACATTTCTCTTTAAAATTTTGTGTCTTGAATATGCTCAAATCATTTTTTACCATTATATATTTAACCAGTATAGTGGTTTCTACAAAGACTAGGAAAAAAATAAATAAGTACACTCCAGTTATGTGGCTCACTAAGGGAATATATGACCAACTATCAAATCTATGAGTCCAATTTTGTGAAACAAATTTTTCCCAATATAATCTAAGAAGATAGAGGAAATAATCAGGGTATTGGCCACTATTCTATAGGCATGAAAATCAAAGTCTGCAAGTACTGTGGGTCTTATCCAAAAACACAGAAGTAGTAAGTTGCAGGATTTGTTCTTAAAGCCCTTTATCCAAAACCTAGAGCATGAAATGCTCACCTATGTTCTACGGCATTACTGTATTAATTCTAAAAGAAAATTGTTACATCAAGGAAAAGCTAAAGAAATAAACATAAAATAGAAGATAAGAATGTAACATTCAATAGAATTTGATAGCACACTTTGGGGCCCATTAGCCAGACACCTGGTACAATAGACAAACCTAGTAAAGACTTTGAGAGGAGGGAAACGGATGTGGCTCAAGAGGTTCGGTGTCCGTCTACCATATGGAGAGACCAGGGTTCGATCCCCGGTACCTCCTGGTAAAAAAAAAAAAGAAAAGAAAAGACTTTGAGAGGAGAATTTGAATGCAAGCCCCACTTTCTAAAAATAGTAGCTTTGTGACCTTTGCCCACTTCATGTCTCTCTGAAACTTAGGGAACTTATTAGTACAGTGGAACTAAGTGAATTCATTTTCTTGTCAAGATGAAATACTAATGGTAAGATGCCCTATCCAGTACCTGCATAGAGGACATCCATGAAGAGATTTAAAGCAACAAATCACTGTCTCAGGTACTATACATTGTAGATTTAAAATGGAAGCTTTGAATTAACCAGACTTTCAATTAATCCTCTGTGACAATATCATTTTATCCATCCTTAAACATTCGGAAGAATAGCGTTTATCCAAAAAATAACTATTGGGGTCTCCAGTAATGCTACTATAAGCATTGATGCTACTATAAGATTGATGATACTATAAGATTTATTAACATGGACCAGGTCATGTTACCTAGAGCATTGCTTCTTAGAGATTCAGTTTTATCTAAAAAGACAGTTAACTTGCAGCTGTTGTGTTACTTTGAGATGCCTGAAACCATGATGTTGACCCTTGACCAAGACTAAGTTGAAATGTATGAGGCTAGTGATTTATAATATGCTCTTTAAAGTCTGAAACCCCCCTGGAGACTTCCTACACCTGCTTGCCTACATTATTTATTGAAAATATATAGATTGGTGGTTTAAATCTGGTTTGAACAGTTATACTGCTTGGCTTCAGAAACAAAACCAGTAGGGTATAAAAAAGCCTCAGTAAATGGGAGGCTTGGCTCCCTGAGACCAGTCATGTCCCATGGATTCCTGCAGCTTTACAATCCGTGTGCAGAGTGTATCTTTGACAACTGAAAAGGGGCTCTGGGGAGCTGTGTCTCAAGGCTTGCAGTTGCCTTAACTCCTTTCTCATAATGCAACGGATCAATGAACTAACCCTGTGTAATGGCTATAAATTGCAAATCAAAACTATACAGATTTATTTATGTATGTTAGATGGAGTTATATACCACCAGGATAAAAAAATAAAAACATGTTCTTAATGTTAATCCCATTCCTGTGGGTGTGAATCCATTGTAAATAGGACCTTTTGAAGTTACTATTTTTTATTAAGGTTGGGCGAGCTGAATCAGGTTGGGTCTTATTCCTGTTGCTGAAAACCATATAAAATGAAAGGCATAGAGAGGCATCTGAAGTCAGAATTCAACAGGAACCCAGAAGAGAAAGGAAAGGAATCACCATGCATGTGGTGCAAAAGCCAAGGGACCCAAGTGTTGCCAGCCTGCTTGAACACTATCATCCAAAGAGGAAGCAAGATATAATGCTTTTACCTTAAGGTCAGTGGGACATATGTTTCCCCCTCATCAATAGTTAGAAAGTTTTATTTTTAATTAATCAAGTGAAAATACATTTTGTGTAGCTTGAGAAATCAAACTGTGATATCTCCTTTCCTTTAGATTGTACAACTTTATCTTTTTTATCATATAACAAACAATACAGATAAATCAAAAGGTAAAAGAAAATGTTGACAAAGAAATTAACAATCTAAAGGAGAGACACTTAAATTGAAAGTCAATAAATGGATTGTTTCAATATTATGAAAAGTGAATTAAATTACCTGCTTAGCACTGGAACACCAAATTGAGTTATAATGTCATAAATAAACACTGCCTAGTGCTTTAACAGAGACTCCAAGTAAATATAATGTTTCATATAATTCTGGAAGAAACATTTAAATCAACTGAAGCACTAAAACATTGAGTTCAATGTTGGACGGAGCAGAAATATAATATTCAAAAGGCAGAGGTATTTGGAAAACTTTGTTTGCAGGCAAGATAATTAGTTTAGCATTTGAAACTCTGGTACAGGCTATAGGTCAGAACTGCAGATGTGCTTTCAGTACACAGAGGTGAAAGTTGAAGCACTTATATTATAGCTGAAATTGGATACTGTATAAATATTTAACTTTCTTTTATTTCCACAGTGCTTTATTTATTTCCACAAGTCTTTAATAAAAGAAAGGACTTGAAGTTTGTTTGGTTTGCACAAACATAACAACTTAGATAGGGTTGTATAT
Organism: Tolypeutes matacus; assembly: GCA_026826555.1. NCBI lineage: Eukaryota > Metazoa > Chordata > Mammalia > Cingulata > Chlamyphoridae > Tolypeutes > Tolypeutes matacus. Next base: position 5,902,030 of record JAKSZT010054030.1, read on the forward strand.
AAGCAAGGGATTATTTTTATTTAGCCCAAGGTCCTAGACAGAGGTATAAGCCACAGAAATTGACAACTCTATTAACATTTGGCATTTTTTTGTGCTTGGGTCGACCACTTCTAAAGTATCTACAGGACTATAGATAATATTAAACCACAACTGAAAATGTAAAATTGATTAGATGGATATGAATATAAGGAAAGAAAGCTCTTCACACACGGAAAGTTGATGACTTTTGCTTAGCATGTATTTGGCAATTTTTAAATATTTGATTGATTTTTCTTTTTCTTTTTTTTTTTTTAACTTGGGAGTCTGTACTGTATAATATCTAGTGCACCTACTCTATGGATGTTTGGATCCCTTCTGCATCTTCTTTATATCATGAAGAACAACACAAAAATAAGCTTGCATCTGACACCAGAACAAAGGAAGAATTTATTTTAAATGTCAGTTCTTTATGCTTCTTAGCAAATTCTATTATATATGGAATAGAGATTAGTCTTTTTCATTAATCAAACAACCACTCATTCCATGGGCATTTATTGAGAACTTACTCTGTACCTGTGGATATGCAAATAAACTAACATAGCTATTGTCATGAAAAATTCACTGATTATCATAACAGCAAACCCTAATAGTAACATGTAAATATTTTATATACATATTTATAAACACAATATGTACATTGATGTAATTAATATTTCTGCAGAAGAAATGATCAAGTAAAGCAATACAGAGAAGATGATAACAGCAAATCATTAAATGATGATAATAATTTGGGAAAGAGTCAAGTAAGAAAACCTATATAGCTAACATTTTTCAGTCCATGAACACAAAGAAAAGTGTACATTCTTTTCCACTTGAAACCACTCATAATACTTCATCTTCACTTCTCCTGTCTAAATTTTCCTTATTTCTTTAGCTTTTCATCATATAAAGCATTTCTGAGTATTTCTGGGGAGCTTGGTTTCTCTCTTCTGAACATAGCCTCATTCCTCTTTCATTCCATTAAAATTCACATATGGCCATGAAAAAGAGACAAAGTGAAACTTGTGCACTGTTATGAATTGAATTGAGTCGAAGTACCAGACCCCAGTACTTCAATATATAGTATTATTTGGAAACAGCGTTGTTGAAGGTGAAAGAAGTTAAGATGAGGCCATTAATCCAGGATGACTGGTATCCTCACAAGAAGGGAGAAGAGACACAGATGGACATGAGAGAAGACTGTGTGATGAAAGAGGCAGATACGAGGCGGGGCAGCTATAAACCAGGGAACATCAAAGATCACCAGCAAATTGCACGAAGCTAGGGAGAGGCAAGGAAAGATTCTCCCCCATAGCTTTAAGAGGGACCATGGCCACGAGGACACCTTGATTTTGGACTTCCCAGCTTCCAAAACTGTGAAGCAATCGACAATTGGTTTAAGACCTCAAATCTGCGCTGACTTGCTATGGAAACCTTGGAAACTTAATCATATACTTTAATATAATTTGTACTTCTTAATTATCTACTTCGTAGCTCACAGTTACTTGCTTCTGCTCTGTTTTAGTTTAATGAATGTGATGAAAAGACATACCTCTTATTAATTTTTATATCAGCATAACATGAACTTTAACCATAAAGAGCTTCAATACACATAAAAATTCCCTGACAATGACACGTGTATAAAACAAAGCTCTGCTTTGTCTTCCCTAGATAATTTCCAACATTGCCAAAGGTAGTAGAAATACATTATTCTGAACATTTTGTGAATACAAGTTACTCTGAACTTGTTGAACCGTTATTAGATGCAGACATTTTGTTTTCCCCAACAGCAAAAATACTCCTTTCAGTAAATTATATGTGTCTAAAATTCCCAGTACACATGAAAATATAAAATGAGAGAAAATAAATTAAAACACTGAGAATTCATGAAAGCAAAATAAACTATATCATTATTTTGGCTCAACATATTTTGATTCAAATAGTCTCCAAACATTAGTTTATAAAGGAAGTCCTTGATTCTTCCCTAACCCCAGCATTGCATAACATTTTAGAGCTCTCTGCTCTCTGTGCTCCAAAAGTATTAACTCATCATCTTTCAGTTCCTCTCTGTGAGAACTTGGATGTTACCAAACATTTAGATTATGCCATTTTCTGCATCAAATAACCTCAGTTCATTTCTTTTTAACATCATCCATTTCGCTTTGTGAAACTAATCAACAAAGTGAACTTGCTTCTATAATTTTTTTATATTAAAAATATTTGTGATGATGTATAAAAGCATTTATTCAACAAGCATGTATTGAGCATCTATTTTCTTCTTATTAGAGAAATTGTGGGTTTACAGAAACATCAAACATAAAATACAACATCCCCATATACCACCCAACCACCAACACCTTACAATGGTGTTATTTTAGGAAATTAACTATATTAAGTGGTAATTGCTAAATCCATATTTAATTAGCAAGTGAAGATTCTTGGAAGGAAAGAATGTGCCTTGAAGTATTTCCAAATAACCTGCTAAATCTTTATTTTTTTAAAACAGTGAATTATTCATATTCAGTATCAAGCAATACATCTGTAAAAACACATTACTAAAATTAAAGATGAAGGTGCATTATTTTAACAGGCAAAATGGACCTAAAAATCCAAGAACTTCCCTTCTAAGCTGTATTTAAAAGCTTATAAAAGTGGTGTTGAAACTGTTTTATGTCATGTGTTAAAATATTAGCAACGGCATATAACATAACTGAATTACTAAAAGTGTGTCTAGCAAGGCATGATAAACTAATCATTTATAATTAATTGCTATGTTCATTGAGAATAGTATTGTGTAAAACAGACCACAATCAAGGATTCAATTCACATAGGGGTCAGATTGTTTGATGTGATTACATGACCAAAACCCCTGGCCTTAATCATCATTAGAGATTGTGGTTTCCAAGGACAGGACAGACTATGACTAGTATTGCACATCCATCCTCATTTTGGCCAAAAATATACATCATGTAGTCAGTCAATCATTGGTTATACTTGAAATAATGACATTTATAGTTGTGCTATAAGGCTGGTTTTAAAAAGATGAATTTATTCCAACTCAATTGCTATATTGAGGAATAATTTGAGAATTACAGCTATTTCAAGGGACCTCATGGCTGCATGAGAAACACCACATTAATGCAGGAAATGGCACCCAGATGAATCAAGCAGCATAGGAATGCACAAAATGCAGAAAGGCACAAACCTCAAACGTCTCCCAGATACCTCAGTTCACGGCTTTCTTATGAGTAGCAACCATTCACATCTGGTGTTGCATGATTTCAGATGACACTCCTTCCAGACCTTTGCAAGAACTTACAAGGGGTAAACCTTCCAACGCCCCCTTGGCAAGCAAACTTTAGCTTGTTTTCAAGGAAAGTACAATCTTTATTATAGATTTTACATATTTCTTAAATTTTAACATGTATAAACCTTTATCACCATTGGTATTAGTGTCCCATCTTTTTGTCACATATCACTAAGAAACTTTGAGTGCTGGGATCCAAACCCATTTTCTATACACACCCCATAGAAATTTTTTGCACAATTTTGAATAATGCATTGAATTTTGGGAACACATACATCACCCTATAACAGAACTGTTTGCATTTAATTTCAGAACATGAAAAATTAAGAAGTAATATATGGAGAGAAAAAAGAATGCAAAAAATTGGTAAAATGTATTGATAAATATGATTAACTATTGACTGTTGTTACAATGTCTGCAACTTAAAGTATCTCAGCATTGATATTGCAATGAAATTTATGAGTTAATTAATTTAAGCTATATCCAGTGATAGGGTATATTCCTGATTAGAATATTATTACATTACTAATAAGATGGACAACTGAAAGCAGTGTCATACTTGGTAGCAGCTACTTAAACTGTCACTTTACCTATCCTTAATTCTGATAAACACCAAATACTTTGATAATTAGCAGAGCAAATGCCAGAAACAGGTATTTATTGGATAAATCAGAGTCCTATGAATTGGTATAAATAATTTTTAAAATAAAGATAAGTTTAAGAATCCACTGAAGCTTTCAGCCTGTACCCTTAGGCATGGTACTTGAGGCTTGAGTTGGTAACACCTCTGTGTCTAAACTTCTGTTAAGATAAATTTAGAGTGCTTCATGCAAAAAGGGTAAATTAATTCTGCATTTGGAATATTCTTTGCTGGCAGCAAATATTTCTCACAAGGTGGTGGTCTGAGCACTTAAAATGATAGCAGGTGGGACTCTGAAGAGTTTCCAAAACAGTCATGTTTTGGTTATGAATGCTGTTTTTAAAACTAACATATATATGTATGAAAGTATTTAGTCTGAGATGACTCTCATTTAAATCTGGTATCAAGGTGGCATGTGAGTATTAATTCTCACTTTCCAACAAATCTTGGTTGGCCACCATGTTTGATTAAATAGAATATAACATTATGCAAGCTGTTCTAGTTCAGTTCACAACAAATGTTAAGTAAAGGATAAAACAATTAATTTTGTGGGTTTTGTAAAGAATAATACTAAAGCCTTAAACCACAAAATATAGTTAGTGGTTAATGAAGATTAACAGGATAAGGTCTTTACTTTAGTCAGAAAAAGGGAAAAAATATCAAATAGTCTTATATAAGGCTGCACTTTTATATATATATCTGCAAAATAATAAGGTAATCATTAGAGATAAGTTTTTTATTTAATATAATCAAAAATACCACAGAAAAATAAAGGGAATGTAAAAAAAAAAATGTTAGACCAACAAAAGACCAGTAGAGAAAATATAGAAGAAAGAAAAGGGCTGATAAAAAAATAATAAAGGGCAATTAATCACATTATTTAGGTAAATACCCAAAATAATTGAAAGCAAGGACTTGAACAGATATTTTTGCACAGCCATAGACCTAGTGGCATTATTCAAAAGTGTCAAAAGATGGAAGCAACTCAAGTGTGTATCAACCAATGAATTGGTAAATAAAACATGGTAAATACAAATGAGGGAATATTATTCAGTTGTGAAAAAGAAATGAAGTCCTGATACATGTGACAACATGGATGAACCCTAAAGACATCATATGGAGTAATATAAGCCAGACGCAAAAGTATAAATATTGTATGATCTCATTGATTTGCAATGACTTGAATGAGCAAATTTAGACAGACTCTAGAATCTAGATAACTAGGGCACAGTTTGGGGATAGGGAATGGGAAGTTGAGGCTTAAACTATGGTTCCTACTTGGAATGATGGTAGTGTTTTGGCAATGGACTCTATTGATGGTAGAATGACAATGTGAACCTAATTAACAGCACTGAAATATATACCTGAATGTGATTATATGGGAAATGTTAGATTGCTATATGATAATGGAATAACATTTTTTTTTAAATCCATGGAGCTACAATACTCCAAAGTGAATCTTAAATTAAGCCATGAACTATAGTTAATAGTTCAATTATGAAAATGTGTTATCATCAATTGTAACAAATGCTCCATACTAATGCAAATTGTTAATAATAGGGTGGTATGTGGAAATCTTGTATTTTATGCATGATTGTTGTGTAAACCACAGCTTCCCTAATAAAAAAGTAAATTAATCTAAAAAATAATAAAGTTACATATCAGTCATATTAAGAATGAAATTAGGAGCTAACTAAATGTATTCAGGACTCCTGGAAAAGTATAAATTATATGTGAAAATTTGATGAATTGTACTAAGATTCTATACAAACAAATGCAGAGCAAGTTTCTGTGCAGTGCTTTGTGGAAACAACACAGGCTCAGGCACAAAAGAGACTCTCAAGAAAAGACCACTTTAGAACTTACCCTGCACAAAGGGTCCAAAAGAGCGGGATACAATAGCCCACCACGGCTGGTTCCCCGGGGGCGCCAACTGCTCAGGTCCAGGTAGGTGCATGGCGATTCTGTGTCCAACACTGCCAGAGAGGAGAAACAAATCTGTCTGAGGGCGGGTATTTATCAACGCCAGAGGTCAGGGTGGGGGCCCTGCCACTGAGAATTCCCACCCTGATAAGCAGCCAGGGCTGCTAGTTCCTGGTTGGTTTCGGGTTCAAGGTAGGGTCAGGCTGCTCCGTTAGACCTAACATCTCCCCTATGGACTGAAACATCTGAACACAACAGAAAATGCGGGAGTTTGGCATGGGCTGCGAGATGGCCAGTTGGTGTGACTTCAACTTCCCCAGGAAAGAATCACATCTATTTTAAAAGAGTATATTATAATAGAAATTAAGAGTCAGCTATAGATTATAAAAATTGTTTGGCAGTGTCTAAAACATCAACGGATTAATCCTATAAATATAAAAAAAAAAAAAAAACTCTGCAAGGAGTTGGGAAATTCAATTAAAAAATTGGGACATTCAGTTGGAAAAAAAAAAAAAAAGACCAAACTATGAAGAGCAATTCAAAGAGAGAAATCCAAGTGACTAACAAGGAATTGGCAATGCTTCCTTTCACTAACATTAAGATAAATTAAAATTAAAATAATGAGGCACTCATCCTATGGGCAAAAGGCAAAGAGGGTATCCTATTTAGTATGTGTGGAAACTGGAAACAGGAAGTTTCTTGGCAGTGAATGAAAAAAATAAACTGCTGTTATCCTTCAGTGGTTGAATCTGGTAGTAGTGTATCGTAATTTAAGACCCAGTAAACCCACTCCTGGATAATATGCCTAATGTAAACACTCATAACTCTTAAGGCTGCAAACATGAAGATTTTGTATTTGTAGCAGTTCTGCTTGTGGTAGCAAAAATTAAAGGCAACTAAACTGACACCCATCAAGGGAATAGATAAGCAACAAGTTTAGGATGCCAAAACAATGCTATATGGCATTCAAACATATCCCAGTTTTGAATTTCAATCTTATACTCATGTTCAGCCCAATTAGATGTAAGATTTTGGCACTTACATCTATTATTGAAATTAACAACCTATTTTTACTTATTCTTTTGATTTTCTCTATCTTACTCTATACCTGAGATCTTTGAGAGATGTTACTATTCAAGACTTTATTATGACATTTAACATATAGTATACAATTCATAATTAATAAATGTTGTGTGACTGCCTGACTGAATGAATGGATAAAAAATTGTGGCAATGTGTAATTCTAAGAAGAGTTGGTGAAAATGCTCCTTTTCCATACCCTTTTGTTTCTTTGTATTTTTATCTATTGATCTTAGCTAATAAATTGTTGGGATGCCTTTGTGAATTTATTATTCTTTATATGTCCATATATCAAGTGTGATTTTTGGAGTTTTCTCAATTCAATAAGTTACACTTTTTGACCTTGGAATAAACTATCGAGCAGGCATTAATTAAATAGTCACATTAACGAGAGGACCATATTTCAGGCTCAAGAAAATCATGGTCTACATTTTACTTTTGTCCTTCCATTTCCTAATGCACACTTATCTATGTTTTGCTCTGGATTGTAATTCTTTTTTAATATCATTGCTGTAACTCTGTGTGCCTACAGCCATTTCTAAATCATTTATTCATAATTTTATTTCTTACATCCATATTCTATTCACTCTTTTTCTATTTTTAAGCCCATTCTAAATAGGCAATATTGTGAATAGTAAATATCGATTATCCAAATTTAAAAAAATTCTAAGTGCAGTATTTTGAATTGGTAAGAGGATTTTATAGAATTTTTTGTAAGCTACTAACCATAACCATGTCCCTACATTTAATATAAATTCCACAATCTTAGTAATTGTATGCACAACAACAAACAGTCATTATTTGTCCTATATTTCTAATCCAGGATGTGTTAGTGTGCTTGTGCGTGTGTGTTTGTGTAGTTTAGGTTGCATGGAAATGATAAGGAAAGGAAAAGAATGCTTTCTCTAATCCAAGTTACAATGAAACTTTATAGTCTTTACCTCTCCGCTCTATGTATCTCAAGTAGATAAAATTAGTGCCAATGATTTCATATTTTATTCTAATTTTTCTATATCTCACTGCTTGGTTTCAACATGGAAGTAATCTAAACTTTATCTACTGTAATAAACTATGTTTTATCCTCATTGACTGGTCAATTTTTAGGGGACAATTGCTTAGAATGGAATCAATTGCCCTTGAGCTGTTATTATTTGTAGAAGAATATAAAAGCTATAGTAATCTATATAGATGGGTGACACGTTGCCTCTACTACAATATCCAATTTTCACAATACTATGCTCAATTTGCTGCATATTTCTAAAAGAGGAAATTGGTCCCAATCCAGTTGATATGCATTCTCTCCAATACATGGGGATATTCCACAAGGACTCATACTTGGCCTTTTCCATTATGCCAATTCCATGCCCTTTTAGAAATCTGGTTTCTAAATTTGCTTTATGATAATACAGCTATGCCAATGGTGTTCTCATTTAGTGCTTTGATGATAAAGGTCACTCATTTCCTCCAAGGAGCCCTTAAGGACTGTCTATGCCTTAAAAGTCCAGAAATCTTTCAGCCAATAAAATTAACATAACCCTTTTAATAAAAAATTCTCAGCTTAAGGACATTCTCTGCTTAATTGACCACAGGAAGTCTCTGCTTAAACCCAATTTCCCTGTTTTTATGAGTATTTGTGTCACCAGAACTTTCAGAGTAGATATGTTTCAGAAAAAAAATGCATGTTACTAAAGGATATCAAGATATATCTTAATTTTATTTGTAGATAAGTCATAATCTAAAAGCGAAATGGTGGCCAATAAAATTTCTAATAGGCATGGAGATTTTAACAGATTTCTATTCATGGAGTAGATGGGCACATAATACAGTTGAGTAGAAATAAACAGAAAATGATCTGGAAAACAGATTCAGTATAATATATTTGATATTTACAACTAAGAATGAGAAATTAAGGGATAATTTTCACAGACATTACCTGTAAAGAAAAAAAATAAGCCTCTTGAATGATAAGTGGTTAATTAAAAAAAAAAAAAAAAACCTTACAGTTCAACAAAGACTTAGTTAATTCTCCCTACTACTTTCTTTTAAATGGTAGTATTTTCACATTTCTTAGTTTTCCCAACTGGTTTGGAACTATTATTGCCGAAATGTTCACATGACACAACAGTAGGTGACATAGCAAATACATTGAATGAAAATAATTTATAACCATAATCTTGATAAGTCATCAGATAAATTTGATAATCTTCAAATTTGATAATCATCAAATTAAATTTGATAGTCATCAAATTAAACAATAATGAAAATTGAAAGAAAAAAATGTCTTGCTGGGTAAATGCAAAAATGAGGAAAAGGTAAGAAATATAATTTAAAAGCCACAATATAAAACATTTTCGTTGACACAAAACATCATATTTTTCAGTCATATGTTTACCATCAATTAAGTTATTAAGGATATATATGCATGAAAAAAAAATACCGAGTATGTGGTTGAAAGTACAAAGTTGGGAATGATTTTATGCCAATATGACAAGGAAGGGTTACTGGTTTAGGGTGTTGGATGGGGAGGATTCTGGACAGGGCACACCTGGAGCAGGCTTCTAGGGAGTGGGTGAGTGATCATTTTGTCATAATGTGTTGTATTAGCGGGTGGAGACCCACATAATGAGCGGGGAAGGAGCTGGACTCCCATCCTGGGGAGGGCCGATATGTTCACAAACAGAGGGGTGGGAGTCTCTTGAGAGCATGGGCGGTTCCTAATAGGGGAGGACCAACCAGTGTGCCAAGACCTCAGTGTTGTTGCAAGGAACTATGATCTTGTCTTCTAAGGAGTGAAGTCAGGGCGTTACCATGGGCCCCAAGGGGAGGGGGATGGAGGAATAGAAAAGATCGAACAGAGGGTATTTAGTAGGCATTGGAAGTGTTCTACATGATCTTGCAATGATGGACACAGGCCATGTTAAATATCATCAAAATTTATAAAATTTATAAAAGTGTACAATCTAAAATGTAAAACATAATGTAATATATATATATATATATATATATATATATATGTCAGCCAGAGATTGGTAGATGCTAACCATATCAAGAATTTTAAATGCAAGTCAAGATACACTATTAAAACCCTATCTTTGACAACAAGTATACCATAACCAGGAAGGAAATCTCTGTAAGACAGTTTCAAGAAAATGACTTATGAGAACCTACTGTAGGTATAGACTGGAGAAGAAAAGAAGGGGTGTGGAAAATGATATGTGCTTTCAATGAAATGAAACTCTGTTATCTGCCAGAATTATTTGTAATATGTTATTATATTATATAATATTATAGCTTTAATTTATGATTTAAAAATAATTTCTCTCATTAGAGTTATCCAGCAAAATCTTGCAAGAATTAAATTATTATGTATTGTGTTTTCAAAGCCAAGTTGATTATTTCTCATGGGTACAGTTGAGGAGATGCTTGTGGAAAAGAGGATGACCTTAATGATCACCATGATACTCAGCCTCTATGAACCGGAATTATCTATTTCTATAAAAATTGGGTTAGTGCTCACTAGGCTCATGTATATAAATTTTGGTTTCTTGACCTCTTCTTTACATAATTATTCTAATTAAAATATGTGATAGTCTATTCTATGCAGTTTATTTCTCCAAATTATTGAATATATTGCATCCAAAAGAAGATAAATATGTCAAATAAGATATTTTTGTAAAATAATTATGTTTATTTGAGCTAACTTTGCAATTCATTTAGCACATCATTTATTATCAAAAGTATGTAAGTATTTATAACACTTCTCTAGTTCTAATTGTTGGAGTAATCAGGGTAGAATCCTCAACAAATGACATACAAACTGGCACCTGAAGAATGACCGGTTAATAAGAAGGGAAAGGTGAGGGAGAGAGACATTTGGGATTGGGTAGGGTCCAGGTTTTTCAGGTTAGGGCAGTGGGCATGCAAAAGCTTTTATGTTGAAGGGAGCTTGGAAAGAATGGGGAATTGAAAGATGTCCAGTTAGGAGGCAAAAAAATAAAAATAAAAGGGAGGGCAGAAGAGAAACATTCTAGAAGGAGGAAATACAATACATAGAGCATCCTAAAAATCAGTAAGACAGGCATATTTGTTTACTTGCTTATTTAAGACCACTCTCTTTCCAAAGGTCGTTATTAATTAGACAGGGTCAAGACTAGATACAGGAATTCTGGTAAGGTGATGATTGCAAGGAAGAATATTGTGCTTGTTGTAGTTTGAGCAAAGGAGGAGTAGAGATAGAGAGACAGGAGAGGATACTGAAGCTATAAAATTGACAAGTGATGAATACCTTTTTGTACGTCAAACACCTAAATCTCACCTTGTTTAAAAATATTCTCAACATTATACTGAAACATCTTTCTAATATTGAGTTTTCAAGACAGAACCTTAAATAAGGCTGGAAACTGAAAAATCTATGGTTTCTATGGGAACAGTAATCCTAAACTAGTTCTGGCTTTTGTTGCTGAAAGGAGAAGATGACCTATAGCTGATGTACATCAACACTAAATATGTTTACCCAGGCTCTAAACACTCCCAGCATGTTAGAAAGGGTATATTTCAACAATCATCTTTCCGTTTCATTTGTGTAAAACAGTCTTTGATGACTGCCCTGTTCCCTGTCTTGTTACCTTGCCTTTAGCCAGAAACACAGGATATTGATTATGATTAATTTTTCAGAATTTCACCACCTGTGTGTTGGGAACATCAAGGAAAATATTTTCTCTGGTTTGTAAATGTCTTCTTTTTGATTCAATGAGATGGTTTACACTTGTTCCATATATAATATACCAGAATGGAAAAATCTGAAAGTAGCAGGGCAGGCCAAATATAGGAGTAGAATTTTAGTGTTTGTCCAGCCCCCACAAGGAAAAGCAGGAACAATTTATGAAGCATGAGAATAGTCCAGCTACTAGAGGTATGATTGTTTCATCAAACATACCATTACCTAGATAAAATACCACCCCTAATTATTTAGCTAGTTTGGCTCTGTTTCCAATCTCATTCAGCAATGCTTTTGTGCTCATCTTGATTCCCCCAGGGACTAGTTGAAATCCCAACAGGTCATCTCTAGGTTATAAACTTCCAAAATGCTGTTAAATGAATCCTGTGCAGCTTTCCAACATATGCCCTCTGCTTCCTCTTGAATATCTATGTTAACAACTCTTTCCTGATTATCACCTCTGCTGTGGCCTGATCACTGAGGATGGCTAGTGATCAGAATTCTAAAAACTGTAACACATGATTAAATTCATAGCCAGGGTGAGATCCCAAATGGTCTTAATGCCATTGAAATTTATTTTGCTTATTGTAGTACTTTTCTGTTTTTGCCATAAAAAACTTACCCCAATTTAGTGGTCTAAAATAATTTAAAAAAGGAAAATCTGAAAGTAGCAGGGCAGGCCAAATATAGATACAAAAATATTACCTCACAGTTCTGTAGGTCAGAAGTCCAAACTTGGTCTTGGGAGGCTAAATCACAGTGTCAGTAAGACAGCATTACTTTCTGGAGGCTCTAGGGGAGAATCTGTTTCCTTGCGTTTTCCAGACTCTAGAGGCCACCCTGCATCCCTTGGCTTGTAGTCATCTCCCTTCATCTTTAAAGCCAGCAAGAGTAAGTTGAGTCCTTCTAACACTGTCATCTAGATGCCCTACATATGTTGTCAGATCTCTTATTCCAGCCACAGCCAGAGAAGTTCTCTACTTTTAAGGATTCTGTGATAATATTGGGTATGCTTACATTATTCAGGCTCATCTCCTCAGCTTAAGGTCCTTAACCTTATTCACATGTGCAAAGCCCTTTTGCCAAGTAAAGTAACATATTCTAGATTCGTGCAATTAAGACATGGACGTCTTTCAGAGACCATTATTTTGTCTATTTCACTTATATATTCCTTAGTTTATAATTTGGGGAAATTTTGTAATTAATTGATAAATCCCAAACCAAAATCAGCTCTTTTAATGTTGGAACGTTTTATGAATATAACAATCATTGTCATTAGAATATCTATATTTAATGGACATATACAAAGAAAATAATTTTCTAAGATCTTATTGTGTAGCAACAAATGTAATTGTACAATAACCTTATGAAATAGAAAGTTATCATTACCCTCTTCATTTCAGATATTCCCAACAAAAGTGTGGAAAAGTTAAATGACTTCCCAAAATCACACGGAAATAGGCATATTGGATAAAACACTAGATTTTTTAAAGTGCATAAGAGATAAGGCTCTATTGTGAAATTAAAAACAGAGTAGCTTTCTGGATCAGAAAACAGCCAAGGCACAGGAAGATCTCTGCACTGTTTTTCTTCCAAAATGACCTTTATTTTTGTTCTTTATTTTCTTGTTGGCAATTTCCACCACTCTTAATCCTATTCCTCCTTTCTCCATCTCAAGGGCAAGTAGAAGTATCAGTCTTAAGTCAAGAACTACTCGTGAAAAGGTCCCAACATTCTCAGAAACTTCTGAAATAGCAAGGGTTTCCACCGTAGAAACTGAAAATTTTAAACTGTAATTAGCACTCCATCCCACTCAGAGACTGAGGGTAGTTATGGACTCAAAATTTTATTAAGAAAATAAAACAGTTTAAGAATTACTAAAAGTCACTATGGATTAAATTATAAAAAAGCTTGAAAGCCTTTTATTTAATGATACAAATGTAACCCTTACACAGTGAGTTTTCAATTCTAGTTATTTCTTACTAAATAGTGATGTTTCTCCATTGCCAAATGTGTTTGAGGGAATATTCTATGTGGCTCTGTCTGGAAATGCATTTTTCAATATGGAATTTCTACACTGTGTTCATCTTCTTCTGAATCCCATACTATCAGTATGAGCAAGATTATTTCCTGATGTCAGCTTTATGTTTGCACCAAGGTGGTTTGTTGGACTCACTACTTGGTAATATTCTGCTCTATGGCTTCAGCTATAGCCTAGAACTTGAAGCGCTAACAGTTGTTATTTCTGTTGTTGGTGAACTTAGATCTAAACAAAGACCCCGGGATAATGTCAATGCGATAATATCTAATTAGGATAACACAATCAGTAATTTTCTTGTCCTCTGAGAATTGTTAATATCCAAGGTTCATCTTCAAGTAAAGTATTCTAATTATAATTGGGAAGAAAACCTTATTTATTTATTTTATATGTTTGAAACTTCAGTCAGTTACAGTACAAATAATTTTTTTGAAAGAATAAAATGTGCTAATTAATGAACCTTAATATAATAATTTAATATATTGGTTAATATTTTTAATATAATTTATAAAAATAAATAACTGGTAATAAGAATATGAATAGATATATATTTAAGGGTAACATAGTCTTGAAACAAAACATTTTCATAATATTATAAATAATATTACAAGACAGAAAAATAAATATGGTATTATAATTCAAATCTTTGTGAAATTATCTGGAGTACTAAATTTAAAACACTTAGTGATAAAATCTTTGATAGCTATAATTATCTTTAGCTAATTAATTTCTTTTATGCAATAAATCTTTAACAAAAAGTTCAGGGATACTTCACATTCTGTAAGGATGGATTAAATGTAACTTGTCCACTGGCCATTTCAAAATTTAACAGGAGATAAACACTAAGACATGTTAACATTTTCATTCTATAAATTATTAAGAACACTAAAAATATATGATGAAAAGAAGAAAGCATAAAGGGAAAATGAAATACCCAACACATTTTGTTTTCCGTAAACAAATTTCAAAGCAACACACTTTTTGAGCATTATTTGGGACTCTGTCTTAGTTCCTTAGAATTAGATGCAACTATAATCCATCCTTAGTGGCAATGCTCCAAAATGTGTTCATCTATTTCAATGAATGTACCACACTAATGAAAGAAGTTGTTAATGAGGGGAAAAGTGGGAGATGTGGGGAGTGGGGTATATGGGAATCCCTTATATTTTTTTATGTAACATTTTATGTAATCTAAGTATCTTTTAGAAAAAATAAAAAATATATTTTAAAAAGTTTATTTATATAGACCACAGTAATAATTCATCAGCAGAGATTTGAAATTTAACTACTAAATTTTAATTTACTGATAGTAATAACAATGAATAATATTTCAATTTTATTCTTAGTTCACAATGGTGGTATTTGACTTTAGCTTCAGTTTTCACCAAGTATTGTTTCTTTTTATTCAGCATTGGAAAAAGCATGTATCTGGTGGACCAGTAGTTTTATTGACTTAAACAATATTCCTTTCTGTATTCAATTTCTTGAAGTTCTCATATTTAGCATGGATTTATCATAAGCTGAAGCTGTGCTTCCTTCCAGTCTTAACAGTGGCCATCTATTGAGCAATACAATTTACTTCATTAAAAACTTAAAAAAATTATAAAACAACAACAATAAAAAAAACACTGTGAGGTTAGTTCTATAACAGTTTTACATTTATAATGACTAAAGTATAAATTTTACAGTTAGGAAAGCCTTGGGCCAGGATTCCAATTCAGGAAAGTGTGACTTCTCAACCAGAAACCATAATTTTCCATGGCCTCCAAAACATCACCTCACGCAACACTGGCTGAAAAATGCTGAGAATGACTTCTCGTTCTGTGTGCTGTATTACTGCCTGCTTTTGATGTATGGCTATGCTTTTAAATTGTATTAAATTAGTAAAACAATTTGCGTTATTCAGGCCAGAGTTTGGAAATATGAAATTAGCTTCAAAGCGTAATATATCCTGAAACAATTGTGATCATTGATCAGAAAATTCTGACTTCATAAACTTTTTTTTACACTATTAAATACACATTCTCTTAGCGTTTTGATGTTTAGCTATTTCTACAAACAATAAGCTGCCCGAGGCAAACTGGCGTATTCTTTGTGCACAGTTATCTAATTTGCTTTAATTTGCTTTGAAACATAGTGGCGACTTTTCTCAAGGAGTATTTCTTTGGAGAATGATAGACCAAAAATGTAGCTGAAATGAGGTACAGACTGTACCCAATAATAGTCTACTTATTATTACAAGGTATTTAAAGTGGCCAGGAAAAGTTCCAGTTGGATGCTAAATGAAAAAAAATATTACTAAATATTAGCAATTATTTCCCGTATATCATTCTCTTCCAGATGTGCTTTTTTCTCTGACTCATGCAGAATTTGATAAAGTCCTCTTTTATTATTTATACAGTATATTTTTTGTGAAAGCGTACTGATTAGATTTGTAGGTAACAGTGGGCAGGTGATAATTTATCTTTTATATTGGTAGCCTTAGTTCCTGACATGAACATCAATGATTAAATTAATTGTTATGGACCTTTGTCAGCAATTTTGTGGCCAAATGGGAGTTATATACACACTCAATAGAGCATAAATTGGACAGCCTTTCTGAAAGGCAAATAGGGGTTTACTTATATTATAAAAATGCATTTAAAGGAATCCTGTGCAGTTAAAATCCCTTTATATTTAATAGAGTGACATGGAAAGCTGTAAAGCAAAAGCAGTTTAGAGATTAGCATATGTTACTCCCATTTCTGTAAATTTATGTACACACACATTTAAACAGATAGAACATGAAAGTTTTCCATGAAGATTTTAAAAATTTTTATACCTTGAGTAATTTGCATTATGTGCTTTTCCTCTATTTGTTTGATCTATTTTTTTCTCAAATCAGAAAAAGAATAAATATTCTAAGGCTTTTAGTATTTGGTTTTATTTAAATTCCCCTAATAATTAGTGAAGTTAAATTCATTTGTAGGCATTGGTGTTTCTATTTCCTGTATAAATATACTTTGCCAATTTCCTCTTGGTTTTAAGAACTTTGTTTTTGACTTACAAATATGCTTCTTAAATTAAGGATTCCAATGTTTCATTTGGACATAGTAAAAAAAAAGGTATAACAAATTTTCATTTGTTGTTCAGCATTCTTTATGGCATGTTTTCCAAAGTGAAGATAGAAATTAATATGTTTACAGTGTTACTAATTTCTTCCTTCAAAGATTCTGGCTTCATGACATATATAAATAGGTTTCATTCACCCTGATCACATTTTTGTGATTTACTTTTACTTTATTCTAGAATGTACAAGATTTTTAAAACATTAATTTATTTCCATTAAGAAATTAATTTTATATGGGAATAACATATATAGTATATCGCATATATTATATACTATATATTACATTTACTATGGTTAAATTATTCAATTACCATTATATAATTCTAATAGCCAAGGTTCTCCAGGGAAACAGTACCAAGGGAATATATATGTAAATATAATGACATTGATTCTAAGAATTTGCTAAGGTGACCAGAAGGATTGGCACATCCAAATTCCATAGGGCAGGGTGCAAGTTGGGAACTCTGTTCCAGGTTGAATGAATTTCCCAGGAGAAGTTGGCTGGCTTAATTAGAAATAGAAATTCTTTCTGACTAGCTAAAATTACCAGTTCTTCCTTTAAAACCATCAACTTATTGGGTGAGACTTCTCTCATTGCTGAAGGCATTCTCCTTTGTTGATTGTAGATGCAATCAGGCATGGATGCAATCACCTGATGATTTTAATCCATGAAGTCATAGTAAGAAATAAGCCAGTCTTGCTTGACCAAACAAGTGGACATCATAACCTGGTAAACTGAGCCATCACAATCTACCCCTTGTCAATTTGGCAACCATACACATATCCTTAAACCATACTCATTCTCTAAATAAAAACAATTAGTCATAGTTTCAGCAAACCTGCATACAAGCAGAAACACACTTTCCCCAGAAAAGGATACAAGACCTTGGGTAATATTCATTCTTAACGTTTATATCCTGTAACTTAAATACTATAACATCAAGTTAATAAACTTGTGTTATATGATAAGAAAATAAGATAGGGAAGGAAACAAAGATATTTGCTTTATGTATATATATAAATATATTCATAGCAAAACAAATAAAAAATACCCATAACTGTATTTCTTATAACTGGTCATGTGGCTGTAGTTTTTATTTATCACTATCTTCTTCCACTGCACATTCCATATTGTCTTTACCCTCAGCAAGCACCTCACCTGATAGTGGTTTTTTGCCTGGTGGGGTGATATAAACCTTCATTGTAGTTGTCCATTAATTTTGATCACAAGGCATGGTGATACTAACAGACCTTAAGGAATATCCCATACTCCAGGCAAACGCTTTTTTACCTCCACTATTTCCCCTTGATAATCAGAATCAACCAGCCCAGGCAGGATTGTAATTCCTTTCTTTGCTTATTAAGAGACATGAGGAGCACGAAGTGGTCTGTTGGCATTCTTAACTTCCAGTTCCATGGACTCATGGACTCATTGATGTGTCTTCTGGTGGAAGAGCTCCTCTTTTTTCAACTAATACATATAGTTGAGCAGAGCTTAGGTTTGCAGGGACAAGAAGCAAAAAAAAAAAAAAAAAAAGCCAAACAAAACTTAATGAGTCACTAGGGATAATAGCAAGTGGTATCACTTCCATTTCCACCCCTTTTTCAAAATTCCATTCCACCATTCTATCAATCCAGCTGCTTCAGCATGATGGGGAACATGGTAAGACCAGTGAATTCCATGAACCTATGCTCATTTCCACACTTCATTTGCTGTGAAGTGAGTTTCTTGAGAAGAAGTAATGCTGTGTGGAATAATCTGTTGGTGGATAAGTCATTCTATTAGTCAATGGATGGTAGTTTGGACAGAGGCATTTTGCACAGGGAAAGCAAATATTTCTCTTCCAGTAAGAATAAAATGTTGCCCCTACCATGTTGAAAGTGGTCCAATGTAAACAACCTGCCACCAGGGAGCAGGCTGATCACTTCCGGGAATGTTGTCCTAATGGAGACTGAGTGTTGGTCTCTGCTGCTAGCAAATTGAGTGCTCAGCAGTGGCTGTAGCTAGGTCAGCTTTGGAGATACAAAATCCATGTTGCTGAGCCCATTCATAGCCTCCATCCTTACCAAAATGACCACTTTATTCATGAGCCCATTGGGCAATGACAAGAGTGTTTGGGGAAAGAGGATGGCTGGTATCCACAGAACAAGTTAACTTATCCACTTGATTATTAAAATTTTCCTTTGATGAAGTCACCTGCTTGTGAGCATTCACCTGAATGCAAATATTTTCATGTTTTCTTGTCCCTTCAGAAAGGTCTATCCACATACCTCTCCTTCAGACTTTTCATCACCAATTTTCTAATCATATTCCTTTCAAATCCCTGACCATCCAGCCAAATCATTGGCCACAGCCCATTAAACAGAATACAACCACACCTCTGGTCACTTCTCCTTCCAAGCAAAATTAACATGCAAGTGCACTACTCAAAGTTCTTCCCACTGGGAGGATTTTTATTCATACTATCCTTCCAACATATCCCAGAAAGGGGTTGCAGTGCCTCAGCTATCCACTTTCAGGTGATACCTGTATATCATTAAAAACCCTCTGGAAACCAGGCCTTGGTTTTCTCTTCCTCAGTCAACTGATCAGAGGGAAGTCCCTAAGAGGACATAGTTAAAATCAACTGACTAATTATTTAAATGCATGAAATATCCTCATAGTAACAATCAGGAAAGTACTGGATTGATCAAACTACTGAATGCCATAACCTAGCCAAGTTAACACATGAACTTAACCATCACATTGATATATTACCTTCCACTCTCCAAACTCATAAAAAGTTTTAAGGCAATTTTCCTCATTTGAAAATTTTCTATCAACTTAAATTTCTTCATCTCTTAGTAAATTCAAATTCATACTTGATTTGGTTTCTTGAATACTTTATGTTAATTTCCTTATTCCTTCATTTTTACAACACAATTCAAATTAGTAAGTGTTATATTTTGATGCCTGTAAAGAATATATACTTTATTTATCTTTTCTTTTTTTTTTTTTTTAGTTTATTTGTGGATATTTCTCACTATTTTTTTCATGAATAACATTAGAAAAAAATTGAGGTAGCAAAATATGATTAGCTCAGATATTGTATAGAATTGAGTTAATTTTGTACATAAACTCAGGAAAAATTAATACAATTAATTCTTGGATATCTTTTTTTTCCTAGAATTTATCTTAGTACTTCTAATACTAAGGCTTCTGATACATCCTTCAGTAGAGCTTTATGCTTTGTCTAATATAAGTGTCTATGGTTATTTTGCATTTGTCAATAGATATATAGTGATTGTGATCCCTGAATTATCATATATGCAAGTCAAGTCCTAGTTGTTTTCAATTTTGCTTTTTCTGGCCCTTAAGTACAAATTTGTTTTGAATCACCATGGTTATTTGTCTGTAAAGTATCAGGTTAATATGCAATTATATTACCTGTAATAAGAAAGTAAGGCATTATGATACATTGACACTTCATCTGCAGAAAACTGAAAGAATGCTTTGTTAGGTAGAGGAAAATCCTCATGAGTTGGAGGCCAGTATTTGGATCTTGAGTATTGTGCATGATAGGTGAGATGATAAATAAATAAAGAAGATGAAACCACAAATGGGAAATCCCATGTAAATTTTATAAACATACATTATAATAGTTTTGATACAGTGTTAAGTAAAAAAGTGAAGGATTTTATTTATTGATAGCGATATTTCCATTTTGGATATGATTATTGTAAAGTTAATTTTGTGCATTGCATTCTGCTAATCATTCTATGTATTTTATATTTTTTAACTTTCACTACTACCCAGTGGAATGGGTTCTGTTTTAATTTCCATATTATGAATGCATAAACTAAAGTTTGGATTAACTAAGTAAATTTCTCAAGCTACATTCAAGCTCTCCAGGCAATTTGACTCCAAACCTTGTTCCTCATAATATACTTGCTATGAAAAAGATAGATCGAAAAGATTTCCAGATGCCAAATATTAATATTGTTCATACCTATCAGTAGAAAAGGAAACATTTCTTTTTCCTTCTTTGCAGTTTTGCATTTTGTCCATTGCCTATACGAATGTGAATTCCTTTGCTATGGGAGAAAATGCAATTGTGTTAAGAAGGAAGCCTGATATAGAAGGAATAAGAATCATTATGTCTTTAGCATTGGATTTTCAGATTAGCTCGCTTCATTTAGCAGGGCCTTAAAGTAGGGGTTGAAAGGATGTGAGTGGGACCTCTATACTGCCAGAAATATGAACGGATGAAAATATCCAAAATTCTCTAAGCCAGGCAAGAGGAAACACAATATTGACTCCAAAAGTCTATGCCACATAGAGGTCCTGTTTTAACATTCCCACTGGAAAATTTTCAAGGGAATATTATTTTTGTTGTATTTTCTGATTCTTTATATATATTTTAAAAGATTGAAAGCGAATTATTTGGGTCTTCAAAAATTACCTGTTGCTCATTGGAGTTAATAGTATACCTCAACCACTTCCTCCACCTTCTTTTCTAAGAGTGTCCAAACTCTGTTCCCAAAATTAATTTTCAAGTTTCAAAGAATTCTCCAGGGGTGGTTCCCAACCCATTCTTATCATCCAAATGTAGTTATAGCCCTAATTGTCTACTCTGCTATTCTTCACATTAGGAATTTTATTTTTTAAATTATTTTCTTTTTTTAAAAGAGAAATATTTTATTAAAACACTTACACAAAGTCATATTGGAATTAGGCATTTTTATATTCGCTTTATTGTATTGAGACTTCTTATAATTAGAGCCTGTACACCAATCAGCAACTTGACATTTTCTTGGTTGAACTGTTGATTTTGGTGATTCTATGGGAGTTTTTACATTTTTGATGAGGACAGCTATGTAGCTGGTCTGTTCAAATTAAAATAGGTATAAACCATAGATTACCTGCATTATGACCTAGAGCTTTGTCATACAGATATAGTCTCAGTATCACAGTCATCAAATTTGCTGATAAATATTAACTAATGTGTCAGCATTAAATAAATTTTTACACAAAAGCTAATAAAGGATGCACATTCAATCCTTCTTGATTTCCTTTACAAGTAATAATCCACTAAAAAAAAACCCTTTGAGGTATTCTATACATGCTCAACCAATAGAGACATCAAAATCAAATGTAAATAGTATATAGTTAACAGCAATATTGTAATATTCTTGCATCAATGTCAAAAAATGTACTGTGTTAATAATGGGGGTGTGAAAAAATATACCAATGTACACTAAAATATTTTCTAATTGTGGCATGATGTGCTTATGTTTGTGTACCTATGTTGTCTCTCGTTAACCTTCCCAATCTATGGGTGGAACAGTTTTATGTCATTTGGTTTCTCCTAACACTTTGTGCAGGGAAATATGCACAAAAGGAAGCCAAGAACTTCCTTAGAGATTTTTTTTTTTTTTTTGAAGCTGTTGTAATATGTATGCACATTTTAGAAATAATGGGAGATACTTATTGGAAATGGTACCATGCTCAAATCAAGTACACTAGGCTGCTGTTGTGTGAATTGGTCTCTCTCCATTGTCTCTACAATGAAAATGATGAATTCTTCAAAGTTTAAGTTATCATTTTTTTTCCCATTTGCTGGGTAAAAAAGATAATAATAATAATTAATACATATTTTCTATTTTACTTAGTTATTTCTATTACTATTCTCTGAACCTCATTTCGAGAAAAATGGTATTGTCTTCTCTAATTTATATCTAGGGAAATTGAAATCTATTATAGTTTAATTAATTGTCCAGAGCAAAAAGCTTGGTAAGAAGAGAGAGAAAAATTAAACTTTATTCCAAGCTGTTACTGGAACACTCTACAGGAAGTTCATAAAGTAATAATGGAGAGGAGTTGAATTCACAAGGCTGTGTCTCAATTTCATCATTATTAACTAGACTTAATGATGCTATGTGCCCTGTTCACGCAAAGCTTGTTTTATTTAGAGGAACATGTACATTACTGTTGCTATGAACCGAGAAAACAGGCGGCAGACTTTTCCTGCAGATTATCTATTGGAAAAAGAAGATTGTTCCTAGGGTATGACTTATAATTATTTAAAGTTTCAGTTAAAACTTCAACAGATAATTCTCTCAAGGGGGGTTTCCATATAACTACATTGGCCAGAACATCATCACTGTTCTCAATTACTCTATTTATAAATACTGAGATATCAAGTTGATCTGGGAGGTCTAAGTCATTCCTAAATAACTAAATGAGTGAAAATTAAAAAGTTTTGTGCCTTTGTTGTGCTACATGAATGGTCTTATGAAGACATACTTAGAGACAAGATAGCATTAATTACTCTCCTTGGAGTGAGAAAAAGTTTGGCATTTATTTTTTTATTTGTAAATCGTCTCTGTAATTTGCATGCCATTTAGGTCTACAAAGAAATCAAATGATCATCAAAAGAATGGCACAATGGGAAACTGAAATAAAAGTCATTTGTATAGCAGTGCTGAATTAATTAGAAGGGAAAATAGACTTACAAGTTATGGAGTATAGATAGCGGTAATATTATAATTATGTTCTTTCATCGTTTGTAACACATGTGCCACAACAATGTAAGGTGTTGGTGGTGGGGTGATGTATGTGAATCCTGCATGGTATGCATGATTGTTCTTGAAAAATTTGAAATAAATAACAAGATATATATATATAAACTAGGATTAAAGG
Source organism: Tolypeutes matacus (assembly GCA_026826555.1). NCBI lineage: Eukaryota > Metazoa > Chordata > Mammalia > Cingulata > Chlamyphoridae > Tolypeutes > Tolypeutes matacus. The sequence goes on from JAKSZT010054030.1 coordinate 5,925,544, forward strand.
AAAAAATTTTAAAAATAAAAATAAATTAAAAAGGCATGTTTTCCATTCTTATCCACCAAAATTGTTTACTAAACCAAATACCTCCCTTGCTACTTTTCCATTCACAGGCCAAATATTGTTGTTCTCTATCCTTAGACATTGTTACCATTTATATGATATCCTTGGACAGCTTCATCCATATGATTACGGTTTCAAATGTCACATTATTCTGATATTGCCTTTATTTTTATATTTAGCACTGATTGCTCACTGAGATCCCGAATCTTATGTCATGTTGGATATTGAACAAATTCACTTGCAATTTTCATTTGTATTCTTAAAATCAACATTTCCAAAACTATGATTTATAAATCTAATATTTGTTAAGTACTTGATTGCACGAGATTGTAGCATGAGGCTGGGTCTAGCTTCATACTATGTTTTAATCTTGGCTTCCTTGGCTATGAATTAACCTCTCTGTGTCAGAGTTTACACGTATGTAAAATGGCAATTTAAAAAATTGTAAAAATTCAGTAATATACGAAAAACACTTAGTGCTCCATGCTTAGTAAGCACTTCATATAAGATTTGCTATTATTATTTTTAAAGTATATATAATCCTAACCATTTCCCTTTGAGCTAGATACTATCACCTCTAATTATCATACGAAGTAGTTGAAAAGAGCAGTTTGGTAATTTGTTCCAGTCACCAAAACACTGGGAGACAGTCAAGATTGAGTTTGTGACTCACCTCTGCCTGTTTTGTCTGCCTGCTTCTCAAATAATCATCTTTCCACTAATCTCTGTCCTCTACCATGTAACATACACTAGTATACATTCAGTTAGCAGTTTCTCTTTATTTCTCTCTCTTCTGCACACTACACAAAGTCTTATTTTCCTAAATATCACTCCATCTGCCTCACAGATGCATCAGCTCTTTTTCCTCTCATTTCTTACCAATGTGTTTTACATATTCTCCAAGTTAGTGTCCCTACATATTCTCCTTATTCTCTAAACAATTGTTAGCACTTGGCCAGGTTTCCCTTTAGTAAGTCAAGGGAAGCTTGTTGTTCTAAGCCTTCAAAGGCTGAAATGACTACAAATTCATTCACATTTGAGCTGAAATTTATTCCTGTTTTTAGAGCCCCCTATAATCCATAATCTGCCCTTTTCTATATTTTCAAATTGTACTAATCACAAAAGGCTTATCATTGAGCTATACTTTTTCCATTTCTTCAAACAATGGGTTTTATTGTTCTTTTTCTAGGTTTTTAGGGTGAAAAGCCATGGTTATTTATTAGAGAATTTTCTTCTTTTCCAATATAGGATGTTAGTGCTATAAATTATCCTTTAACTAATGTTTGAGGAGCATCCCACAAATTTTGAGAGGCTGTGTTTTTGTTTTCATTCGGTTTAAAATATGCTGTAATTTTCCTTTTGTTATCTACATTGACCTATTGGTTTTTAAGAACTATGTTATTTAGCTTACAAATATTTGGAGATTTTCCAAAGATCTTTCTGTTATTGGCATCTAACTGGAATTCTTATAAATATTGTGGACAATTTTCATGGCCCAATATATGATCTATCTTTGATATCCTTTGTCTATTCTTTTATTTGATGGAGTGTCCTATAAAATTCATGAAGCCAAGATGAGTTGCGTTTTTATTTACCTCTTCTATACTACTGCTTATTTCTATCAATTATTGAGAAATGGTTGCTGAAATCTCAGACTAAATTGTGGATTTGTCTAATTCTCTTTTCAGTTCTATGAATTGTTGCCTTATGTATTTTGAAACTCTCTTATTAGGGGCGCATGAATTTTAAATTGTTGTTTTCATCATTAGTTGACCCATTTATTAAAATAAAATGATCTCCTTTTTCCCTGATTATATTATTTTCTTTGAAATCTATTTTATCTAATATTAATATATTAGAACAATATGTTAATTGTTAAAAAGACCAATATTAAGCAGACTATTATACCAAGACTTTGATATTAATGCTTGTACTTATGAACCTTATCCTTGTAAAATCGAAACTTGGTCTAATTATATCTATTGCCTAACAGTTAACTCCTAAAAACCTTTTTGGTATTCAGAAGTGTCCTCTCTCTAAGGGAAACTCAGCAAATAAACTCACTACCTTCCTCCCAGTATGGGACAAGACTCCCAGGGATATGCTTCCCTGGCACCAAAGGATTAATACCAAGTGACAACCAGTGACGCATTTGGAAAAAAGACCTTGACAAAAAGGGGAAAATATTAAGCATAAAAGAGTTCTCATGACTAAGAGATTTCAAAGTGAGTTGGGAGGTCATTCCAGGGTTTACGCTTATGCACATCTCAAATGGATCTCACTGACTGCCACAGTGAACAAAGCCTCAAACATGGGTACTCCCAATGGCTATAGGGATATCTGATCACTATAGGAAAGGCATACAATCCCATGAAATCAACACACTGTGGGTAGGACTTACCTTCAAATACATGATAAACTATTTCCCCAGTGTAACAGAGTTAGGCTTATTTATAATTTCCATACACATGATTCTTCTACTCCTTTTACTTGAACCTATGATTAGCACTATACTCATCAAATATATGTCCAAGAGACTTAAATCTTTGGTCTGTTCATATGCCCATTGAGCCCTGAATCTCAGCAGAGTTGTAGCCAACACTTACTTTCAGTTCATTGAACTCACCCAGGAAAAATAACAAAATGATGGTGATGGACAAGCTCCATCCAAAAAAGGAAAGAGTATATACAACTGCAAACAAAGTAGTTCCTTCCATCTGCCTCATAAGATCTAAGACCCCTCTTAGTCTGAAGCAGATCAGTCATCACTATCCCAAAATCCTCAAGTTGAGGAATGAACAAACGTAAGGGGAGAATGCAACCATGGACCAATGTAGACTGATTATTGTTGTAGTAATGGAAGAACTTGAAACAGTGATATAAAGACAATCATTCTCAATCCCCATTGTCTCCCAATTTTTCATTTAATTTTCAAAGAAGTTTTAGGTCACAGCAAAGTCACACACGGAGTGCCGGAGACTCCCAGATACCAAACCACCCCCCATTCCCCACCCCATATTAACTCCGCCCCCTTTTTTTTTTTGGTTGTTAGCATTGTTATAACTGTTATGCAGATAGCAAAATATAACAACTAAACATTGTCAGTGATTTACAGTATAGTTTACAATTTAGAAGATACAGTTTAATAATTTTGATGATATTTACCATGTCCTGTGTCCATTACTGTAAGGTAATGAAAAACCTTCCCCATGACCACCAAACAACCCATTAGATCTTGACTGTTCCCTTCTCCCCAGCCCCCCAGGGCCCATGATACCCCCATCTCCCAACCCATGGAATGTCAAGATTCACAGTTACATGCCCTGGGGATTTGAACCAGCCCTTCCTAATCCACCCACCCCCCAGTGCTGCACCACCAAACCCAGGAACACCACCACTCATCTGCCCCATCCCCCAACATGCATCCACACTCTATCCCTTTACCATAGATTTGTCCATATGGGTGATGGCTCAAAGCCTGCTCTTCTCTTACTCTCGTTTGTTAACCTATCTTTCAGACAATGGTTCTCAGAGACTGCTCACTTTCCTCAGTTCAGATCAGTGAGGTCATATACTGTTCATCCTTCAGTGCCTGGCTTGCTTCACTCAACATAAGGTCTTCAAGATTCATCCACATTATTCCATGTGTTAGCACTTTGTTCCTTCTTACAGCTGAGTAATATTCCATTGTATGTATGTACCACATTTTGCTTATCCATTCGTCTGTTGATGG